>JAODKN010000045.1:14901988-14917893 GCA_026774425.1 Petrocephalus zakoni
TTGACTTTTGCAGCGTGCGCATTGACTTTAGCAGCATGTTCATTGACTTTAGCAGCATGTTCATTGACTTTTGCAGCATGTGCATTGAATTTAGCAGCATGTTCATTGACTTTTGCAGTGTGCGCATTGACTTTTGCAGTGTGTTGGTTTAGTGTCCTGGGTGTTGTGTGATTTCTTACCTTGTCTGTTGTAGCAGTCCTCGGCCAAGCAGCTATGCTGGTTCGGCCTCCTGAAGCCCAGTCCTACGTATCTCCGGCTAGGAGGCAGAATACGCGTTGGGGTGACTAGGGAGCGGCACGTGTAGCAGGGGGACCCCAAATCCATCCGGCCAAAGCCTCTGAGGAGAAGGCGGAGAGGACAGTCACTGGAGGCTAGGACTGATGTGTCATCGTTACGCTTTCAGTCAGCGTCAGAGGGATTGATGCTGGTATGTTTGGGACATGACGGGGGGTTGCGGAGCCCCACCTGAAGCTGCGCCCGCAGCTGCCGCAGTGGAACTCAGCGAGACCCCACATCCTGTCGGCTGGGACTGGGTCGTACTTCCGCTTGCATCTGTGACAGCGGGATACCTGCGAGAGGCGTGTGTTACTGAGGATGAGTAGAGGCCTACGGCTGGCTGCACTGTAGGGTGATTGCTGCATTGAATGCGCAGGACAGTCGCGAGTAGCTTTGTGGGTGTCTGTGTTTTTTGGGGGGGGGGTGCAAAGCTGTACCTTCTTCCTTTCGGGAACACGGCGCCACCAGTCGACGTCACACGTCTGGCATGCAAACTGGCACAGGTCCGAGGGCATGATGTTCAGCTGCGCGTTGTCAAACATGCGCAGGTTTGCTTGCGTCAGGGGCAGAGCCCGGAGCTGGTCAGCCACGTCCTGCGGGGGATAGGCGGCTGGCTCACTTCACTCTCATTGTGATGCAGGTCAGCTGCCAGACTTACCCTGCACAGAGCTTAAATCCTATAAAGTCCGTTTTTTCCTTTCCAATATATCAGAGGGCCACCCTCACTCATTTACTCTCATCAGTCCATCACGGCCGTAAATGAGTCAATCACTCATTCTCTCTTATTAGGGTTTTCTTACATTAATATCGTGGTCCTCTCGGGGCGCTCTCCTCGGTCTGGGCTGTAGCAGAGACAAAGAAATTGCCAAAACGGAACAGAAAACCGTCAAGGGTTAATGCGATATCCTCATATTCCAGTGTCCCACAGGCTCCTGGCTGCTTTACCCAGCGGCTTATTTGCATGTAAAACCACAGGTGTGGCGATTTCGTGTTCAGCTGGAACAGAGTTAGAGATAACAGCGTAAGTTTACAAATGGGAGGAGGCCATTCGGCCCATCAAGTTCGTTTGGGGAGAATTCAAATAATAGCGTAAAATTGCTAAAATCTTATCTAGCCCTGATTTAAAGGAACCCAAGGTTTTAGCTTGCACTACGCTAACAGGAAGACTATTCCATACTCTAATTACACGCTGTGTAAAGAAGTGCTTTTTCAAATCCAGCTTAAAATGTTTCCCCGCTAATTTCCACCTATGGCCACAAGTTCTTGTATTTGAACTAATATTGAAGTAAGTATATGGTTGCATCCAGCGTCCGGACCTGTTAGAATCTTATGTACCTGGATCATGTCCCCCCTCAGCCTCCTTTGCTCGAGGCTGAACAGATTCAGCTCAGCTAACCTCTCCTCATAAGACATTCCTTTAAGACCAGGAATTATCCTTATAGCCCTACGCTGAACCCTTTCTAAGGCAGCAATGTCCTGTTTAAGGAAAGGTGACAAACCTGCACACAATATCCTAGGTGGGGTCTTCCCAAGGAATTGTACAACCTAAACATCACCTCCCTAGACTTAAACTCCACACACTTAGAGATGTAACCCAATATCCAATTGGCCTTTTCAATTGCTTCACCACACCGGCAAGAGTGGGACATGGAAGCACCAACATACACACCGAGGTCCTTCTCACAATCAGCTCTGTACCTTATATTCCTGCTCCCTGCGTGAATGAACCAGCAAATTACACAACTACATGACTTACCCGCGGTTGCCGTGGCTGGGGTTGGTCTTGACCTCCAGCCTGCTCTTCGGCTTCCAGTCTCTCCACGACGTTCTGAAGGAGACGGAGGTTGGGGATCAGAGGTCAGCAGCTAGGGGACACAACAGGACCTGAGGCCTCTAGGCCAGTGCGTCTCAAACCTGTCCTCGGGGACCGTCAGATGTTCTACTCCAAAGCAAATTGGAAGAGATTTTTGCACAATGCAAATGCATGGACCATCTAGAGGTCCCTGAGGGTTGCTCAGAGAAACACTGCACTAGGCAATACACAGCGAGCCCCCTCCCAAGACCTGTGTTAGCCTATCAAGACAAAGTACCTCAGGACTGGAGCACAGACTTCACTAATCAAGCACACTGGAGATATACGTTAGAGAAAGACCTGCTGGACCAGTGAAAGACTCAAAAATAAACACAAAAAAATCCCTGTGCTGCATTACCCTGGCCACGTCGTCGTTCTGCAAATTTTCCCGGTCCTCGTCGTCCAAGTCTGTGCCAGTGTGGGGAGGCAGAGAGGGACAAGTGACAGACAGGCAGTTTACACATTCACATCACCCACTTTATCGCCTTTCCCTTAAATAAGGACCTTTCAGTCTCAGAATTTATTCCAGTCTTTTCAAATGACTTTCTTTGCAGGCTATTACCTCTCTTTTTCTCTAGGTGGATATTTCTGATGAGGGATATAACAGTGGATTCCAACTCAACTGACCAGCCCAGCTTATTTGAGTTGTAGGCAAGTAAAAACCCCACCCTCAGAGCCCAGCAACACATCAGCTGAATGCCCCCACAGATGGTATACTGTAGGTAATGCTGTTGACTGCCACTCCTGATGGAAGACATTTTCAGAATCGACCACTTCCTCCCCCTTACCTCTGTCCTTCATCAAGATGATGTCCATGGCGACAACCCGGTGGTTGTTGCCATAACGTCGCATAAGTATGGTCGCCTTGTCGATGGCGATCTTCCCATGAAATTTCTCCCGGAGTCGCCTAACACTCTTCTCCAGCTGCGTGACACAAAGATCACATTGCACATTAAATGACTGTAATGTATTGGCACACAAACTGTATACTATATGCAAAAAAAAGCAGTGATTTTTAACCGCATTTCTACAACAGGCCTTAACACACAGGACAGCATAAGAATCACCTTTAAAACGTAGTCTTTTTAATCCTAATTGGACCTGTATTCTGCCTGTCATATTAGTGATGTGTTTGGGGTTGCGCCCTTGGATATGGAGTTTGTTTCCCCGATAATATGACTCGTTTAGCATTTTACATAGCAATCTATACGGGCAACATAACGAATATATAATGTAAATGTCAAACACACTTGGTCATTATTACTAACACTTCATGCACGCAGGCAGAACAGCAGAGATCATACTCCATAGATTTCCCCCTGCGAAAGCTCAGTCTGCAGACATGCTGGACGCACAAAAGCAGGATATACAGATCCTCACGAACACCCCTAGTGGCTCTACTTGACCTTCGGGAAGTCATAATCATCCGCCGTCGCGTCCCGTCTCGTCCCGTCCAACATCGACAGACCTGTGTTATTTACTGTAACTTTGACCGTCAGTCATGGAGTGGTGCAATTTATCAGAGTCCAGAAGAAGCCGTGCCAAAGGAACAGGGCCACGTTTATGCCTTGGTATAAAGTTGAATGTTATTTTAGGCGGACATAACGGTATGTGAGGATCATCCGAACGCGGTAAAGCTTCGGTTTATTCTGCCTGATGTCACCAGTGTGGTTTTTAAGCTGCATCGGTGGTGTGCAGGATCGGCAGATGGTCTGGATAGCGGGCAGAAAGCCGGCGCAATAGAGCCGCGGCTCGGGTCGGCTTGGGACGTTGCGCAAAATGACTTTGCGAGAATGCTTCCTTCATTGGGTTCACCGCGCGTGGCTTTTTATACTAATAATAATAACTGCAGATGTTATCGCATTACTTCAGACCATTTTCACACCGAGGAAATTCGGGAACTGCCGTACTGACAGTAATGCATATTCATGAATAACGTTACGAAGCACTATATGCCACGCGATGGAGCACGAAAAACGGAACGCGAGAAAGAACGACCGTACCTCCACCTCCTCCCGCAGCCGGTTCATTTCGAGGTTTATCTTTGTAAGTGGCCCTTAATTCTCCGCTTCTCCTTTGCAGCAATACGTGCAAAAAGAGCGCAGCTTTCCTCGACTTGTCTCAATTTCCTGCTCGAAGATGCGACGCCTGTTTGCTCTTGGATTACTTTACTTTCAGTTTAATACGTAACCCGATTTCTTTCCGTACGAGCCAGACGGCGGCGCCCCAACGTCTCGGAAATAAGTTAAAATTATATTCCTATTTTTTCTTTTTAGTATTAGGGCGATATTTATTACCACAGTTAATTTACTTTTAGTTTTAATACAGTACTGGTTTAAAGCATTTCGGTTGTTTGTTTATTTGTTTTATTTTTTTACTTTTTAAAAGGAATGCGTTACATAGGCCTGCATTTAAATCAATAAGCTGACATACAATGTCCTGTTACGCGTTTTGCAACCAAGGATGGAACCATAAAGTGTTTTGGGATATTTTGTTTTTGCGGATTTAGTTCAAAGGGAGTGCAGATTATTTTAACTACATTTCACAGGCGGCTTTGCGTATCGGACCCATCTCCGGGCTGCTCTCACGTTAATTTGCTCAGCAGAGGAAAAACCTGCAGTTCAGGCTGGAGCGGCTACCTTGCAGGTGCCTGGGGTGTCTGGTTCCTAAATCCGCATTACACAATCCTGCGCCAGATGGACGCTGCCATCGGTGTCATACAAAGACGCGCATTGTCGCGCAGATTAGCGCCTTACGGCTGAATGCACATTTAACTTTCTATAACCGGAGAGGTCGATTAGCGAAGCAATTCATGTGTCTTGTCGGTGGTCCTGCTCCCGACACAGCAAATAGGATTATAGGATGATCTTGGGATTTGGCCTTTGGACTGGGACCCCTGCAGATCTGTCGGCCGAACTTACTTGAAGCACAGGCATAGAGGCTCAGTTAATTGTAGCACAACGCTGATCACTTTTAATCTATAAAGTATACACAGTCGTGATCGTGTCATCTTATGTCATCCCTTACGGAAATTCACTATGGTTTCCTGTTTTTTTTGTTTTTTTTTACAGTAACCATGGTTTTTCTATGGTACCTCGTGGTAATTATGATTACTAAGCTCCTACCGATACTATTACTATGGTTTACTTATAGCACTGCATGGTAACTGCAGTGGAACCATAATAAAAACACAGTCAAACTCATGGTTACCCCAAAAAACCATAGTAAAACCACGGTTCATGTTCGTAAAGGATCTGAGAGCATCCCGTGAAGCCGGCTGTCGGGTAGTATGCTGCGGATATGGGCCTCAAACCAGCACAGGCCGGGGCACAGCCGACATTAACAAAGGCATACAGCCGTTGCCGTACTTATCCCTTTGCTGTTTGTTTACCTTTTAGCAAAGTCTAAAATCTTAAATGAAACGTGACGTCAGCAGCAAATGGCACGTACCGCCATGTCAGCCGGCTGTGATTGGAACATCCTGTGCAACTCATCATTTTGTCAGTGAAGTGTGGCCCGCTGCGGGATAGACATTATGCACAAATACAAAGAACGACTTTCATATCTTATCTGATTATAAACAACTGAATCATTGTTTTTTTTAAATCCAGGAATGTGGTAGTTTTGTCAAATCTAACATTGATGTAAATGATGTTGTGGTAAGTAAATTATTGAATGGTTCTACACTATGGCCTCCTCACGCCAATTAATTTATTTATCCATTCTCTCAAGCTGCTGTAATAGATCATCACACCTGATGGCACCAAAATGCCATCATGTCCACAGCCATTTTTGCTCTAGTGGAGCAAAATCCAGTCATAATAGGTGTGTGGAGAGGAAAGAAGGAAGATCTATTCCAAAGAGACCCCAGCACTGGACAGCAGGGTGCTCATGAGCAGCACAGCACACAATCCGCGGTGTCCCAAACCAGCATCGTCCCACAATCCCACAGCACATGAGGACACAAAGCACTGCAGTTACCTACAGTTTATTAGAAGTAATTTATTTTACAACTTGCCTGTTGCAAACAAACCGTAAAGATGAGCTTCTGTACAATGATTTTAAACTACTTTTAAACAAGTATAAGAATTAATAATAACCGTAAAAAAAATCTAAGTGATTCTAGTAATACAGGAACAAACAAGTATTGGTCTCATTCTGTCTGAAAATAATGCTAATAGAAAGTACGTCTGTTCTTTTTGTCGTTTTGTGTTTTTTTTTTTTAGTACATACTCATTTTAGAAACATAAGACATTTGGAGCAGGCAGCTCCACTCCAAACAAACACTATTTACAAGCAGAAAGTCAAGTTTCTGGACATGCGCAGTGTAGCGATGGAATGACAGACGAAGGGCAAGTGTATCAAAAACAAAACAAACGAACAGCGTTTGCATGTCTGTGCATCGCTGGCGCATGTGGCAGTCCTTTGCTTGGCTCCGGTTTTCCCGGGGGGATAAAAACAATGCACTTTACACACACCCAGTCCTGGTGTGCCAGGACCAAGGCACTGAGTCGGCCACGCGCTCAAAGGGCGTGTCCCGTCTGGAAATGGTTAGGACCTCTCGGCCTCTGGGGTGACCCCATGGCGAGGATTCAGACTGGTGGTGGGCTATCACATGGCCCCCGGCGGTGGAGAAGAATGGGAAATTAGCAGCGGGACCACTCGTTAGCATTACAGAAGGCGGGCTGGAGGATGGCGAACAGGAACAAGAACAACCATGTGGGAGGCCCCGCCCATTCTCTGAAGGACCACGGGATTGGTTGCTGGGGAGAAAGAGACACCAAATGACAGCGATGCATGACACTACATAGTAGTGTTAGCTCCACCCCCAGCTTCAGAAATCACCCCCCAAGGGGAAGTGTCTCCATCCCTCCAGCCAGCAACCGGGTGTCACATGAGCGGCCCCATGACATGCCTTAGCAGGAAGTGAGGTGATGGGGGGGGGGCTGGTTGCAGGAAGCAGTGATTTTGGCAGCAGCTGTGAGGAAGTGAGCTGCGATTTCGGTAAGGTCACTCAGAAACAGCCCAGAGTCGGACTGTGTAGTCAGTAACGGTACGGCAGTCTGGGGGGGTGGGGCTTACTGTCCCAGTGCTCCCACCACAGCCCGGCTACATTCCACCAAAGCGGGACACGAGGAGTCTGTGGGACCTGCAGACCGGAATGTCTGTGTGACAGAAAGCAGCAGCTGGTAAACATAGCTTAGATCGCCATGGCGATGCCGTCCATGGCTTCAGACAAACAAAACATAAAACAAACAAAAAAAAAAAACGTCCAAAGAAAAAATAAATGCAAAACAGGCAGTGAAATGCAAACCAAAAAGGTAGACTGACAGCTGGTGAACTGGTACTTAGATGCCCCTTATATAATAATGGAGTAAATGCCCTTAACCAGTACACTAACTTCCCTTGGCTGGGATTCTGCGGCGGATGAGGCTTGTTCCACCTGGGGGGGAGGGGGGGTGTTCGTCCTCATACCAAACAGCGGACAGGTGTTTTGCTAATACTCATGCTAATAATGAAATAGCCTGCTGACTGTTTGCTATCAGAGCTGAGAATCCCACCCCCCCTCACCCCACACACCCCAGGAAGTGCTTCAGAAATGCCCCCTACATCCATACAAAGAAATAACACCTATCTGGAATGTTCGTTTTAAAAGATCCTGCTCTGATCAGTACAAAACCCTATGCTGGCCAATTTTAAGTCTAAGTGTTAACAACGAGCTACAATGTTGTTTGTTCAGCCTAAATAAATACTTAAAAAATTAATCAGTCGAAACAGGTCCCCCTCTTTCTGACACCTTTTCAGCTCGAATTATCAGGGGACGGCGAGTCTTTGTAATAGTGGCCATTCTAAATGTCGATCTGTTCGGGATAGGCATGGCGTGCGAGCCAATCGCAGTCGAGCGTGCCGTGTCGTGTTTTGACGAGCGATGCGGAGTTGTATCGGGGTGTTCGGCCCACATTTAAAGGAGAGATTTCTCTGAAAGAGGGAGCAGGCACCTGAAATGTAATCAGGAGAAATAATAAAAAAAGAATAAATAAAAAAGAAACAGGAGGAATTTCCCACAATAGTTGTCTTTTCTCTTCATCTACTTTTTAAAAGTTTGTTAGTTTCAGGAAAGCCTCCCCTGCCTTTGAAATTAAAAACTTCAGATTTCTTCATATAATTTTCTTTTTCATTATAAAAAGTCCATTTTGACAGAATAAGTCTTACTTCATTAAATTGTCTTCTTTTTGAGACAACAGACATTTTCCCTTTACGAATTTTACCTCCTGTTCGCTTGGAAAGAAACCGAGCTAACAGTTCATTGGATAATACAGTCAATCCGAATCCAAACAAAATCTTGGAAAGGGGGTGACAGATTTATATTCATAAAAAAAATGACAACTCCTACAGTGAGTTGTGATTTTTTTTCTTCCCTACACAAGTCCTGGCGGTCCAGCGGCGTCTTCACGCGAACACCTGCATCTTGCCGTTGGACTCCTGGACGTGAGGGATCTGTGTCTGGGCGGGGCCAGTCACGGCCGGGCTGGGGGTGGAGTCTGACCAGTCGGACACGCAGTGTGGGGAGGGGCTGGACCAGGGCTCGGGAGACTCGGGCGAGGGCGTCAGGTACGGGTGCTCGTTGGGCAGGTGGAGGTAATGCTTAGGCGTGGCATCTAGGGTGGAGCTGTAGCTGTGCTGAGAAGGTGGGGTGGGGTAGTCCTCCAGGCCCGCCCCTCCGCTGCCATTGGCACTGGGAGCCTGCGGGGGCGGAGCCTGTGGGGTTTGGGCTTGAGGTTGCTCAGGCTGCGGGGGCGGAGCCTGGGCGGGCTGCTGTTTGAAGAAGGATGGGGGCGGAGCCTGTTGAGTGGGCGGGGTCGATGTGCCCATGCGGGCCATACTCTGCTGGCTGGCCAGGCCATGCTGCTCGGCGATGGAAGGCAGCTTGACGGGGCTCAGCGACTGTGGCGTAGACACGGGCGTCGGCTGCAGCAGCGGCTGCTGGGAGCTGTGGAAGAGCCGTTGCTGGTGCAGGAGGGCGGCCTGCTGCTGCTGCTGCAGGGCTGAGCCCTGGGGGGCCACGCCGGCCTGGGTGCCGGTGGGAGGGTGCACCAGGCCCACGATCTGCTGGCCGCACTGGGAGGCGGCGGGCACACGGGTGTGCCAGTCGAAGGGCACGCTGACGGGGCTCACCATGCCCAGGTTGAGCCCCAGCTGGCCGGCGTTCAGCACGTAGCCCGGGGGGCCGGGGGCCACCGAGGGCATAGGGATGCGCCCCATGGAGAGCGCGCCGTCGCCCAGGTCGCCGAGCTGCGCCATAGAAACGGCGAAGGGACCGCCGGCTGCGTCCAGCAGCCCGTGCACCATGGGGGTGCTGGGCATGGACACGGAGGGGTGGAAGAGGCCCGGGGAGGGCATGGCCGCCGGCGAGGCGGGGTTGGTGATGTAGCCGGCGTTGCTGGTGCCGCCACGGGGCGAGTCCAGCGAGTCGACGGGGGACAGTGTGACAGAGCTCTCCAGCAGCGAGCTCTGCATGTCCAGTGTCAGCTTCCGGCTCCGCGCCTTGCCCGCATCTTTGAGCCCGCTCTGTGGCCCCCCCAGGCCTGCCCCCTTGGCCCCCGGCGGCCGCCGGCCCTTCTTGCCCTGCGGTGTGGGCTTGAGGCTGGACGCGAAGGCACCGGGCGGACACATGAGCGGCGAGAGTGCGTGTGGCCCCTGCGGGCTGCGGACGGTGTTGTACTCGTCCAGCAGCTGCACAATGTCATGATGCATGCGTTCCTGCGCGATGTCCCGCGGCAGCCGGTCCATGTGATCCGTGATCTCGCGGTTGGCAAAGTGTGCCAGCAGGATGCGTACAGCCTCGCAGCTGCCCTCCCGCGCTGCCAGGAACAGCGGTGTCTCCTCCTGTGGGGGGGGGGCACAAACTATATTTATACACACACTCAAGACATGAGTTCATCCGAGCAAAAGAAAACACACAAGTAACTGAGCACCAGATACTACTGAACCAGTGTGTGGCTCAGCAGATGCCATGCCTGTGACCGGAAGGTCGCTGGTTCTAATCCCGTGGTGTCAGCAGGGTGATTTCACCTTTGGGCCCTTGAGTAAGGCCCATAACCCCCAACTGATCTGACCAGGTGTCAATTTCAGGTCCAGAAAGTAAAAATCCAGACCAGGATTTTGTTTCAACCAACTAGTTGAGCATGAAGAGTCACATTCACAGAGTACTCAACTGGTTGGTTGATACAAAATTCTGGTCTGGATTTATACTTTCTGGACCTGAAATTGACACCTCTGGATCTGAACCTGCTTTGAATTGTACATGCTTTGAATAAAAATTAACTGTTTGTAAAAGGAGAAGGTGATCCGCTCCTCATCTGAAGTCCTTATGTTGTGTATCACCATTCACTACTAACTGGCCTTTATGTGCTCTCACCCAGAGAGTGTGGTGGGGAGGAGGTGCTCTCAGTACCTTGAGGTCCTGCATGTCCTTGTTGGCACCGTTCTTCAGCAGGGCCACTGTCGCCTCCACGTTGTTGACGGCGGCTGCCCAGTGCAAGGCCGATTTACCTGCAGCACAGACCGGCGGACATGACGGTTAGATGGACAGAAATTCCTCTACACCGCCGCTGCCTGGTCATTATGGTCTGCCTTTGAGGGTAACGGGTCTGCTAGTGGCCCACTCTTATTTTAATCCAATCACCTCTCCTGAAGAGGGCACCAAATTCCTGCAGTCCAGTTTAATCCTGGTAATTTGTCTCTGACCACTAAGGTTCTCTACCAGTCAAAACATCTGCCTATTGATGATATGCCCCATCGCCGCCCACCCCCCAGCTGTCACATGACCCCCAGGATGCGGCCTATCGGGTGCCCCACCCACCGAGCTCGTCCACAGCGTTGACGTCGGCGTGGCATGTGATGAGCTCCTCCACCATGCCCTCGACGGCCAGCCGGGCGGCCAGGATCAGCGCCGTCGAACCGTCGTACATGCGGGCGTCCAGGTCGGTGGCGCGATTGCGGATCAGAATCTGAAAGCACATCAGACCCGGTTAATAAACCGCTATGTCGGATGTGTGTCGGCAGCGTTTGTCGGGGGTGTGTGTCCGCCCACCTGGAAGACCCCCTGTGCGTCTGCCGCCACGGCGGCGTGCAGCGGTGTGCGACCGGTGTTGTCCTGGGCATTGGCGTCGGCCCCGGCGTCCAGCAGCCTCTTGGCGGCGTCGGCGCGGGCATAGCGGGCGGCCAGATGGAGCGCCGTCTCACCGGTGCGGTCCGTCTGCGCGGCCAGCGATGCTCCCTGGTAGATCAGGTCCGAGATGATGTTGGCCGACGACTCCTCCGTGTCCTCGTCTTCTGCCACGTCCGTCTCCAGGCCGCCACCGCAGAAGGACGCCAGCATCAACGGAGTGAAGCCATCTGCATGGGATATCAGCCAATCAAAACCTTTGCTTTGCGACATGTGACCCACGGTAACGTAAGACTGAATATCACCCAGTCAAAAACAACTTTATGATCTCTTTGTCAGTAAGTCTAACCCCGAGTGCCCTTCCCCCACACACCTGGGCCCCTGACATTGACATCCATGCAGTCGCTGTCAAACTCTCCCTGGGGTGGCGTGAGTGCCATGGAAGGGGGCATGCGGATGTCGGCGGCCGCCAGGTGATGCTGGGTCCAGCGCCGGCAGTCGACGGCGTCCTCGCTGTCCGACATGACGCTGGGCTCCTCCACCTGTGCGAAGACACGGTGAGGGATTTGCACAGGTGCACCAGGCATGCACGAGGGCATCGTGAACAGAAGTCTCGTAAACGGGAGGGTGGAGTGCCTCACCTTAAGCCTCTTGGCCTCAGGGCAGTCGGTATCCAGCCACTGGTCACTGTGGTCTCCCAGCAGGGACTCCTCTACGGTCTTGGGAATGTGTCTGTGGGGGTATGTGCCTTTAGTGTCCCGCTCCGACGCCGCGTGCGCGTGTGTGTGTATGCGTGCGAGCGCCCGCGAGCGCCGTGCCCACTCACTTCATGCCCAGTGCATCCTGGCCCACCGGCTCCCTGCGGCTCTTGTTGCTGGCTGCTTCCTTCTTGAGCAGGAAGCCCTCGGGGAACCAGAGGGTGCTATGTTCCCGCTTGCGGCGGGCAATCAGCATGCCCAGCACCAGGATCACCAGCAGGAAGAGCGCGGCCACGCCCACCAGCAACAGCTTGCCCCAGTCCGGTACTACTTGATTGGTGGGTAGCTTCTCGCCTGTCCCGGGGGGGATGTAAGTGAGAGAGGGACCACAGGACACCCAGCCTACCTGCCCGAGATGCACTTTTAACTGTATCATGTCATCATCGTATTTATATTCAACAGCTACTAAAATAACTACTGTCCACTACATACTGTATCTGCAGGTGGAGCTTTACTGTCTTTAAGGGAAATTTTTTTATGCGCTGTCCTGTATGTGGTGCCCCCTTGTGTCCACTGCACTACACTACATCCAAATCCCACAGCCAATATGGCTGTGAAGCAATAAGGATCAGCGACACTCACTGCGGACTTCTTTGATGGGGTAGGGCAGGCGCAGCATGTCCACTGCAGACAGTGCCCCCAGGTATTCGGCAGCGCTGTCGGCCGTGGGGAAGCAGCTGTCCTGTGTACATAGCCTGTTGTCGATCTCCAGGTACACAATGGACCTGTAGGGGGCAGCATGGAGCACAGAGGGTGTCAGGGTTGCAGAGTTTCTTTTGAGGTTCGGTGAAGAGAGGCGTCCCCCCCCTGGCGTGCCCTCTTACCCGATAACCTCCTCGTGGGAGCTGAGCTCGCGTTTTAGGCGGGGGCCGCGACGTGTGTACGGCCGGATCATAGCCTCGCCGTTACGGTCTAGCCTGAAGCGCAGCGTCGTGCGTAGGATGGAGCTGAGGCGCTGCAGGAAGGCTGTGCTCGTCCGCAGCAGCTCCTCCGGAGGAAGCAGCACCACAATCACCAGGACGCCGTCGGCCAGATGTTCCGGAACCTTCTCTGCGCAGTCCAGGCCATCCCAGCCGCACTCCTCCGTGTTGCAACCTTGGTCACAGCGCCCATCGCCATAGTGATCAATGCAGTAGGCTTCGTAGATTGGACTGTGGGGGGAGGGGACAGAGGAGCATAAGCACTATACATCCGGGCCGGAAGATAGATGGAGAAGAAGAGGAAGACTGGACCCTCACTTGCACGTCCTGGCCCTGTTGTTGCAGTCGAAGTTGTCAAAGAGACACTCGGGCCGGTTGCAGGCCTCATCGCATTGGCTGTTGTTGAAGACATGCCAGCACTGGGGGTCGTCGCATTTGGCCCAGGGGTTGATGGCCAGGGAGCAGTCACCGCCGTCCCACTTGCAGGGGTAGGTGTTGCACTCCTTGTCGCAGACGCTGTCGTTGGCTTTGCCGTGGCAGTCGGCCAGTGGGCACACGGATTTGGCCTCCATGGGCTGCTCGCAGCGTGTGCCCGCCCAGACACTGGGGCACTGGCAGCGGAAGTAAGGGAAGCTGGAGTCTTCGACGCAGACGCCGCCATTGCGGCACGGCTGGGAGGAGCAGGTGTCGGAGCTGCGCAGCTGGCAGTCGGGCCCGGCGAAGCCCGGGTGGCAGGTGCAGAGCGGGCCGCGCGGAGTCAGCACGCAGCTGCCCCCATTGTAACAGGACAGCTCCCGGCACGACAGCGGGCTGCGCTCACAGTTAAGCCCCGTGTAGCCCTGGGGGTAGACATGACGGGAGAGATCCTCACAGAGAGAACGGAGGTGGACCAATCGGACGTGCTGAAGAGGGTCAGCTGATCATATAGGTGGGGCAAGTGTACTCACAGGCTGACAGGTGCAGGTGTACCCCAGGGCACTGCTTGGGGACAGGGAGCAGAAGCCCTCATTCTGGCAAGGCTGAGACTCACAGACACTGAATCTGCTCTGACACCTTCGACCTGTGGAGGATTCCAGAGGTAAGCAAGAAGGTGAGGATGCCCCCTCGTGGCCAGGTAAAACAGACAGTGGCACGTGCATGCGTAGTCGCACACGCACCTGTGAAACCTGGCTTGCAGATACACTGGTAGTCGTTGGGAAGCTGGATACAGTCTAGGCTACTGGAAGGGCTGCACGGGTTCGAGCGGCACTCGTTAATGTCTCCCTCGCAGCGCTCGCCGGTGAACCCGGGCGGGCAGTTGCAGCGGTACCCCCCGACCTGGTCCACGCAGGTCCCGTTGTTGAGGCACTTGGGTGCCCCCCGGAGCCTTAGCGAGGGACTGCAGTCATCCTCATTGATCTCGCACAAGACACCTGAAAAGGTGGGGGGAATTAGTTAAATGCGGAGGGGGGTAGGATTAAATTGAAATGAACAATGTAAATCTTACTGGGCTCTTACCCAGGGTCCCGGGGGGGCAGGAGCATATGTAGCGGCCGACCAGGTCAATGCATGTGCCCCCGTTTTGGCAAGGGTGAGACTGACATTCGTTGATCTCGACCTCGCAGTTAATTCCCTGGTACCCTGGCATGCACTAAAAGAGAGGGGCACAGCGCCTGTCAGTGGTCGTTTCCAGAATTACACAGTGAAGACCGTAGCGGCAGCCAGTACTAATCGAGCGACGATTGTCATGGACCCCGAGTGCTTACCTCGCAGGTGTATCCTCCGACGTAGGCCCTGCAGGAGGCGCCGTTGCGACAGGGCTTATCCTCGCAGTGGTCCACCTGGCTCTCGCAGTAGCTGCCAGTGTAGTCCGTGGGACACTTGCAATAGTGAGCGTTGCCTGTGTTGACGCAATGGCCACCGTGGTGGCACAGCTGGTCGATCCTGATACCTGTGTATGTCACAGGGACATAAATCAGCACACGCATACACCGACTGATGTGTACTCAGAAGGTGGGGGGGGGAGTTTCCGAGATCGAGGGAGAACGCACCTCTCTGCACCGCGGCCACTTCGCAGGACACGCCGGGGATGTCGCAGTAGCGGCCGGACCATCTGCCCACACAGTCGCAGGTGATGGAGCCGTCCTGCTGGCGACAACGCCCTCCATTCTTGCAGGGAGAGGACCGGCACCGGTCTACTGCCACCTAGTGGGAGAGGGTAGGAATTACACACAATCCCGTGGTTTCACTTTCTGCATGCACATGTTTGTCGGGTAGGTAGGGGAGCAGATGGGGCGCTTTTGGACCTGGCAGCGGGTGCCGGTGTAGCCCTTGGGGCAGACGCAGTGAAAGGCCTCCAGGCCGTCCTGGCACACGCCGCCATTCAGACAGGGTTTGGCGTCGCACTCGTTGACCTCGTGCTGGCAGTTGGACCCGGTGAAGCCAGAGCGACAGGAACAAGAGTAGCCATTGATCTTGTCGATACAGGTGCCCCCGTTGAAGCAGGAGCTGCAGCCGGCAGGGGGGGGGGGATTGGTAAGTTTCACTGACAGTGTTTAAAACAGGATGGCCTCCCGCAGTGCGAGGCGGGGAATGTATCGCTGACCTCTCGGTGCAGTCGAGGATGTTGGTCTCACAGTGGATGCCAGTGAAGCCGGGCTTGCAGGTGCAGGTGTAGCTGTTGACATAGTCCGTGCAGGTGGCTCCGTTCAGACAGGGGGCGCTCTGACATTCGTTCACCTCCACGGAGCAGCGTGGCCCCGTGAAGCCCGGCAGGCAGCTGCAGCGGAACGAGTTGATGCCGTCGGTGCAGGATCCGCCACTCAGGCACGGATCTGGATCGGGAGGGGATGGGAAAACCACAGATGTGAAGGCGACCTAAGCCAGACTGGGGGGCAGGTAGGCGAGACCGGGGGGCAGGCAGGCGAGACCGGGGGGCAGGTAGGCGAGGA
>JAODKN010000045.1:14920468-14938758 GCA_026774425.1 Petrocephalus zakoni
GGGGGGGGGCGCGGCGGCGCGCCGGCCCCGCGGGCGGGCCGGGGCGCCCGGGCGGGGCGGCCCGCCCCCGGGGCGGCGGGGGGGCTTCTCACCAGACGTCCCGTGCCGGCACTGGCAGATGTACTTGTTGACCAGGTCCACACACTTGCCGCCGTTCTGACAGGGGTTACTGTGGCACTCGTTGAGCTGGTTCTCGCACCGGTAGCCCGTGTAGCCGGGTTCGCAGTTACACGTGTAGCTGGCGATGCCGTCCACGCAGGTGCCGTGGTGACAGGGGTCCGGCTGGCAGTTATCGATGTTACTCTCGCACAGCGCGCCCTCGAACCCTGGGATCAGAGGGAGAGTGAGTCGAGCTTTCAGGGAGCCCCTGGGTGGGCGACGCTGGGCATTAGTGTTGAACTTGAGGGGGAGCGCTTCACGTCGGGCGCCCCGTGAAGGACCCGGGCTGTTCCGACCCTTCACACCGAGCCTGGCCATAATGATGACAGTCACATATCACTTCATTTCTCATTCCATCTTCATTTCCCACTGAAGCCGCACATTTGTTTGGGAACGGGGGGGGATAAAAAAAAAAAACCTTCACTCAGGAATTGAGTTCTCTGCCCCCCCCCACCCACCCCCCCAATCCTTTTGTCTTCTCTGTTCAGACAGAGAAAGAGTCCAAGGCTCAGAGTCCCAGATCGCTTAGTTTCCATGGCTACACTATGACTACCAGTGATCCATAGAGCTGGGCGGGACCTCTGGCCCCCGGGGGGGCGGGGCCTGCAGTGGAGGCGGACCTTGCTGATGGCCTTCACTTTTAATGGAGTCTCACAGGCTTGCCTTTGTCAGCTTTGCCGTGCGGGCACAATGCGCCACAGCCGGGCCCCTCCAACGGCCGGCCGCGGCGGAGGGGGCCCGGGGTGGGTGGAATACTAAACAGTCTGAGGGCTGCTGGGGCCAGATGCCCCCTGTAAGAGTGGGGGCCAGTGCCGAGACGCAAGTCTTACACAGCCCCCCCACCTCCCTCCGGCCTGCATGCGACACGGTGGTGCAAATACACTTTCACTGCACAGCCATGCATTCACACGTGCACATATAGCACAAGTCATGCAGTTAGACACACACACACGGCCCTGAATGAACCACTGCAGCTTCACTAATACCACTTTTGCCAGCACTGTGAGTCAAACTTTTAACTTTTAAAGTAGGTGCTTTCTTTGTTTCAGAGGTTGATTTTAGTCCATTTGATTTAGGTCAGTCATGCCACTGATACACATGAACTGGGGCTATATTTCTGTTTGGTGTTGGGCAACAGATGCACAGATGTCCTGACGATACCCTACACAGCGGCCCAGAGCAGCTGCAGCGCCATGGCAATCCCGTGAGATGTCACGGTCCTTCCTGCGACACCGCAGTGGGTGGTTTTGTCTGAACCTTCATATAAATCAGTGTTTCCCAATCCGGTCCCCCGAGGACCCGCAGACAGGTAGGTAGGGAGCAAAAATGTGGACCGTCAGTGGGTCCCTGAGGACTGGGTTGGGAAACCCTGTTGTAAATGATGACTTTTGGAGTATAGACACAGAGAATGGCCTGTCTGTGTGTCCATCACTAATTCATACTACTAACAGGTTTAGGGTCAGCATCAACAGACTTTTAGGGAAGCATAGATCAATTTTTACCTTCAGCACAACGGCATTCATAACCATTGGGGCGGTCGTAACACTTGGCTCCATTCTTGCAGGGCGTGCTGGCACACTCGTCTATGTCAATCTGACACATGGCCCCAGTGAATCCTGCGAGATACAGGCACATATCTTAGCTGTCAGAAGAAGGTCACACTTCTCACATCATCATGGTGTTACCGTGTTCGTGGAATCCAGATGTCATATTCTGGAGTGTTTCTCTGGGCCGGGCACTGGAATGTCCATACTGAAATGTTCTGGAGGCGATGTAGTGAGCTGCATTGTGGAATGTCTACGTCGAGATGTTCTGGTATCTTTGAAGTGACCTACGTTCTGGAATGTCTACACGGAGCAGTGTCCTGGAATCCCTGTAGTGTGCCGCGTTATGGAATGCCTACACCGCGCTGTAATCTGGAGTACAGACTAGATAAATTCCAGAATATCCTGGTTAGATTAAGCACTGAGTTAAATCGAGGCCTTTGTTGGTATTTAACAGAGAGGGGTGTGCAAAGGGTTGGAGGGAGGACAGGGTGATTGTTTATTCTGTCTCCGCGGGCAACCCCAACCCTGCGCTGGCTCTGGAGGATCAATAGCTGGACGGGGGGCACGAGGAAAGAGGGGACGGGTGCTGTCTGCCCCAGATGTAAATTGCAGAGCTGGAAAAGAATCTCATTAGCCGGACTGCTGTTCCTCTGCACTTTGGGGAGGGCAATGGAAGAGGGGGTGGATAGTGGACTATCGTTTTTTTTTTTTCTCCTGAGCTGTGGCTGACAGGGAGATATGGGGGGGTGGAGGTGGGTGGGGGGATGCAGGCATGCAGAACACAATAGCGTCTTTGTTCAGGCATGTAGATAGACGGCCTCCTGGGCCTGTCAATGGCCGCTCCGGTACACCAGTGGCAATAAAAGCAGTCCGCTTGCCGTCTTACAGTTTATGAGGGCAGCGAGTTCCTCGAGTGGCGAACGTCTGAGGGGAAGGGTGGCCGGCCTACCTGGCTGGCAGGTGCAGGTGAAGCCGTTGACCATGTCTCTGCAGATGCCGTCGTTGACGCAGGGGTTGCTTTCACACTCGTCCACGTCCACCTCGCAGTACGTACCCATGTACCCTGGCAAAAAGGAAGAATGTTGCATTTGGGACGCGCAAATGTGGGATTCCGTCCCTCGGGGATCTCTCGGCCAATCGCTATATCAGTTAGACTCCGGTCGCGTAAAACCAAATGCCCTATGCGTCCCCTTAGTTGGACGGTATGTGCAGAACTGACCGGGAGCCTGGACTTGGGACCGGAACCCTGCGGATCACGGTCGGGGGAAAGCAAAGTCGGCGAGCTTCGTCCGAGAGGCCAGAGCCACGGCGGGCGAGCGAATTGTGAATTCCGCGCGCAAGTGACGGTGTGAACGTCGCCGAAATGCGTAAGTCCCGGCTCAGAGCCGCAGATGTGGGAACGAGGAAGGGAGAGAATCGAGGGGCTGACAGGCCCGCCGTGCGTTCCGGAGGGAGAGAGGGGTGCGCACAGAGGGCCCCCTTTGTCCCATCATCTATTCCCACATTCATTAACATTCAACACGTCGGTCCGCCCCCTCCCCCCCCAAAAAAACGCTTCTATCCGTCTAGCTGCCCCCCCCCCCAAAAGACCCCACGCCACGACTAGGCCATGACTGGAACACGCATAAGCCACAGAGAGACCACATGCAGGTAATGCCCCAGTTTCTGCTTGGCTCATGACCTTGTCAGGCCCTCTTTGGTATTTTGAGTTTGGCTTTTCTGGCCCAGCAGGGAATGTGTGTAGTAGATTTTTTTTTGTTGCTGAATCTGAAGTCTCCTCAATGTTTCATTCCTTCCTTTCATTTTTGTTTCGATTGTCAAACTTAAGACTTGAGACCCCGGACCTCTTTTCACTGGTGGGGCCGTGACTCAAATCCTGCCGGGCCGCCTACAGGCCATATGAGGTCACTACACCCTCGCCTCTCAAAGAGAGAACAGGAGCTTAAACACTGAACTTGAGTTTGAACATATTCAGCTTATATGCTGCAGGGCCAAAGAAGGTTTTTTATCCATTTTAAGGTTTTATGGTGAGCGACTTTGAGAAGTTAAGTTAAGCATCAAATTATGGTTAATCATTTCATTCGTTTTTCTAACGGAATGTGACATTTTTTCACCCATATTATTTAAGGATGTATTTATAACCTCATGCAGTTTACTGTAAGTACCTGGTGACACAACGGCCTTCCCTGGCTTCACAAGTCAGTGACCTTAACCTCTGCTCTGCCCACAGCCTAGAGACTACAATGCACTCCCAAGTCCTGAGTCGCCAGAGTCAGAGTGTTACCTGGCATGCAGATGCAGGTAAACTCTCCGATGCGGTCCAGGCAGGTGGCATCGTTTTGGCAGGGCATGGACAGACACTCGTTGATGTCTATCTCGCAGCGTGGCCCGGTGTAGCCCCTCCCGCACTGGCACAGGAACGACCCTTCTGTATTGACGCACTTGCCGAAATGCTCACAGGGGTTGGCGCCTGGCAGGGGTGGATGGGCAGTCAGGAGACATGGCCACACACGTGTGACACACGCACACACTGACACTTACTTGAACATTCATAAAAAGGACTCCAAACTCGCCCCCCCTCCCAGAAAAGATGCCGTGGACACGTGGACCGGGCCGGAGGGTACCCGACGTACCGATGGAGCACTCGTCCATGTCCTGGTTGCAGGCTCCGCCCACAAAGCCAGCGGGGCAGGTGCAGATGGCGCGCCCGTTCAGGGGATTGGTGTCGCACACGGCGCCCTCGTTACAGGGGTTGCTGACGCAGGCGTCGTCCAAGTGGCACAACAGGCCTGAGGAAACAGGAAACGGGCTCTCAAATACACGTGTGCACCCCTGAGAGATGCCCCTCCTCCCAGAATTACCCCAGATGATGGCTCAGTGAGTCAGCGAGTCGGCGGGCCTCAGAGGAGACTGTGCTGTTGTGATGACTATGTCTACATGTAACTGTGATGTCACAGCGGGTATCGGGTATCCAGGCGCAGCTGTCCAATGGCGGCTCAGCCACTATGACTCAGGGCCATAATTCATACAGAGGGGTCAACCTTATCATTAGCCAATGATAACGATTGAACTAGTGAGTGACAGGAGAAGGGGCACTCTGGGAACCAATCAGCTTTCAGCCCCTGTGGCCCCGCCCCTGTTATCAGTACATTTAAAACGGTGAGCCAGTGAGACTAAATGGCGATGTTAGTCTGTGTGCCGGGGACGGACAGACACCTGTCTTGCCGACGGGACACTCGCAGAAGAAGGAGGCGACGCGGTCGTGGCAGGTGGCTCCGTTGAAGCAGACGGCGGTGGCGCAGTCATCGATGTTCTCGCTGCAGTCGTCGCCCGTCCAGCCGTTGACGCAGACGCACGTGTGGCCGCCCACCGTGTTGAAGCAGGTGCCGCCGTTGTGGCAGGCGTTGGGCTGCATCAGGCACTCGTTGACGTCCTCTGCGCAGTACTGACCTGTGGACGGGGCGTGTGTGAGTTGGCCGGTCCCCAAGCCTCGCGGTGGGGCGGGCCCGGACGCGCCAGCCGTACCTGTCCACTCCGGCAGACACTGGCAGTTGTAGGTGTTCACGCCATCCACGCAGTGGCCCCCGTTCATGCACTTGTGCCCCGGGCAGTCGTCCACGTTCACCTCGCAGTTCTGTCCTTCAAATCCTGGACACCATGGGATGGAAGAGGGGGGGGAATCAAACCAGATTACTGAAATTAGAGAGGCCACAGTAATTATAGTGCCGGAATAATCGCACTCGGCATGCAAGAACTATGGTGACAATGTGTGTGTGGGGGGGGGATAAACATGAGATGTGGGGCATAAACATTAGGGGCTGAGACGAGCACTTATGCACCAGGCATGAAGCAGACAGACCCCCCCCCCGACCCGGCCGGTTCTGTGTGTGTTTATACGAGTACAAGTCCTGGATTGAGAGCAGAGCGGCATGCCAACTGTTTGGGTCTTCCCACACTGAGCGTGTCAGCCCTTCCGGATGGGCCCCCTAAGAGAAAGGGCCCGGTTGTGTGGGGGGGCTTCCAGCGCCGTGTTTAAAAACCTCCTCCGCAGTTTCGATGACTTCCTCTTCCCGTGAGATACATTTCCTGCACGCTCTCCGGAGAGAGGTCAGGAGGGCCTTAAAGTAAACTCCTGCTGTTTATACAGCCCCCCCTCCCACCGTCATCAGCATGCACACCCCCGGACTAATAATAGCAGACAGGAAGTGATCGTGGGATGGGAGACAGTCTCTCGGCAGGGCTGCAGGAATAGCCAGTGTTTTTCCTGCATACATGTGCGCGTGTGTGTACCTGGCAGGCAGGTGCACTCGTAGCTTAGCTTGCCCGTCGGTCGGCAGGTGCCCCCATTGAGGCACTGGGAGGGGGCGCAGGGCAGTGAGGACACCTCACAGGCCCGCCCGCTGTAGCCGGCCTGGCACTGGCAGCGGTACGAGCCGTGCACGTTGATACACGTGCCCCCATGGAGGCACGCGCCCGGCCGCTGGCACTCGTCGATGTCGTTGCGACAGGTCTTGCCCTGGAAGCCGGGCGGGCATGAGCAGTTGTAGCGGTTGTTCCAATTGATGCACCGGCCGCCGTTGGCACAGGGGCTTGGGACACACTGGTCAATCAGGGAGCAGTCCTGGCCTGTAGGGGGCGCAGTTCACAGGTTCGGCTCATTGAGGTAAACCTTCTAGGAGAAGACGTTAGACAAGACGTTGGGCGGCAGCTGCGGTACCTCGGAATCCCCGCTGGCACACGCAGGTGTGTTGGGCCACGCCGTTGACCACCTGGCTCTTGCAGGCCGCTCGGTTGAGGCAGGGCGAGCGGTGACAGGGGTCCTGGTACTGGCACAGAGGTCCGATGAAGCCAGGCCGACACCTTAGGGCAGAGGCAGTACAGGTGAGCCATATGGTCATGGGGTTGCTGAGAAGGGTCATACGCTTGACACACGTCAACCATAACCTTCCGTGGTGGACATTACAGATTGCTCTTGCAGTTTTAATTATAGAAATATGTTCTGAGGGCAGAATGAAAAATGATTGGTTCAGAAAGATGACCAATAAGATCTTGTGTCAGATGTCAAACCAATGAGTCAGATGTGTCGGTCCCACATCCTCTAGTTGCTTGGACCCGCCTACTCTACAATCTGATTGGTCATCCCTCTGAACCAATCATTTTTCATTCTACCCTCAGAAGTAAAATGGATGTAAGACAAACTCCCACAAGCTAACAGACTGCAAGGACAGCGTGGATTCCAGTGCCAGTATGGCTAGATCCAGACTATCAGAAACCACCACACTATCTCCACCCTAACCCCCCCATTTTGCCCCAGCTGAGACAGACACCCCCTCAGCTGGAACGCCTAGGTCTCACTTGACGCCAGTTTGCATTCTTCTTTCATTACTCCTTCCCCTCTCCCTCTACTCTTGGCCCTTAGCATGTGTGGTCAACGTCGGCTTTTCTCCCCCAGCCGAAAACCACCTCCCTCCTCCGCAGCGGTTCGCAGAACGCCGAGCCTGTGACATCACTAACCCACGCCGGAAACGTGGCACCAGTGACTGCAGATTATTAGCTGAAAACGCTCCCAGTTAAGTAACGGCAGGAAGGCGCAGCGGATAAGGGTTGGGGGGTGGGGCAGGAGGGCGTACTTTCCACAGCGCCCCTCGTGCCCTGGTTACATCTCAGCGGGAGTGCGCTCTCCACATGACTGAGTGCCTTTTTAAAAAAAAAAAGAAAAGGCCTGGGCGTGCAAATGGGGCTTCCCCGGCCAAACCCCAGGGGCCGATGGACTCAGTCTGTGGACGAGGGAGTGCTGGAGGAGGAGATACCTTTACAGCAACACAAAAGCGACGGCCAGACCAAGAGGCTCAAACTTCAAAAAGGCTTTGGGAGGCCGCCTGATGACAGCGGCGCAGGGGTGGGACCGGACCACGTCTAACCCTGCCCGCTTCTCCGACTTCTCTCCGAGAGGACCGGGGACTTGTGTGCGATAAGCCAAGTTTTTCTGGACTTGGGCCAAGCCTCTCTCTCTGGCTCTCCTAGTCAGCTTTAGTACAATGGCATTCTCTAAAAGGGTTTGTGTGACAGCACCTGATGCGCTACGGTTTATATGTAACATAGCGGCACAAAAAACAAACACAAAACATGAGGATAGTATTGAAGAAGACGAACATGATCACCTGGAGTTTTTCCTAAGGTGAAGGCCTCGATTAAATATGGTGAAGGACCACACTGTTCAAACTGTGTTCCTCACACACAGACCAGTGACTTCCAGACCAGGACATGACCTGGAAGCGGAGCCACCCCAGTTTAGTTACCGTGGTGACTCCTTGGGCTGCTAAACTGCACCTGTGTAAATCCAGCTCTTCCCGGAATCCCTTCACATGCTGAGAGGTCAGGTGTCAAAGGGCACCGGCCTGATTGTAATGATAATGTCAATCAGACTGAGCATCGGGGGTGGCGGGCCTCTGTTATCTGGAGAATGTCATATTTCCTGTAATCCCTAGTCTCTGGCTCTGAAAACACTCAGATCCCCATCGCCATGGCAACTTCACAGGCGAATGAGCAAGCCTGACATCCCACCAATCACACAGAAGAAAAAGGACCCCCCCCCCTCCCCTCACTCCTTGTGCCTTTGGCTATTTGTCATGGCTTGGCTGGATTTATTTAGAAGCAAATTAACTATGTCTGGAATCTTGGGGATCACTCAGTAGTGTGGTACAAAGATTGGGAGGGGGGCATCGGGACAGGGAATGGGTTTGTGGGGGGGCTGGGGGGTCCTAGTACAAAACAGACACACAAGCCTTACTTATTATGCTGTCCCTATTCCGGAGTTTGTACGTTAAGCTAGAGCTTGTGGCAAATGAGTCATTGCCTGACACTCTAACCGGCGCGACTGAGACTTCGGAGGCCGGTACAGCAGAGAGTCTGCGGTGTCTGCAGGCATGCTTGTGTGTGCATGCGTGTAGCACACCGACGTCCCATGCCAGGCTCTGCCGCATTCGATACCTGCATGCTGTCTTTATCCGGTAACGACGAATCAAGAGCCAGTCTCATTTGGTTTTGTAGCAGGTTTTTTCCCACTCACCGGGGAGACGTAAATTACTACCGAATGTAGCGCTAATGCTAAAGGACATGAGACCATATAAATGGCCGATCCCACTTCAGAGATGCCAGGCTTTAAGGCGAGAAGCAGCAGATCAGTACAGAGAGCTTAGGCAGCATCACAGGCCGGGGCAGGTGTTTCTAGGCCCGCCTGCACTTGTAGATTCTTTTTAAATGTAGTTTCACCTTCCAAAGGGGGGACACAGTTCCCCTTTAAGAAACACCAACCTGCTCCTCTCAGCCACTGGAAAGGCCTTTGTGTCTCATCAAAAGCACAGAGCGCTGTAGCCAAAACACATTCTTTTGTCAGTTTCTTGGCCATGGCAAGCGCATCGTTCCCATCGCACACGGCCCAAGCCGCTTTAGTGGAACAGGAGCAGACTGTTCTGTTTGGAGGGGGCCCAGAGTCGGGCTTAACATCCGTCATCTCTGCTTTGGCCCCTCTTTGGCCCCGCCTTGGCCCGCTAGCCACGGGACGGGGGTTCAGATCGGATGGGGCAGTGGGCCGAGTGGACAACGCGTGTTGCGGGCAGGATGGCATTCCTCATACTTTGAAAAAAGAGTTACACCCGATCACTGGCCATGATAGTTATACAAAGGCGGGGGTGGTTGACACTAAACCCTAAGTGTCATAACAGAATAGACAACCCTCAACAGCTGCAGAGAAACATCTGTCCACATCTGTCAGCAGGGCTCATGCTGTCTGGCTGCCACAGCCAGGGGGTGGGGTAAACGGGAGGGGGTGGACAATAGTGCCATTCTTTAATGGGGGGGACACTGGATTTGTGTGGCTTCATCTTCAGCCCATTGCTTCTGGGATGCCAAAAAAGCATCCATTAATACTGCCAGTGAATAAATCCCACTGAAGGTACTTTTGGTACCGATTTCGTATTGCTGCATTTGTATTGTGAAATTTTACAGTTTGAAGACTGATGCCAGATGCGTCTGTATCTGCACATGTTTGTGTTGCCAGGAGGCACGTTTCGGTCCCACGCACACGGTTATCTGGACAATTGCTCTCGCTGCGGTGTTACCAAAATGATGCCGGCCAAGCTCTCCAGTAGTGATTTATAAGGGTATGTCTCCACACCCAGTTCACGCCTTTGTAATCTGAGCCACAATTTCCTCCTCCGGGGTCATGTAGCAGGTAACGCTACCCTGTCCTTATAGACGGAGAGTCGCACGAGTACCTGGGGGGGGTCACGTGTCACGGCCATTGAAAACTGGAGGTTAAGACACCCTGCCGGCCTGAAACGGGGCGTAGGAAACGCAAACTGCGGTACGGCCGTCGCTGGAAACAACGCCGTCTGGCATGTCCGAGTGCGTGGGACTGACTTTAGCTGTGCCAATAATCCTGATGGGAAGCTATCAAGAACCTCATGAAGTATAAATAATGCACCTTTCATTTGCCCACATGACCTCGGCCAACGCCTTAGCGGGCTATAAATTTGAGATTTAAAATTCCACAGCTGACATACATTACAGAACTTCTTGTCACCAGGAAAAAAAAGGCCTGTATCCTTAATGAAGTTAGTCAGGGTGGGAAAAAGAAAAGCTGGTCGCCAGGCCCAGCCTCCCCCACAGGCCCACTGCCTTCGTGAGACTCTGCCCCCCCCCCCGCCCCCCCCACACCCAAAAAGGAACCAGAGTGGGAGCTAGGGTGGTTTTGTGGCCTAAATAAAAGACCTAAAGTAGTCAGAAGCCCATTGTGTGTGAGAAGGGGTGCAGTGTACCAAACAGACTAGCTCTCAGGCCCTAGTCTCTCACCGACCGACAGGCTTCAGCTGTTGTCCTGGCAACGGTAACCCAGGGCCAGGGAGTGGGGTGGTGGGGGGCGGTTGGTGAGGACACTTTGAGATCTTAAAAAAAAAGTCAGTTTTCTCTCTGCCGCACTTAATTGTAATCTTCGGCCCCGCTGAAGTGAAACTGAACGAAGGCAAGAAATTTCCAGAGGGCTGTACGACGGTGTGCCTTTTTATTTGTTCATAACCCACAGCCTCCATTGACTAACAATGGCAGCCGAGAGACAATAGAGGCATTGAAATCCCCACTGGGGGATATCTAGTGCTCACCCATGGCATGAATGTTAACTACATAAGCACAAAGGCGAGGAACCCCTTACTGTAAAACGTGTCTACCACCGTAAAACAAAGCGAGAGACCATTTTTGATGCAAAGGCAAACTGAGAAGTTCTTATGGGAAATGTGGCTCTCGGCCCAAGGAAATTTTCGTTGGTCTGTCTGGCAGTCTAGTGCAGTGAACATAAAGGTTGGGCCAACAGAATGGGAACCATTTTTTTTCTCTACGCTGAAGAACTGCTGGTAGCAGAGATCTTCCACACCTTATCCCATGAGCAACAAGTTATGTGCTTCTAGAAAACTACTATGAAAGAGGTCCAAATCTTACACTATTCTGGGCTGGAGGTCTGTCGGTGGCAGTCTACTGGGCTCTCTTTGGGCAAACCCTACTGAGTGACCTGTCACTGACCTCCAGGGGGACAGAGATTAACGGCCAACTGCCCCGATCATGATTGCAGCCAGTCTGATGGGCTCCAGACTCCCCAAGACTGGTGAGGTTATATATCATAAGAATAGTGTCTACAAAAGCTTGGAGAGTGGGGCATCATCTCTTAATTCCTTCTACTGGTTTCTCTTTCTTTACTCTCACTCTCATCCTCCTTTTCATTTACCCTTTTTTCCTACTCTGGTCAGCTGTAATCTTAAGTCTTCATAGCTATTTGGCATCTACACAGTTTGGTCAGAGGTCTTTGAACATTCCTGTCACTAATCTGATGACTCTTGAGTCTGTGGCCATGGCTTAGAGTGAAGGGTCATTCTTGGCATAACAGGAGAGTGAAGCCCTTCACACCAATGCAGTAATGGTTCCCATCTCTGTGCCATGCTTGCTCTCTCCTCCATGACACATAAAAAAACAGTCAAGAAATGGCTAAGAATGTTTGGCTTCTTGCATCTCCCCTAAAACCACCCACCCAGAACAAAGTCTCCCTCAAAAACAAAGCAAGAAAACCAAAAAAATAAATTTAAAAATAGATCGATGGAGAATTTGCCAAATAGACAGAGCTAACATCTTTCCTGAGTTGTCCAGGGAATCTCCAAGGCTGAGTCAAATGTTCCTTTGGATGCTGGTTGCATGCAGATTCACCAGCAGCTATGCATGTAGGCTGACTAAGAGCTGTGAATCAATAGTGTGCGGGGTAGGAGTCGGGGTAGGGGGCAAAGCCATTCATCCTCGATGTGCGACATCAAGAAGGAGTAAAATATCACAAAATATTCCTTTTAAGTAATGGCTTAGCAACAGCGACCAAGCACTCATGCATGTTGATGAAAGCATGCAAGGTCGTGGAATGTTCTCGTATCAGTGCTTTTGTCTGTATGCAGTGTGTTTATACTTGTGTGATCTGAGAGAGCGGGAAAGGCCACTGGATCCATGAGAATGTGAATTAAGACAGAAAGGGGGTCAAAGTCACTTCCTGCAATAGAGCCTGGGAACCAAATTTCCCCCGACTTACTAGAGCTTGAGAATGCATCCCCGATAACTTGCATCCATGGGAGGCAATGTAATATGCCTATCGTGACACATTATAACGCCGATGATATGAGCGACTGCACTGAATCTTTGTAGGAAAAGCTGGATCAAATAAAGTCCATATAAGGTGCGTAATCCTAGCTCTTATCGGACAGCCAAGACGATCTGTTGGCCCCATCCTACTCCCCATTCAAGTCAAACCCTGTCACTACAAGCGTCCCACTCCATCAAACCCTGTTCTTAGCGCATTCTTGGGATGACCACGAACAAGCCAAGCAAGGATAAAGTTGGCAGTAGGATGGAGATATTGCTGGGGTACTTGAAATTTGACCAAATGTGTGCAGGTTTTAGAGTCAGAAATTCATATGTGTGTCAGGTTTTTTCAGGGAAGCTGCAGTCGATCTCAATGTACCCACAACCATTAGCCTTAGTCTAAGGACAAGACAGACCTTCCTCATCCTCAGGAGTGTGGTATGTTAGCTTATTCATACTCCAGTGGTGGGACCTGAGCGAGTGTTTTATCCATAGTCCAGAACCGAGGACTGGGAATCACATAGCTTTTCTGTACTTGAGTACCACAGAGGTATTGGTCCTTGTCCTCCATTATCTGTGTGGGTGTGAGGATATGCAGACAAAGATGGGTCTACGTTCCATAGCACTGCGTGTGCCCCAGTGAGCCCCGGGGTCCCAGTGGCTGTCCACTGCTCCCCACATGAGGCGGTCAGCCACTCAATGCCAGCACCTGGCCCTCCAGCTCCTCCTTTGTTGAAGGCTGACTCTGCAAGATTACCATCACAACATCCACCAGCTGTCTGTCCACCCCACCCCCACCACTCGCTTTGAATGACACCCTCTCAATCTGCCTAATTATCCATCCCCTAAACCCCCGTACTTCTCCCCTGACAGGGCAACCCTCCCCCAGGAGTTCCAGGGGAACTTCCCCAGACCCGCTTGGAATGCTAGGCATACCTCCTTCCGTGTTTCTTCACAAAACCAACCTTTATGCGGGTTTTACCTACAGCTAAAAGCCTGTTCTTTGGTATGGTCCTTAAACCAGGAAGCACAAAAGCAATGCGACGATAATAGCATCCTTACAGTTAACTGAGCTACCATGCCTCAAGTCAAGAGAATACACATACTCAGTCTTGGAGGCACAATGAAAACCAGGACCACATCCCAACTATTTTACAACCCATTCATTTCCACCTGGTTTCATATTCCATGTGGTGATACATTTCAAGCTGTTTTTTCCCCCTCCACTTTGTTGTATTAGCAGAGCCAGTTTGTTCTGGCAGATACCCAGAAATGGCATTCAGGAACTTCCAGGAACTAAAATACCAGTAGATAAGATATTAAGTGTTTTTATTTTAGGGACAATACATAATTAGCCGAATGCTTCCAGATGTGCTGAATTTAAACCGAACTGGTTTTAAAAATCGGCTACAGTGTACATGTGCCCTAGAGCTTCAGAAAACACCTGTACCTGGCAGCTGCTGATCTCACCTGTTCTTACCTCACTCACAGACACCTGTACCTGGCAGCTGCTGATCTCACCTGTTCTTACCTCACTCACAGACACCTGTACCTGTCAGCTGCTGATCTCACCTGTTCTTACCTCACTCACAGACACCTGTACCTGTCAGCTGAAAATCCTGCCCGCACCTGTATCCGTCATCCTCGTGCACACGCTCCCGAAAAAGACAAACTTTCCTGGGCCAGAGGGGTACCCTGACCGTTCCCTCGTGAAGAACGGCCCCATTGTGAGCGTGCACTCAGAACAGCATGGCATTCTGGGATCACTCCCATACTCAAGCATCGGCAACACGACCCCCAAGTTTCTTGCTCGTTCACCTGTGGCTCACCGAGTCACATTAGTAAGTGTGTGTGTGTGTGTGTGTGGTGTGTGTTTGGGGGTGGGCACAGAGAGGCTATTCATATCGTTATAGAGAGGTTCCTCTGTGGAAGCTTCTCCTGCGCATTGAAACGAGACAGGGACTTCTACAGGGTGAAACGGACACCTTTTTTAAAGGAGGCAGCATATTGCCAATTGTTGTGGAATGTTCTGGATTATGCTTGGATTGACTGGAGGGCTATGGGCCGCTAAAACTGTCAACACTTGTACTTCTGCTTGTATTGGAGGTGGGGGGGTGGTGGTCTTGGTGAAGGGAGACTCACAATGGCAGGCACGTCTAACTAGAGAACACTGAACAGCTGTATTCCAGGATGAGGAGGCAGACCAGGCCACGGTGGGGTAACCATCCCAACATGACCCCCCCCCAACACCCCACGGTAAGCAGGGCCCCTTGGATAAATGGGACAGGGACGGCGACAATGAAACCTCACACAGATAGACCAGGAGTGGGCCAACGCTGAGAGGTGCACAAACACAAGCAGGGCTTACACAAGCCGAGCCAAGAACAAAGTCTCCGGTGCGTAAAAAAAAGCCACCAATCGGCATCGCACTCCACATCCCAATTCTCCTGGGAGAGAGGAGGCAGCCAGGGCCTCTACTGCTCTGTCTTGGCATTCAACTGGCACCCGGACTATACTATTGCATACCCCCCACCTCGTCCACCACGGGCCCCAGCTTTGAAAGTCAAATCCTCCTGTCCTATTTTACCCGGCTCCCACAGCTCACTCTTCACACTTCTGCCCCGCTTTGTCCGTCTCTCCCACATGCCCTTTCTGCGCCTCCTCTCCCCGGCCTCCCCTTTGTAGCTACCGGTGCCTAGTTTCAAGGCAGGTTTCTGGGGAAGCGGAGCTGGTTTTCTGTTTGAGGGCAGCTCCGGTTACGGACGGGTCTGACCGCTTTGCCGCCGCCGTGGCCCACGGCGGGGGCTGCGGTCTCGATGGCGCACTGCGAGGAATGATACTTGGCGCGGCCGTGGCGTTTCAAGATGGCCTCCCCTTCCCTCACCGCGCAGTCACCACCCATCCCTTGACGGACGACACCCACGAACCTTTCAAAGCTGATCGTAGCATTCAAGCCTAAACAGTACCCCATTAAAATCATCCCCGATTGGCTGCGGGTAATAATTGACAGACGCCGCAGGCGTTTCCTGACCACGCACCGCTTTGGCGGCATGTCTCCGGGGAGCTGCGCGGCGGCCAGGTTAATGTTTCATTTGCTGGGTGTTCATTTCGAGTTTCCTTGTGCCGATAAGGACTCTTTCTGAAAAGGCTCCTTATCGCCACGGACACCTGGGAAGGATCTCTGTCAGTGACAAAGGAGCTATTAGGGCGGCTTGTGAGCTTGTGCGTGGGCACGTACACGCGCACACATGCACACGCACACACGCCAACACACTATCCTCCTGGGCTGGGTGGACCCTTCAATCAGTTACGGGTTATACAATGTCAGTGGCCGCGTCACTACCTAAGTCTGTTGTGCAGGGATTGATGTGACACACTTCAAAAACCCCCCTTCGGCAATGTCCTATCTTAAGATGGCGGGTGGGCGGGTCGTAAAAAGACCCTGGGTCTGTTATGGGATGGGTGGGGGCAGCAACAGCTGGCTGGGGAGGAGATGTCCCCTTCCCACACATCCCGAGTAATTCCCTTGGCATCCGGCAGCATGGGACAGGGAAAAAGCGAAAACAGTCTGGTTTTATCTCCAGAACAGAAATGCACCACCCAGAGATTTAACCCTCTCTCTGCCCAGACAATAGGCAGAGTCTCAACCTCATCCCGGGACACAGGTGAGGGATCTCAGTCAGCACCGTCCTTTCCCCCGACCAGAACCCACCTCCCTGCTATAGGACTTTGCCCAGGACTATGTTACGGGCCAGAAGCTGCACTACGTGTCTGAAAGAAACCTGTCACTGTCCATAAATATGCTAAACAACACAAAGACAAAACTAATTATCAATACATTCGCACCTGTAATTCAGAATTCCAGCTAATAACCCCAATTGCACTGTACAGGCAATGTAGGCATAAAGCTGGTAAATGTAAAACACATTACACTCATTTTGCCAAAATAAAAATACTAAGAGTATATACCCCAAATAAATATATTCTCACTGTGCATATCATGACCCAAATCACTAATGTGAAATATTTCTTACATTTGTAGGTAGCAGGCCTCCATAAAATCAATTGCTGTTTGATTATTTTAAAAAGTCTAATCTAAAAGATGGCTGGTGAACGGTCTGTTGCCTTTTTTTTACAACTCTGACCTCTGTGCCTGGATGAAGGAGTGGTCACGACCCATAAAGTAATAAAAGTTACTGCAGCGATTCCTTTGGACTAGTAACGTCCCGTCAGACAAAGAGCGGGACCACTGCGAGGGACCGCCTTTGTTCGACTAAGCTCTAAACCAGCGGCCCCCGGGGGCATGTGTGCCTCCCATTTCAAACGCTTCACTGTTTAGTCACTGGTTTGCACAACAGTAAACAAAGTGACGGCCCTGGTATGTTCTTATACTTAACTGCAGAGGTTGTTCCCACGTCCCTCTCCGTTGGTTCTTTAAATAAAATGGCCTCCGAATTGATGGGTGGCGAACGCATTCCCCAAATCAGGCGGGAAAGTACGATAACAATAAGATGGCACTGCAGTCTATGCTAATCGCGACCGCTGCCCCTTATCGGCGACTGGCGCGAAGCGAATCGCGATGCAACGCGGCCGACACCGTGCAAAATAAATATATATGTACCTGCGGTCACCGCCTCTGCGGGGGATATTTAGAGTCGACGATTACTCTTGCACAAGTCCATTGAATAGGTGCCACACCATCACTGTGCAAACTGAAGTGAAATCCGCAGACTGGAGTGGTTGCACAAGAGTCAAGAAGCATTGCTTTATAACAACTTCCAGCTCGTGAAACTGTACTTAATGTCCACGTGCAACGACAAAACCTATGCGATGCTAGTTCACACGACGTTTTTACCGCCCCGATCCTTTTTTTGTTATGGATCAACCATATAGATCAGCCAAAATTACATTTTGAAAGCGCAGTCTGGATTCGTATAGAAGATGGCACATTTCAAGTTTAAATGGTAGTTCGGCTTTTTTTTGCATGACAATGGGATAGGGCTGGATGTGCATCCAAGCCGAAAAGGGGGGGACACTTACACGCATCGCGAGGGGGACTCGATGCACATTCCTCCGTTTTCACAGGGCTGGTACGTATCCACGCAGCGGAGGCCTGTGGAGAGATGTGCAGGGACAGGGTCAGGCTGGAAAGATTTCGGGCCGAAAGAGCATGATCAGAGGAGGAGAGGGAGAGGTGCGCATCGCTATAATTCGCACTGGCGGCTTTCCTGCTATGCACGTCCCCTGTCCAAATCCCAGTCTTGCACAAGTCGGATTCGCATTTGGCGCATCCCTGACCCCCCATCCATAACAGAAGGCTTAGCGGAACCTGGAGAGCACTGAAACTACTTTTCTTTCATTGCAATAAACCCCAGTTGTTTGCCGCAATTTTAATTCTACATTTAAGTTCGTATAAGAGCATGTATAGCGAATGGCGAGTAAGATATCAGACTTAATCCTTGCCTGATTATGTTGTCTATAATGTCACTTTTTGTGATTATGAATTCCAACCTGCAATGCAATGTTTTGACACCAAAGACCTTGTTGGGAACATTTTTTTACCTAAGGGGATCACCTGGTTTCAAATAATGACAACCTCCCGTAGCCGCTTAAACAGCCAAACATTGCAAAGAATTAAGTACATTTCAGAAGGACATGGGAAAATATTAAATTTTACGCCACATAACGGTGTCCAAACAAGCATATGAATTGGGGGCATTATCTTAAAATTCTGGGGGGAAAAATATTCTAACACTCATTACTCTCCGTTCCCATCCCCCCACCAAAAAACAAAGTTCAATTGTTAAAGGCCTTTGTTCGTAAAAGGAGGGGGGTATATGGATCACTACACCCCCGGGGGGGGGGGGGGGGGGGGGGGGGGGGGGGGGGGGGGGGGGGGGGGGGGGGGGGGGGGGGGGG
>JAODKN010000045.1:14938858-14953739 GCA_026774425.1 Petrocephalus zakoni
AGTCACACACAAACTCTGACCCACCCCCCAGCCGCCGCCACCAAGCATGAAGCATCACCCCCCCCCCACCACCACCTTCCCAGAGCAAGTTCCCGAAAATATAGCGCCCCGCAGAAAGCCTGACGCGCAACGCACTTCAGCACTCCTGCCACCATCCCGCAACTTGTCGAATGCGCCAGTTGACGGCAAAGCATTCCATCCCCGCAGTCAGACCTGCGCAAAAATTGCCTGCCGTGCTCTGCATCCCATTGCGTTTAATTACTTTCTCACGGGGGTGTTTCTGCCTTTCAGAATCGCAATTCGTCGAACAGCAGCCCCGCTGTGACAGTCTCGGGGGGGGGGGGTTCCGCAGCGGTACCTGGAGCGCCCAAATCAGATTCTGCGCTAAGCAGCGCATGCACGTAATAAATGCAAAGGTACCACGTGTAAAAAAAAGACCCCAGCAAAAAGAAAACATTTAAAGCGATGTGTGGAGAAGTCTCCGGCTATTTAACATTCCCAGAAAATCCCAATAAACCGGTGCACTCAGTCAATTCAGTCTCAAGGAACGGGACGCTTCTGTCGCACGACCAAGCCATGCCGCAATGAATCTGGAGAGCGTCAAGTATTTATGCAAGACAAGACAATTAGGCATATCTATTAAAACTCTGTCTCTTACTATCAAATGTGTTTGCCGCCTTGCAATTGAAGCAAAATGGTCATATTCCCAGGTCTGGCTTATGTTATCCTATCGGGATTTTAACTGGGAGGCAAGCAGTGAGCCGGCGAACCATGCTAATCGAAGCATGGGAATGACTTCTCATGGCACGACACAAGAGCAAGAACATCACCTCTAAAGCACGGAACGGCGCATACTACCGATGCCCAGAAACGCATTTTAACTTCTGCGCTCGCGACATCATTATGGCAATCTTCTACTATCTCACCCCAATTTCGCATTTACCAAATGGATGTAATTTATTATTATTAATTTTTTTTTTACCTTCACAATAGTGGGTCAGGGATAAAATCCACATAAATATCCAAATACTGTAATTCCCCATCCTCATGGAAATGTGTTCCGACTCTTCTCTTCAAATTGTTCGCAATAATTCATCCATTAAAAATTCACGCAATGGTCAAAGTTCCGAGAAATCGCGCCGGAGTGGGACAGCGACATAAAGTCGAACAAAAACACACACGTGCTGCTTCAAATGGGGGCGAAGGCGGATAACTGAATATAGTCCAATCCCGCAATATCTATATATTATTTCTCCGCAGCAGCGACCCAGCTGCGGCGCGTCTCCGAACACCCCCGACAACTTCGAAAACTTTTCTGTACTTTAGCGCAGGTCAGAACTCCAAAAGAAATGCGGTATTACTCCGCCCTCCTCCCCTCCTCCTCCCCCCCCGTACCCGGAGAAAGGACGGCTCCTTCCGCCCCGGGACCCGCACAGCCCAACCTCTCCTGCCATTACATTTTAAATATCACACTCCAATAAACTAGGATTATTTAAGTAGAACGATTTCGTTTACTTTCCATTAAAAACTACAGAGGGAAGATTTAAATAAACATTTTAAAAAAAGTTTTAGGAACTATTTCTCAAGTACTGATAATGTCTTTGTTCCCAGCGACTAATTCTTAACTAGTGTCCCGCCGATGGGACAATTAACGGCATCTCCCGGGACGGCTGTGGAATGTCCGAACCCAAAGCAAAACATGGGACAAGCTTTCATGCAACCAGGGGCAGAACTGCAGTATCTACATCTCTTACACGGGGAGGCGGGGGGGCATTAATGTTGGTTCAAAAACGACAACTTAAATGCATATTTCCCCTCTTAATTTTATGAGTTATGTGATTAAGCTATTTATCCGAACAGCGATGCACGCTTTCGGCAATTTTCGAGAAATTGGACAATCGTGACGACTTTATAAAACGGCACCAGGCATTTACACGCCGGGGCGTTAAAGCCTAATATGCAAATTGCATAGGGGTGATGGTGAGACACCGACGGGGCAGGCCATGAGTACTCCCGCTGCTTTTGGTCTGTTATGATAAAGCTGGAAAAAACATGGTTAACCTTGGAGTGTGTTGTTAAGCCACACTAAGTCTTTGTTTCGGTGCAAAAAAACACACACACGAGGTCACCGATATCGCTTGGCAGTGTGATCTGCGGAAGCCAGCATCGTGGTCCCTAGGCCATGGCCCAATTTGGATAATCAGAAATCTAACCACTCTTGGGAAGTTAGACCAAAAAGATAAATAAACAAACAAACAAGAAGCTCAACAAACAAATTTATTAACACTGCGCAACAAAGTTTAAAGTGCCGCAGATTGAAACGGGGCACCTGTAGGCGTGCTGGTGGGAAGCGCTAAATGAAGGCCTTGCCGTGATTATTTTACAGCAAACCGTAATGAAGTTAAGCCCGGGAGATAGCGTGTCTTACGTGTCGGGCAGTTCATGTAGGAAACTCATTTAAGGGAATTAAGTGGAAAGGGGACAGGAAAGCCGCGCAGTAAAAGGAGAGTGGATGGCCGCACTGGAGCGCGCAGGCTGAGGTTTAATCCGGGCTGTGCCGCAGCCAGCAGCGCAATCCGAGACCACAGGCTACTCTCCGGCAGGGATTTTTCCTCTTCTGTTGTTTTCTGCCGTGCATTTGCGTTCGAAACGCTTCGCCGCGATCCCAAGGAAGGGTGTTAGCGCTGGGAATCTTATGTCATCCCCACGCCTTCTCCCTAGCAGTGCGACGCTGCCCAAAACCGCGGCCGCGCAATTAAACCAGCGCCACAGAAACGGAATAAAAGCTAAATATTGGAATAAGTGCCTCGGGGAAAAGGTCTCGGAGCAGCAGCCTGCGGCGCTTTTCGCTGGCATGGGTCCTGCGGCTCCGAGCACCAGATCGAGATTAGATTGCTTCGGATCTGTTTATCAGTGGGGCGTAGATTAGGTCGCCAGTCTAAATCGAATAACAATCTTAAATCTTGCTGTCACATTACCCTGCCGAAACAGTGATAATAAGCCTTCTCTACCAAACTATCGCGGCAGGACTCCAGCTATTCGCAGTTCACGATTTATTGGATTAAGATTTAAATTCAATTCATTTCATTTCATGCTTCCTACCCCTGCTAGTCGATATATTGCACCCCGACGTTTAAAGTGCATTGCTGTACACACAGGATTGTCCAGCTATAACTTTGGCTGAGTTTAACTGAGAGAGCCTGTTAAAGAAAAAAAAAGTATTATTCTGCAGAGAAATGACTGATGGAAAGGAACAGGTGAGAATGGTCTGCTGACGCCGACAGTAGGGCAAAAATATGTCGCAAAACACTTAAAAAGTGTGTGTGTGTGTGAGGGACTTAAGGGAAAACCGGAGATTCGTACAGGATACTGTGCTTCGGCACAATGCTACCATTTTCTGCGGGGACAATCGGGCGTTCTGCAGGCCGCCCGCCGCGGGAGAGACTCCGCAGCGCTGGGGCGGTTCCCCGGGCCGCGCCCCGGGGACGGGGGCGCTATCTGGGCGCACTTTGCGCACAATCGCTCCCGCTAGGGAGCCAGAAACACAATCCTCATATAAGCACAGCTTTTGCTCCAAGCCTCAGTACACTGGCACTGTTAGGAATACCCCCCCCCCCCTTCGGGTCTGCGTAAGATGTAACCAAAAACGTTTATTTACCACAACAGTTTACCTTTCCGCACCGTATGTTATCGCTCCATTATCTTTGTTATTATGTAAAGGTGTCAAAATGATACGGATATTATCCGTGTGCCAAATCAACAAACATGATCAATGTGATTTCAACTGTGCTGGCTGTTTGTGAAGTTGCTGAATGTGTCTGGAATACCTACTTGGACGTCTTACGTCGTCTCGACTGATTTAGTTACCGCGTTTATTTTCTAAAATGCATATCGCCGTGTCAGTGTTCCCAAACACGCGCACCTATACACTCAGTCTATTGTTTGCACTTATAATGGGCAAAGTCCTTTCAGTAGGTACCTATATTAAAACGTGCATTTTAAACGGGTCCCCACTGGGCTGTCGGCGTCGTGAATGGTGCCTTGGTGAAGGTTGATTACTAGTTAATACTCATGCTCATACAGGGCATGGTTGCAGAGTGATTAGGACTGTCGCCTTACATTTCTGGGACAACACACTTCCCCGTGGCTGTGTGTGTAGAGTTTGTGTGCTCTCCCTCAGTCGTTGTGGGCTTTCCTCTGGGTACTCCGGTTTCCCCCCACAGCCCAAAAACATGCTAAGGTTAGCTGGACTTACCAAATCGCCTATAGGTGTGTGGGTGTGCCGGGCGATGGGTTGGTGCCCCATCCTGGGTTGTTCTCAGCCCTGTGCTCATTGCTTTGGACCCCCTGTCACCCTGGATAGGATAAGTGGTTGCAGAGAATGGATGAATGGATGGGTGATGCTTTACAGAATACTGTTTGTGCCTATAGGTTAGGGGCAATTTCTCAGTATCTTCCTGTATCACAGCTGAAGCTTGGTCTGTTGCAGACTGGAGACAGATCGGTGACTTTTCTTCAGGTCTTTTCCATGCCCTCCGGCCCGTATGGACCCTGAGAAGCTAGGCTGGACCAACTTAAACTCCCCTTTACCCGATAGCGTGGGTCACTGCCTGGGGGTCTGTGGTGTTTTGGGGCCAGGTGAGTTTTCTCGTGCATTTGGTGCTTTTGTCTGCGTTAGTGTGTCTGTGTTTAGTTTTACTATTGAGCACCCACAGTTTTCCTGTGTTTAATCCCCTGCCCCGATTCCACTGCGACTCTTCTGTGCACTTTCTCCCTGCTTTCCTTTTCTTAAGTAACATGCTCAGTGGAGCATGGCACTGTACTCTGGCACGGAGGTGATCATGCAAGTTAACCCCGCTTTGTGCTTGAGCTGGTGTGCCTTAACTAATTTCGCCTTTAACCGCCACCCTTCACACGGTTCATATTACAGTTAGATCTGTAAATGTTAATTAGTACTCCCACACAATTCTGCTTCAGTAGAGGAAAATAGTGTGTAAGTAGACCCCTCCAAAACACACACGCTTGAATTTCTATTGTAGTGAGGACCCTTAACCCCTACCAAACCCTAACCTTAAGCACAAGTAACCAACCAAGACACAGTACCTTTGGCATCTTTACTTCTTTGATTGTATTCAAAGATTACTATAAAAATCTGTAAAAGTTTGTGTGTCTATGTGTGTCTCTACGCCTCGTCTGCCTGGATACAATAAAAACTCACTGGGGCCCTGAGAGCGTTTCATTGGACGGATCTCCCACTTCCCGCGTTACCGTGGTGCTCCTCGCCGTGGGTTTCTTGGAGCACTCCACTAGCTTATTTAATGGAGCAGACTGCAGTGTATGGGGGGTTGGGAGGGGGGGGATGCTGGCTCACCATCTACCTGCCCTGATGGCCGCCCCCACCTGCCTACCTCGAGCTTGTGACAGCTCCAGGAGGTCCGGCGTGCCAGGCCTGGTCTAGGCCACTATGTGTTGGTTCGCCCCTCCCCTTTGCCGGCGGGTCCCCCGGTGACAGAGGCCGCTTGTCTGGGAGCCCCCCCTGCCCCCCACCCTAGGCACGATTGTGCATCTCACGCACGTCGGCACCTGCCTCCACTTCCTGCTCGGGCTGCCCGGGGGTCTTGTTGTGGTACTGTCACGCAGGCAGTGTCGTAAAGCCCCCCCCCAGATTGTTACGGGAGCCAAGTTTAAATAAAACAGCCCCAGAACACTGAAGCGCGGTGCGGAGGGTGGAGGTGATGGCCGTAGGGCCTTCTGCTGGCTTTATCGCGCTTTTTATCTTTTTGTTTTTTTTTTTCCACGTCTCTTCTGCCGTTGATCCAGCTGGGCGTTTCGACTGAAGGAATGCGAGTCGAGCCCAAGGGTGTCCGGAGTTTTCCGCCGATATGGCTGGCGTTCAGCGGCCCGGCGGTCTGGCGCGCGTCCACGGCGACGGCCGCGCCGTTGCGGAGAGCGGCTGGCAGGCGGGGCGCTGGACCATCACCGGCTCGTCCGCCACAAAAGCCTTTTGTTTGTCTGCATCTTTTCTCAATGAGTTCCAGCCCACTACCAGCGATGACACCAGCTTCTTTTTTTTTCTTTTTGCCATAAAAAAAAAAAATACTGGCTGGCTGGTACTCCTGCGTTTCGACACGGCCGACGCTGATGCCAGAGAGTTGCAACAACGATCATGGGCTGTTAACAGTTTAGTAACTTCTCCCCCTGGTAGTTAATATGCCTTGACCATCGACAGTGTACACACACACACACACACACACACACACACGCGGTGTCCATCATGATACTTTGAATAGTATTTTTGGGGGGTGCTGAGAAGGAAATTGGAACATGTGACGTTACTGCTCATGAGGCAGCCAGCTTGAATATACGGTCGACGCCAACTGCTCGAACGCCCCCCCCCGTCCCTCCCAAAAGAAATGCGACCTTTCTCTGATTGTTTCGTGAAGAAAAGAGAAGGCCAGAGGCCCCTCCCCTAGTCCGCCACGGTCATATTGTGAGTGCCGGGCCCCCGACGAAGCCCTGGTACGAGAGCAGAGGCCCTTCTGTGGCCCAGAGAGCCGCTCGCATTTTGGGATGTATGCACCATGTGTATTGGTGTGTAGTTATGCGTGTGTGTGTGTTTTTTTAACTGTGGAAGAGTGTGTGTATGTGTGTATCTTCAAAGATATTGTAGGGACGTCACTGCAAGACAGAATATCTCTCAGCAGAGAGGTTTTTCGAGAGATTCAAGAAAATGTATTTTCATATACGCACAGTAAACAGTCGTTTACACGATGCAGTGAAGATCGTACCTTACGTGTCCTTCTGACTCCCGGTAAATACAAATTAAAGGCAGATCACAAGTTTAGGGTACAGTACAGTAAGACAATGAATGCAGGTCTGATTTAACAGATAATGGTGGACGGGAGAGTTTGATGCTGGGGGGAACACAACTTGATAATTTAAATACAAAGGTATATATATTGAGGGGGGATGAATTATGCCAAATTAAATACTGGGGGGTACACCCCCCCCGGCAGTTCTTATGCCCCTGATTATAGAAATATGAATAGTACAATGAGCCGTAGGTAACTGTCTGGTCTTGTGTGCCAGGTTTTAGTGCAAAAGTCACAACTGTGTGTAAGTCACCAGGTTGTTGTGCAAAAATAACACGCAAACCTGTGTGTATGTGAGACTGCAGGCGTGGGACCTGACAGCAATAATGCTCCCCCCAACTGTGCTCGGCGACGCGGTTCCCGTGTGAGCCCCTGGGGCAACAAAAACAGCCGAACTGGGAACGTTCTCCTAAATGAGATTTACAACGGAGGCAGGTTCAGTCATAAACAGGACAGGAAAAACATGATGTGTATTTATTCCATTCATTCGCTGCGGTGATTTGGGATAAGTACCCTCACCCTCACGGTGGGGCCCAGCCTAGAATTTGCACCCGAAGCATAATAGTCATTAACTATTATGCCCCCTGGTGGTCATTTTCCTTACTAAATGAATGCAGTTTTTTATCTTAAAAATGGAGTAGCAGTAGTATTAGATGTCTATTCAGAGAATTAGTGGAATTCAATCACAGTTTCCTTGCCCCCTGTGCCACCCCCAAAGAAGAGAGACTGTTAACGAAGACAGTAACTTGAGGAAGGCCAGTGCTAACAGGATGTTTGGAAGTGATGACTTTACCACTTGGAGAGGGCTGATTTATGTGGGAAAAATCCTAAGGCTGCACTGTGGTGTGTATAGGGAAGGGGGCCCACCCCTCACCAGCACCGGAACAAGTGTCAACGGCCAATCAGTCACCTGAACTCCCGATGGACAGCCGTCCTATCCAATCAGTAAACTTGGATAAAATAATTAGTTTTTTCATTCCTACTGGTATTCTGGTTTTAGTGTTAAGGTTTACATTGGGATTTTCTTCTGTTTGAAGAGGAAGGACTGATTTTCTGCTGTAGACCCAGATTCCCTAATTGTAACGGTCCTGCATGGTCTTGGGCTGTGACGTACTGACTTACGCTTTGCTGTACAAACTCTCCTGCTGTGATAGACAAACAGAGTAAAGTGTCGCACACTGACTCACTGTTACTCACTGTCACTCAGCCTGTAGCCAGCAGGTACACTAAAGTCACACACTGTGCCCCAGGCTGTGATAGACAGGCATAGTAAAACACTACCAGATGTCTCAGCCCTCTCTCCTGGGGGAATCAAAGTTTCTCAGCGGAAGTGGTAGTAAAAGTCAGGTCAAAAAGCTGCAGAAATAGGAGGTATATGACCCTCCTCTGTCAGTATTTATGACAGGGAGGGTCTTGGTGCTTTGCCTTTGGGATATTTTACAAGTAAACCACCACCTCTTGGGTGAAACCCCTAGATCACAACTATGATTAAATGTTTCACATTTTCACTGATTTAGAGTTTCCTTATAATAATAATTATAATAATAATCATTTCTTATTATTCCATTTTGCTCAGTATTTGTAGGATGTATTTGTGGGTCGTATATTTTAGTGCTGCACAAGTAACCTTTGATTTTTCTTATATGTTTTGGTAGTCTCTTTAGCAGAGAACTTTAGTTTAACAGCACATGGAAAAACGGGCCATTAAATGCGTTATAAAAATTTTAATCACTCCTGCTGTGGTCATGTGACACCTCTCTGTGATCATGTGACCGCGTCTGATCATTGTGAAGACATACAGGTGTGTGTGAGTGTATGGCCGCTCAGTGGTCCATTTAGCGTAGTTCCTGAGTGAACGAGTCGGTGCGCGTCTGACTCCTCAGAGTCCTCCGGACTCCCCTAAGCCGTTGCTCAGCATGCCAGCTCCATCCTGCTGAGGTATTTGGGGGTCCTTCCGACGTGTGAATCTCTGCTGCAATAGAAGCAGACGGCTTAGAGGAAGACGGGGGGAAAAAGGGGGGGATGAGGTGGAGGGAAGAGAGGAAGGATGAGAGTGAGGGGATAGAAACGGCGGCTAGCAGAAGCGCCCTGGAGTGGCCGTGGCGCTGAAGGACAACTGTCTTTAATTCAGATAAAGGGTAGCAAGCATATAATAGAACTGAATAGTTGATCATGCAGGATAGCAAGAAGGATTGTGGGAATGGGCAGATTGAGGAAGGTAGTTACCATGAACAGGACTGATGGTGATGGGAATGTTACCGTAGCAGTCATATTGGTGAACATTTTTCTGAATGTTTTCATGGCCTCTTACTCCTATTATTCCTTACTATTGCCTTACTCCTGCAAGTGCAGGAGCGTCAGACAGGGAAGCCACCACTTCCTGTGGTTAAGTCACCGTGTTCTTGGGAAGAGCCGTATATTACTATGCCTGGCGTGGTCGGTGTCCCTCTGAGTCAGAGCCACAGACATGGAGTAGTTAGGCCTGTCAGGTTTGTTTTCTCATGTAGCTAAATGTGAGTAATGGCTTCATGGGGGGGGGGTGGTGGGGAAAGGTGTTTGCTTTTCACAGGCCTTCTAAACGTTTATTAAATCTGGGCCGGAGTGAGGGGGTGGTCAAGGACAGGGGTGAAGGATGGGTCGGGAGGGGATGTCGGGTGAAATGAGGGTGAACGATGGAGCAGGGATTGGGGGGTGGCGGGGTTTGTTCGACGGGGGGCAGTTTATGGGTCTGTGAAGTGAAGGTTGTGTTGTTTTGACTGGGTCCCAGCGCTGCCACTGCTCCCTCTCTAATTTTCACTTTCACAAGTTCCTCTCATGATGCAACACATGTGTAGTAAAGTCTCCAAATAATAATTGTAGGGCTCAACTGCCAGGAACTCACACAGAGGGACTAAGTCTTTGGTGCCTCAGAAAACGACGGTGCCAGTTTCCCATAATTCTCCTGGTGTCGGAGCAGAATGACTGAAGTCATATCCTTGGTGATCTGGAATATCTTCCTCACAGCAGCAAATAGTCTGTGCTGTCTTGCACTTCGTGAGCTAATGACCCATTTCTGACTCCGGACCACCCTGCTGTGAAGGTCCAGACGTGGTAATAGAAGAGGCTTATTGGAAAAATGCCTTGCTGTTGAGTGATCTTTTGGGAAGAGGATCTGTTTAGAAGGTGTGTAGACGATTTTCAAATTGTAGAGGGTTCTAAAGGTAATGCAGGAATAGGTTCTGTTATGCAAGGAAGTTCTAGAAAAACGTTCTCTTTGGGAGGGTTGGGGTGAGGCGGGGGAAGGCTCTTTCTTGGAGGGATCATTCTGCAGGCCAGAAAGCTCTTATTGACTTGGAGCCAGGGAGAGGTTCTGCTGAAGTGGGGTACGAGCTGGACCAGATGGACCCAGTGACATGGATCTGTTTCCGTGTGAAATAGCATTCTAAAACCCGGGGGAACAGCTGCCAGGCAATGCCCCCCCCTCTCCCCATCCCTGCTGGGCTGTAAATCTCAGCAGGGACGTGTGGCTCCCCAGACCTGCTGAAAGGCCTCTTGAGAGATTTCTCCAGGGCGACGCTCAGGGTCAGGATCTGTGCGCGGCGTTGGAGCCCCGGGGGCGTCGCCGTGCCCCGATAAGCCACCGTCATCGCGGCCAGCCGGAGACGGGGGCCTGAGAACACGCCCGTGGAAAAGATGAGGCTTTCTTTCAGAGGGTCCTTGCCCGTTGAGACCCGGCTGTTTTTCGCATTCCCAGGACCGCATAGGAACCGGGTTCAGAATAAACCAGCATCATGGAAAATAAACCCCTGGTGTCCCGATTCACCTCCAGCCAGAGGCAAACTTTTTTTTTCCTTCATCCCTCCACAGCAAGTGATGCCAAGCACCTGTGGAAGAGGAGGATTCTGGGATAGCTTTTCAAGACCTTTAAATCAAATCATAATTTATTTGTCAAATGCACAAAAGGGCAAAAATGGCAAACAACAGTAGATGCAGGCAATGAAATAAAATAGCCCGTTTCCATTTATTGCTGTCTAAATATATTTTACTGAATATTTGCTGTGCTGCTGTAAACCAGCGGTTTCCTTGGAGATTGATGAAGTGTCTGTCTGGCAGCCGAGTCTGACTACAGCCTGTTGATTGTAGTGGGGACTCCAGCTGACTCTTAAGACAATTGCTTTTAAAAGAAACTCCCCCTAGCATATAAAGGGCAGGTAGACTAGTGGATGAGCAGTAGGCTTCTGAACCAGTAGGGTGCTGGTTCAAGTCCAAAGTGAGCTCTGAGTGAAATCTCTGAGTAAGGTACTCAACGCTCTGCTGTCCAAACAAGTGGTTTCATTAAACATCTGACATTGTTAGTCTCTGTGCTTAAGATCATCGCTTATGCGACTGTAGGGAGAGGTCCTTATGCGAGGTGTGTGCCTGCACGTGGCCGCAGTGCTGGTGGGGGGGTTCCTTCCTTGGATGCATGGGATGCACCTGCGAATGCGTGTCAACACGCTGCGTAAGCGTAGAATGTTCCTCTCTCCGGGTCGAACAGGCCATCGCAGGGGGTCCTTCTGTGGCATTTCTGTCTCAAGAAAAAAAATGATAGAATTATTACGACCAATGACAAGAGAAAATTATTGGGGGGGGGCTTACGCCTTGCCCCCCCCCCATCCCTCCGAGGCAATTGTTCCGGATCGTTTGGGGTGTTACCGCCACCCCATCAATCTCTGCCCTTTCAGAGAGTGTAGACAGCCCTTGGGACACGCCCCCCCTAAGAGGGGGGGGAGCAAATTCCCATGCCCTCCCCGCCTCCTCAAGCCCCCGGGGCCCATAGAGCCAGCACTCGGACATCTGGTTGGGCCATTAAGGATTTGCCAGAATCTGCCGACCCCAGTGCCGTAGCAACAGCTGCCAGCCCGAGCCCCCTCTGCCCTGGGTGTCTATGTATGTGAACCCCTGTCTTTCATCTGTGCCCCCCCCCCCAAATACACAACTTCAGGAGTGTTAAGTGTAAGGAGCAGAACGAGATGCCTCCACACTTCGGCCTGACACGCCCACCTCCCCAGATGCTCTTTCTAACGATCGCTGGCATTTTTGCCCTTCCGCTGGAATTAGTTGTCCGGCGTTAGGTGTGTGCTTAAAGCTGAGCTAATTATTTAAATCTAGGCCATTTGCAGTAGCACCCTCTACAGGGGGCCCCACATACTTACAGTTCACTGGCAGTGGCCATACATGTGAAAAAGCTGGCTGACCAGCGGAATGTGTGTGACAGTCTCTATCCCTGTTGGCCATGAAATCGGGCATGTGTCAGACTGGCCCAGCTTTAAGGTGCACTCCCCTCTCTCTCACGGAACACCTAACACTCGCTCATGCAGCAACCGTTCAAGATGAGTAATCTCCTTACACGCAGGGAGCTCCTTACTGGCACTTCAGAGATTACATGTTTTTTTTCTGCATTAAGGTGATAAGTCTGAGGCAATGCTGGCCCCAGATCTTAACAAGATGCTTTTTTGTGAGATATACAGTATTGTGCAGAAGTCTCAGGCAGTCACTGGAAACGTTTAAAGCCATTTATCTGGGTAGAAAATGTATATTTGTGCACAACAAAAACATTATTTAACATTAAGAGTATCTCAATAAAAAACTCATCTAGCTGGATGGCTAGATGAATGCTGCTACAGGTCCCAGACCTCTCCTCAGGGGCACCTTAGCCACTCCATGTATCTGTTAAATTTTACCACCAGCCCACGTAATTGATTAAGTTAATTAGTTAATAACTCAGAAGTATTGATTACCCTAAATACCACTGTACTAGTGGTCAAGTCCAAAAATACATGTATATATTGGACGTATATGCCCATTCTGTGCCCATTCTGCCCATTCCCACAATCCTTCTTGCTATCCTGCATGATCAACTATTCAGTTCTATTATATGCTTGCTACCCTTTATCCAAATTAAAGACAGTTGTCCTTCAGCGCCACGGCCACTCCAGGGCACTTCTGCTAGCCGCCGTTTCTATCCCCTCACTCTCATCCTTCCTCTCTTCCCACCACCTCATTCCCCCCTTTTTTCCCCCGTCTTCCTCAAAGCCGTCTGCTTCTATTACACTCACACACACCCGTATGTCTTCACAATGATCAGATGCGGTCACATGATCACAGAGAGGTGTCACATGACCACAGCAGGAGTGATTTAAAATTTTATAACACATGTAATGGCCCTCTAATGGTTCTCTGCTAAAGAGACTACCAAAACGTGTAAGAAAAATCACTTGTGCAGCACTAAAATTTACGACCCACAAATACATCCTACAAATACTGAGCAAAATGGAATAATAAGAAATGATTATTATTATAATAATTATTATAAGGAAATTGTAAACATTTACTCACAAATATTGGTATATTGGACGTTTACTTCAAATACTGGGTGACTTTAGGAGAGGTTTTGAAATGGCTAAGCTGACACACTTTGAAAAGGGTCATAGTTTTACACCAAGATTACACCAGATTAATTATCTTAACCCCCCCGCGGGGGTTGTCTCACCCTACTTTCTTTATTTGTATGCCACTTTGGGTAAAAGTGTCTGTTAAATAACTAAAATAAATAACAGTTAAATGCATTAATCTGAAATAGAGCCCAGCCTGCCATGGTATTGTTTTTCACGATCGTCTGGGTCGGCCGTGAGTTCAACGCGCACGGTGTACGGTAGGCAGGTCGGGTCACGACGCGCTGACAGGTGGGGTTACCTGTCGGGTGGGTTCCCGGCGCCTGCGTGTTCCAGGGGGCGGGTTCCAGGTGCCTTGGTCGCGCTTGGCCGGCGAGTCGTGTGCGTACGAGTCGGTGCGTGCAGCGGTTTGTGTGTGAATGTGTCACGCTGGGTTGGGGCTGGGGGGGCGGAGTAGCTGGGACAGATTACACCATACCCCCCCAGGGCGTGGGACTCGTGTGCTGCTGTCAGTACGCTGGTTCCCACAGCTCCACGCCCAGGTGAGTGTACCTGCACGCTCAGATACACCTGTCGCTGCCTGTCCCGGCAAGACCAGCGATCCGCTCTCAGTGACCCCCCACCTCAACCCCCCAACCCCACTGAGTAAAACACCGATTTGGAGGCGTATTAGTCACAGTATCGGCAGGGAAAATCATAAGTGTAAATGCAATTGCCACACAGGTATAATTTTCACAAACAGGATCGTAAGACCCATAATTACCGGAGGGACGGCCATTTCCGATGGGACCCCCCCTACGCGAGGCGTGTGATTCTGCCGATTAAAACCATTTGGCTCTGTTCGGGTGCGTACGTGTGCAGGGTCGGGTGTGACGTTGACCTTTGACCCTCTAGAGGCAAATCCAGTTAGAGGGCTTGTTTAAACCTGTGGCCACAGGGATGGCGGCGACCCCCCTGCCCGTGTGTGTGTCTCTCTGTCCGTCCCGCTGGTGCCACCGGCTTTTCATCCGGAGCTGCTGATTCCGGATCAGATTACATCACCGCCTGTTCCTAGTTATCGTCCTCTGCCTCATCCTCCCCTTCGCAGGCATGGGGCCCGGGAGGCAGTGGTGAATACCGCGCCCCCACGCACACACATTTGTTTGTATTCCTATCTTAGTGAGGACTCTCCATTCATTTCTGTGGGAAAAACCCTAATCCCAGCTATGACACCCTTAACCCCTACCCAGTAACCAAACAAAATACAAGACATTGGGCGTCTTTACGTTTTTGATTGCATTCGCAGATTTTTATAAAACGCTTTTTGAGGATTTGCTGTACCTGTCAGATCCTTTCGCTCCTCAAACGTATAGCAACCTACGCGCACACACAGTGTAACAGCCATACCACAGCATGATGTGGAAACCGGAGAGGTGTGACCCAGGGTGGGGGGGGCTCAGGCCTGCGGTGGGTGGTCTGTCCTCGACTGGCTCCAGAAGACCTGATGTGAGGTGGTTTGTGTGTGAGTCAGAGGGGTGCGTCACCCACGCGGGTCATATGGAGAGTGTATGAAGGTGGGAGGGGAAGTGTGCCAGGCATAGGGGGGTGTGAGGTGGG
>JAODKN010000045.1:14953839-14964412 GCA_026774425.1 Petrocephalus zakoni
AGCAGGACAGCAAGTAGGACAGGTGGAGCCAATCAGTACAGATAATCCCAATGACCGCGGGGGGGGGGCGGGCGGCCCGGGGGGGGGCGGGGGGGGGGGGGCGGGGCTCAGTGGGCAACGGGGTAGGGTGGATGCACCAATCACGACTCTTTTGGTCACGAGGGTGGGGGGTGCGTTCCCGGCTGCTATGCTGTAATGGGACTGGGGGTGTTGGAAAGAGTGTGTTGGTGGGGGGTGGGTGGTTTATCTCAGGCATGTGAGAAAGGCAGGGATCTGTATGGTGGTGGTGGGGGGTGGGTCACCTCCATGCTCTTTCCATGCTATTTTTAACAGACCCCCATCCCTGTGCCTACACACTCCCGTTTGGGAAAAACGCAGGGTAAGGAGCTTGGAGCTGCAGGGTGGGGGGGGTGCTTCTAGATCCTTCCATCCCCATGCGACTGGGTGGGGGCCTGCTGCTGCGATTGGGAAACCCCCCCAATGTGCGTAGTCAGAGGTAATGGAGGTTACAGTAATACCTCTTTCATTAAAACGAGGGGGGATGGGGGTCCTGACTCTTCTTGGTCTCTGGGGGGCTGTTTGTCTTGCTTGGCCATGAGGCGCCCCCCCCCCCCCGGGCTCCTCGCCCCCGCCTTGGCCAGTTCGGGCCTTTGCAAAATGGCTCCGCTGTCAAGAAGCACGTCTGACTGCTCTCTGACCAGAGAGGAGACACTCGCACGCATACACGATACCTACAAGGTAACTGCGCTCACTGCTGAAGATGCTGACAGCAAGGTTGCCCCTCGCCGTGATTAATACGATTAAAAACTCCAGTTGTTCACAAATGTTTCGTCACTGTTTTCGTGTTTTCCTCTGAAACGGTTTTGACCTTAAGTAGGCGTGATGAAGCGATGAGTCAGACAGGGAAGAATGACTTAATTCTTCTTTAGTCAGATGTTCTGTTTGCCTCGGCCGGGGGGGCCTCAGCGGTGGTCGCTATTGGCCACTTTCTGTCCGTTCGATATCATTTATTTCCCCCTACCTGTTTGTATGGTGTCATGGTGACCAACCAGCCACCCCGGACCGCCGTTTCTCCGCTCAGGCTGTGTTGCTGATTTCGGGGCTGTGTGCTGTTGAGTGTGGCTCTCCGTTTCGTGGTCCTGACTGCGTAGCTATACGCACTTCACGGGCGCTGAGAATCAGCCCGCTTTTTCCTGACTGCGTAGCTATACGCCCTTTTTCACGGCGAGCGCCAATCAGCGTTACGTACAGGAATAATCTTCCCAATTCAACAGCTGCGAGGTTTTCATTTAATTTGAGCCTCAAAAAAAATTGAAGAAATTAATTAATTATCTGTATTACATTACTTTAAGCTGAAATAGAAGCCATTTAATGATTTTTTTCGTAGGAAGGTAATTAGGTATTAGTTGAAGGTACAATTGTGTTGTCTTTGTAATTAATATAATGTAATTATATTAAGCTTCATTATTACGCTGTATAATCCTTTTTGAAAAGTTATTGTATATTGGCTCTTCTGTCTGGTTGTTTTTAACCCTTTCCATTGATGCTCTTCCTATGGCCCTCCGTCGTTAAGTGTCTCGTAGTTAAAAGTAAGTGTTTGGTAGTTAAGTGTTTAGAACAGATTGTGCTGGAGTGAATTTGCCCCCGAGTTTGCAACATCTGGTACTGCTTTGGAGGGTCGCCGCTTTAGATTTCCGGGATTCTCTGTTCGCTCACAGATCTGAGCCGCGCTCTGGGTTTGGCCGTTTGCCTGTTTTTTTTCTCTTTTCTTTATAATGTCAACCACTGTCACCTTAACGGAGCGATAGGTTGGATCTTGCGTTTGTGCGCGGCTCAGATTTCCCAACTTTTTCCGAAAACTGGTTTGGTAATATGTTTGTTTTCTCTTTCAGGGTGTGTGTATCTTTTACCGTAACATAATTCTCCATTATGTGCTTTGTGGAAAGCCTACTCACTTAGATTGTGTCAGTATTTCGGGCTTAATTTATCAATTATCGAGCGTTTCTTATTTCTGGTGAGCCAGCAAATTCTTTGGAAGGGTCTTTCTGAGCGTAAGCTTGTAGGAGGATGTAGACCAGTTGGGAGATCCCACGGGACTTTACTGGTGGGACTGGTATTGGATTCATGTGGCTGAGGGGGAACGCTGAGACCAGCCCTGGAATTCCACAGTCCTGTCGTCCCGGCCTCTAATTTGGGACCGGTCGTCTGGTGTCTGGAAGCGCTCAGCCTTCAAAAGGAGGCACTCTGGAAGCGGGTGGAGAAGGTCTGGAGGGGTGGGCCGTTTCGTGACCTGTGGTGTGGCATCTGCAAAGGTTCCTTTCTTTTTTTTTTTGGCTTGATGGCCGTGCTCCTGTACAGGACACCTGTGGCAGGTTCTGAAGGCTGGAGATTATAGCTTAGCCAGCAGACCCATAAACGCAGATGACCCTCTGTGTCCTGGGATCTTCTGGAATCTGTTCCTCCCCCACGGTTCACCCATCTGCCTGGATCATCCTGAGCCAGGCCAAGGACACGTTCGTTCCCTCTAAAATATCTGGGAATACCCGATGGATGGATGAGCTTTTTCCCCTTCCATAATAATTCCTGGGGTGGTTTGTGGTTCAGTGGGTTAGCCCTCTGTTCCTCGGCACAGAAAAGCCCAAATTCGAATCCTGTGTTCTGCAGAGTAGCCACATCTCTGTTGGGATGGAAGAACGGCTGATTCTCAAATGCTTCCCTCTCAGATGTGCGTCTTAAGAAGGAGGGGATTGTGGGATACGTAAGAACTAACACTTTCCAGTGCACCTTTCCTCGTACATATAAAGCGGAAAGCGCCAGACACCCAAAGCACTTCACAGAACCAGTGCTGAGCCACTTCAACCCCCACCACCGCGTAGCCCCCACCTGTATGATGCAACAGCGGCCATTCTGCAGCAGTACGCTCGCCACACAGTAGCTAAGGTGTTCACCAGTTAGATATAGGGGATGATTAGGAGGCCAAATATAAATGGGTGATTTTAGCCAGGGCATCGGGGTACCACCCCTACTCTTTCAAAAGGTGCCCAGGGATCTTTTATGACCTCAGAGAGTCAGGACCTCCGTTTTAAGTCTCGTCTGAAGAGCGGCACCATTTTTACAGTGCGGTTTTCCTGTCTCTCCACACAGACCACAGGATGAGTTAACCTGTTGGTTATACCAATACCTCAGCCTTCCTCGTTAGTCTCCCATCCAAGTACTGGCCAGGCCCAAACCTGCTTAGCTTCTGATGATTATCTAGTGTGAGCTGCAGGTGGCACAGCTACTGACAGCACCAGGGAACCAGGGCCATCATTGTCCCACGATGTGGATGTTAAACAACGCAGTCTAGAAAGACCCACGAAAATCCGGAGCATTAGGTCTGATGTGGTGTCTTGTTGTCACAGACTCGTCCTGCTGTACTTCTGAGGAAGGCGCTTACCCTCTAACGCTTTGTGAAACATCTGTCTTTTTCAAAGAGACCTTGCAGTATAGATTGACTTTTCAATCACATGCATGTATATTTCTTTATCCTGTAATGTTTAGGCAGTAGAGGGTTGTTCTAGCTTGGGAAGGGATATAGGGGTGTAGAGTTATATTATCGAAGATGTCAGTGAAGCCTTTTGTTACACTAAGCTCAACCAGTAGAGCTTTATGCTAACAATGAAAGGTCATGGGTTCAAATCCGTTACAAAAAAATCGTGGCCCTTTCCTATACTGTAAGTCACTTTGGATAAATGCATACAGATATGTTGGGAATTAACCATTGCATCAGAACAGGTGACTGAATGTACATAGCAGGTGATACTGGGCAGGGCTGATGCTGGTAGGTGTCGGGTGGATTTTCTGATCCGGTCCTATTTGTACTTGTTACCCAAGAAGTTTTTTTAAGCCCCACTTACTGCATGTTTGGCTGGAGCAGATCAGATTAAGGGAGAAACAGCTCCTCTCGGGAACTGGAGTCATGCCCTTGGTGGGGGGGTTACACGCCCACCTCCTGGGGGGAGTCACCGTGCTGTCGACAGGCCCGAGGCCGAGTACCTTAGCCGCGTACCTGCAGGCCCGCCACGTGTCTTTGACCCTATTGCATTTCCATGGTGCTCGTTGCGACACCGCCGAGTCTCGCTTGGGTATGTAGTGTGTTTTTTGAATTAGATACTTTAGCCAAGGGGGGGGGGGGGGTTGCGGAATCATTTGGGTATCCCAGGGATTCACTCAGGATTTTAGAATTTAGACATTTGTTGCACAATTTATTGAGCTCCCCTTTGGGTACCTGCACATGAAACCTGTCTGTGCATTTGCCCAACACTCTTATGGGCTCTCATTAGTCAAAAACTCTGTGTGCTCCAGGCGCTGGAGTGATTGATTTATGTCACCCCCCCTCCCCCCACCCCCCGCAGTCTCCCACGGAGGCCATTCCACGCAGGCGGCATGGCTCCAGGATCTCTCCAGATCTTTCTGCAGTGCATGTTTCTCAAGGTTCTCCATTGGCTGGCCCACAAAGTCTGCTCTCTCTTACTCAATTTTATTGGCGTTCCCCGGAGCCGGCGTTACGGCTGACATACATGTTTGCTGGGGTCTGGCTTGGGTCGATTCCCAAGGCCGCGGCTGGACGGGCGCTTTATCCCCCACACACCCCCCGTGCTCCCAGCACGTTGCCGGCTCTCCGATCTCCCCCGTGGAAAGCTAAGCAGAAGTTGGAGCGGCCTGGCTCCACACAACAAACGCCTGGCAGGAGCGCTAGGAAGTACGTCAGGCAAATGGGACTGGGGGGCTGCACATCAAAAGCCAAGCCTTTGTTCCTTTTCGGGGGCCTCATGGTTTGGAACTTGGGCCTTACGGACGGACATCGCAGGTTTGGATTGAACCCGGAGCCCGGGGGCCCCGGAATTCCAACGCTCGCTGTTAGCTACCCCTGTCCGAGGTTTAACGGCACCCCCGTCATCAAGAGGTTCTTTTGTTTTTCCTCAGCGAAACTGGCCCGGCTGCCCAGCGATGCTTTCATTTCAAACACAGCTGCTGGTAACAGGCCCCGCCCACCGCAGAAGCCCCGATCCATGGGGATCGGGTGTTGGGTTGGGGGGGGGGTTCTGCTTTAGAAGTCACTGGACGTTAGGAATGTGTTTCGCCGATATTTATAAATGTCCATACATTGTGCAGATAAATGGTTCAAGGGGTGGGAATGGTGTGACGGTGTGAAATGCGCCAATAACGAGAGAGCGGTGGGTTTCCGGCGTCCGCATCCGAGACACACGGCGAGGCCTGCTATTTGGGGAGCCAGCTAGTGAGGAGGAGGATGGAGGCGAGACCCAGGCGGCTGGGGGCGGATGAGTATGTGGCTGGGAATGCACGATGGGGACAATGTTAGCAAAGTTAGCAAGTAGTCTGGCTAGCTTAGCTTTAGGCAGGCTAACTCCTAGTTTAAGTTGAATAGAACGCTAACTCTGCACTGAGTATTGAGCCTAGCCTGGCGTTTGATGACGCTAACGCTTGAATGCTAACTCTTAGCTTGACCATTTCTAGACTGATGTGAGCACCAGTGCAAACCTGGCCTTAGCATAGCTGGCTGCTAGCCTGGTGTTACCGCTTTATAATTCTGCGAGGACTAGGAGCGGAGTCGCCCTTTACAGGCCATGGAGCTGGGACCGAGAGCAGATGTTTGGGGGGGGGCTGTAGCTAGGGCAGAGGCCTGGTGGGAAAGCGGGGCAGCGAGGCCAGGCCGCCCAGTGGGAATCGATGTGGGGCAGATAAGAGCGTGGAAGGCGGCCTTGGGGGGCTGTTGTGGTGTGAGAATATCCTGTCCTTGTTGTGATTTCAGTGCAGCGTGCAGAGCAGGGGTTTACGGGGGGAGGCATGGGGCGGAGGAGTGTGCCCCCCCCTCCCCCCCCCATGGCAGCATGCAGGTTCCCCAACCACCAGGGTGTCACCAGCAAACATTTTCCCATCAGAACACGTCCCAGCTCCCCCCTTCCCACCTGACACCCCTCATCGTTCGGTGTGGGAATCTACGTGCGGGGCGGGGGGGGGCACTGTCAGTACCGGCGGCGTAACGGGACCTGCCTGTACCTGAGCCTCGCTAATGCTTGCTCACGCACGCACACCTGCACACGCCCCGCCGCGACCGCTCCCGTGTGACGTGGGGGGTGGCGGGAGCCCCCATCTCTGCCCCTGCCGGTATCCTCTCACCGCTCTCCGATTGCACCTCCATGCGGCTCCATGGGGGGGGGGGGGATAGCTCAGATTCACTTAAAAAAAAAACCGAAATGAAACAATTTCAACAATATTCTGTTTTATAAGCTGCTCGGCTAATTGCGAATCTGACCTGAGTTACAAATTACACCCAAATGTTTTTACTTTATGCCGCCAGAATTCTCTTCTGATTTATTCTTAACTGTCTTATTTATTATTTTTTTTATTACATATTTGTTTTCCGGCACGATCCTGAAAGGAGGTAGATAAAACATTGCACTAGACAGATGTACAGTTTGTATATGTGAAATACTATTAGAAACTTGAAGCTATTGCTCCTAATTGGTCTCTGTGTCTCTGTGTCAAACGGCCAGACAGAGAGGAGAAATTAAAATGAAGTCTGACTGGATAAATGATTACATTGTCATTATTATATGATGATTCAGATAGCCAATCACAGAGAAGGATACAGATGAGGGGTCGATGCACCGCACTGCAGTCTGGAACAGAAGCATGTGCACAGCTGGAGTAACTTCCCAGTTGGGATCTCTGGAATGATTTAACCACAATAAAAGTTGCTGAGAGCGGTCGCGTACAGGGCACGTCCTTTTTTGGGGGACTACAGAGAAATTCCTGGCGAAACATGTTGGGGTGACGGACGCTTCAGATGCGGTGATGTGCAATTATAAATGCAAAGGACGGGGGCCGCGGGAATAAAAAGGGGGGAGGGGCTTGTTGCCGCAAGCCTCTGTGAAGCGAGGAGCCCCTCCCAGCTTCTGGGGATGTTTTGGCACGAGTTATTACAGACACGCCGTCTCTGTGTCTCTGCTGGTCTGTGGCTAATGCCCGCTAGATCTACACATGTCCACTTAAAGCCAGAGAGAGCTGGTTTAAGCAGGCAGATTAAACTCTCGCTGATTATCCCCTTAATTACGTTTAATGTATATTTATTTAGAAGATTCAGTTTATTTATTGAATCTGACGTACATCCGATTAAGCAATTGGGGATTAAGGGCCTCGATCATGGGCCCTATGTTCTGTCAGTCTTGGGATTTGAACCAATGAGCTTCTGATCACGTGCATAGAGTCCTAACCTGGCCGGGCCACACAGCACACATTGTCACTCCGAGAAGAAGAAGGAAGTCCCTGCCTTTCTCTCTCTCTTTCTCTCTCTCTCACTGTTTCACTGTAAACGTCAATGTACCTTTCAAAGCCACACTAGGGTAATGCAAGTCTGGCAGCCTTGGGCAGGAGGTGGGGGGGGGGCGGTCATCCTGCACGCATGCGAGTGCTCGATGTGTGAATGCGCACTGAAGCAGACGTCGCTGTAATACGAGCGCGACGCGGCCTCCCCAGGGTCGAATTCACTCTTCTCTCCTGAGAGATCACGGTTCTCCTTGTGCGAGGCTGAAGGCTGCACGCTCCTCGCAAAGAAGATGGCGCCCTTGTCCGCAGTCTCACCTTTTGCCTGTACATCTGCCGGTGTCCCCAACCTGAGGCATGGGGGTGGGGGGGGTGTAATTCTCGTAACCTGTCTGCATTCTGTCCTTTAATTAGACGCGAAATATGAGCATTTTTCTGTAGCCTGTTCCTCGTTCCTAATATAGCATGGGTCTGTTTTGTCTTCATAATCAGCGGAGTAAAGTTTTTGACGCCTTTCCTGGTCTGTGGGTAGCAGCCCATAGTTTTACACAATTCCCAGTGAGCATTTTCACCCTCTTTTGAAATGCCTCGTTTCCTGATTTGCGCCACCAAGGAATTTTGGGAAATTTCAAAATGAAAAATGCCTGGGGGAACCCCGTTTTTAAGAATGTGAATACATAATGTGGGTGGTAGTGTGTGGCTCAGTCAGTGAGCGAAGGTCATTGGTCCATATATCACTGTTGTCTGAGTGATGTCACCGTTGGGCCCTTGAGCAAGGCCCCCAACCTCCAATTACTCCAGGGACTGTCTCAAAAATGTCCATTGCACACTCTCTCAAAAATGTCCATTGCTTTGGATAAAAGCATCTGCTGAACACATGAAATACAATGTAATTAGATAGGTAGATGGATGGATGGATGGACAGAATAACAAAATAACAGAAATAAAATGCAATACTGATAATGTATCAGTATAATCAGGATAAAACAATAGACAAGATGCAAAAATGCAATTTAGGATATCCACAAATCTGGGTCAGTAATGTACGAGACATGCCGGAGAGGGTCACCTAATTGGGATGGTATTTCATTGACTTCAGATTAGCCTTTAACACCCTCTTGCCAGGCAAGGTGTGGGGGGGGCAGTGAAACTCAAGGCTCTGGGCCTCAGCAACTAACCATTCTCTTCGCTGGTAATACCACGGTAACCTCACCCGGAACATCAGCCAAGCAGTAGGGACCGTCGCGGACTCCAGGAGGAACAGCAAGAGTCAAAGCCAGGATCTAGAGGTTCCTCAGAGCCCAGGTCCAGCTGCACCTCAGTAGTATAAGTATAATTATAGGACCTAAACCATGTTGGGCAAGAGCAGTTCTCACCCTGCGAGTCTGGATGGAGGTTTTTCAGCATCAGGGGTCATTTTCAGGTGATGAATGTCACTCTTGGCCCGAATTCCCCTCTAAGTGGGTTATTATTATAATTTTTTTTTTGACTGCTCAGTTCCATTCCTGCTCGCTGGTGATGGACGATAGACCCAGACCAAACATCGTGCCGGAGAGCCCAGAGCAATTGCTAATTAAGGAAAAACTAGCCCTCCAGTCTGCCCTTAATGAGTCACAGGCCGGGAAAAGGGGGGGGGGGCGATGGAGCCGAGCTAGACATCTTCCAAATTGAACCAGTTTTAAAAAAATTATAAATTGAACCTCATCTTTATTTTCCCGTGAGCTCATGACACCTATTTTTTTTTTCTTTTTTTTGATTCTTCAAGCACTTCCATTTGATGATAAAATCAGTTCAAAGAGATATAACTGCTACTTGTGGGTCACTCACTTAACATAATGTTACTGGTACTTGCTCATGGGGGTGTAGAATAATAAAGGAAAGAAGGTGCTTATTATTGGAAAAGTGACACAAACAAAGAGTTTAAAGTGAGGCCAGTCGTGGCAGAAGCAGCCTGTGTCGAGCAGGCTTGTCAGCTGGAGGCCTGCCGCCCGGTCGTGGCAGATGGAGCCTGTGTCGAGCAGGCTTGTCAGCTGGAGGCCTGCCGCCCGGTCGTGGCAGAAGGAGCCTGTGTCGAGCAGGCTTGTCAGCTGGAGGCCTGCCGCCCGGTCGTGGCAGATGGAGCCTGTGTCGAGCAGGCTTGTCAGCTGGAGGCCTGCCGCCCGGTCGTGGCGGAAGGAGCCTGTGTCGAGGAGGCTTGTCAGCTGGAGGCCTGCCATCCGCTCGTGGCAGAAGGAGCCTGTGTTGAGCAGACTTGTCAGCTGGAGGCCTGCCATCTGGTCGTGGCAGAAGGAGCCTGTGTCGAGCAGACTTGTCAGCTGGAGGCCTGCCGCCCGGTTGTGGCAGAAGGAGCCTGTGTGGAGCAGGCTTGTCAGCAGGAGGCCTACCGCCTGGACGTGGCAGATGGAGCCTGTGTCGAGCAGGCTTGTCAGCTGGAGGCCTCGCCGCCCGGTCGTGTCGAGGCAGAAGCCCGAGCTCCCTCCCTGTCCGACTGCCGCTTCGCCGTTTCCACTAGACTGTGACGTTAAACGTGGCGTTATGATTAATCTGGGAAAGGGGCTCGGGTGAGATTATGAACATTTCCATTTATAGTCAGCGGGGACGCTAAACCCCGCCTGCTGTCCGGTCCGGTCGGCTGGCCATACGATCCTGCCGTCGCCATGGACTCCACGAACCCATGACTGTCAGCTCAGGCTACAGGGGGGTCACAGTCGGAGGGCGGGACTCTCGACTGAAGCCCGACCAATGACCTGCTTCCCGGCGATGCCATGATGACCACTCCTCCCACCTCTGCCTCGCCCCAGCAGCGCCCGGGACACGCCCAGGCAGGGTTTCCCATAATCCTCCTGCCTCAGACGAGTTGTTAGCAAAGGCCAGTCCTGCTCTCAGCCTGGAGTGAAATTCTCCCGAGCAGCTACCCCACCCCTCCAACCTCCCCCATGCTGAAGGTGCCCAAAAAAAAATAATAGGATTGTTAAATGCTCTCCGTCTTCATTAGCGTGGCCCCTCCCTCCCGGTGATTTGCAGTTCCTGAGATGTTCGTTCATAACTTGGCATCGTAAACACGGAGGAGCCAGAGGCTTTTCGAGGGGTGCGTGGGATAAGGGACCGGAAGCAGGCAGGAGATCAATTGGCATTTTGAAAATTTGGGAAAAGCCAAGGAGTCAGGAGTTCCCATCACCCCGGGGGGGGGGGGGGGGGGGGGGGGGGGGGGGGGGGGGGGGGGGGGGGGGGGGGGGGGGGGGGGGGG
>JAODKN010000045.1:15002234-15013684 GCA_026774425.1 Petrocephalus zakoni
CCCCCCCCCCCCCCCCCCCCCCCCCCCCCCCCCCCCCCCCCCCCCCCCCCCCGCCCCCCCCCCCCCCCCCCCCCCGCGTCAATGGCAAAAAATATATAGTGATGGGTGAGCTAGTCCTTTGGGTCAAGTGTCATTTTGTGGTTCCTGGCTCTGGTTAGATGCTAAGCTCCCTCCTTGGCTTTAGTCACCATGGTGTAATGCAGTGCTTGGAATTCTGCACAAGAGTTGGGGGTTGGGGGGGGGGGCTTTTAGCAGGTGCATTGGGGGACACAGGCCCTGCTGTCCCTCCTCTGCTAGGTGGCATTATTGGACATTCTTCCTGCTCTCTCCCCAGGGGTGTTTCCAGGGGCGTGGCCACAGGGGTCACTGGCCCCAGTTTAAAGTTGATTGGCCTCCTCCCCTGTCACTCATATGTATTGTAATGAGTTTAAACAGGAAGTGTTTCGAAGATAGGTGTGCCTAATTGGGCTAATTGGAAAATGTGGGAGGGGTGTGCACATTGGTTGGCTAGCAGTGCGACATGACTGTCCTGGAGGGGAGCACTGAACAGCTCATCACCGGGATGGATTAGCAGTGGAGAGGATGCATTCCTGGATGCCACGGGAGACCTGAAGGACTGCTGCACAGGGGGAAGATGGGTCTTATTGTTGATTGGCTTAAAGACTTTATTGGTTGTTATATATTATATCGTGCTGTGTGTTTTCCCATTGCCAGTGTCTTGGGAGGTTTGGGAGGAGTATGAAATGGGGGGGTGGTTTGCCAAGCAGCCCTCATTACCTGGTACAGAGTGGAGCTGGGAGTGTTATTCACATGTAAAGATGAATTGGAAGCAAAGGTTTTGTCAGTTGATTTTCTCAAATTAACTCTGCAGTATGGTGCGTGTGGGTGAGGTGAGACTTTTCGGTTTATTGCATCACTGATTCAAATGATATCATTGGCCATTAATAAGGATGGCCCCTCTCTATGAATTATGGCCCTCTAATGCCCCCCACATTAAAAACCCCTAGAATCACCCTGGATTCTCCCACAAATCCCTAGGCTTCCTTACATTCTTCCGCTTGCTTATCTTTTCTCCATAGCTCCCCCCCCCCCGACTCCCCTCACTGCCGTCTCACCCCTGCCTGTCTGGAGCAGACCAGCAATGCAGAGTCATAACACATCACCCTGACCACTTAAATGTCGAGTGGCGAGTGGGAGAAGGCTTGACCTTGTTTACTTTACACCAGACAAACACAGTAGCGAAGATCCAGTGTGTGTGTGTGCGTGTGTGTGTGTGTGTGTGGTTTTTTGTGCTGCTCCTGGGCACACAGATCCTTTTCTTCTAGGGAACAATGACGAGAAAAGAAATGAATAGAGAGAGAGAGAGAGAGAGAGAGAGAGACACGACAAGTGCTTTGATTTTCTTATCAGAACGTAGCCCTTCAGAGAAGCCGTAAAATACTCAGAAAGGCTAGTTTGCCCATTATGATACATTTTCCCATCCATCGTCCAGCTGAGTATTTAATAGGGAGTTACAGGAGGCCTCCAGCCAATCCCAGACAGCACGGCCAGTCGGCAGCCTGCACAGGGGATGCTGGTCTATCGCAGGGCACACACTTCCAGGCACACACTGCCTATAATTCAGAGACATTGTTTGCTTTTGGACTATTGGAGGAAGCAGGATTGGATTTCGAACCCTCACCCCTGACCATGTGAGTCAGCACTTACTTAGTGTGGGTATCGTACGTTCTACTGTGGGTCTACCTGTCTACTTTCTGTAGGTTGTCTTCAAAGTACATCCACTGTGTACTTATCTAATGATGCACGTATAATTTAGCTGTTCGGGATGCTGGGTCTGCTGTGTGACAGGTGTTTGGGAGGTGCTGTTTGAATTGGGTCACACGGTAGTGAACATTGAGCCTGTGTGTGTGTGTGTCTGTCTGTTTGTCTGTGTTTGCGGTTTGAACCTCTCTGTGTCTTCTGATCACTGATCTGCACTAATCTCCCCAGACCACTGATCCTCCCTTCCCAGTGATCAACACCCCCCCCCCACCCCACTACTGACTCTCCTTGCCTGCGGTTCCTTCCTATGCGCTGCTCAGCCTCCCTGACTGCTGATCTCCCCGATTGCTGATCTCCCTGACTACAGATCCCCCCCAATTGCTGATCTCCCTGACTACAGATCCCCCACCTGATTGCTGATCTCCCTGATTGCTGATCCCCCCGATTGCTGATCGCCCTGACTACAGATCCCCCCCTGATTGCTGATCCCCCCCTGATTGCTGATCCCCCCCAATTGCTGATCTCTCTGACTGCTGCTGGACCACTGACTGTCCCTGACCAGTGATGCCCCGCTTCAGGACTGCGGATCCCCCCTGACTGCTGTGCCCCCTGACTGCTGATCCTTAGTCTGTCTGGCTGTGACCCCGGGTCTTCAGAGAGCCCCAGAAATGGTGACAGAGATATGAAGCTCACCACGCCCCTTGATGTGGAAATGGACTGTGCTGTTCTTCCATTCTGCCCCTCTTGTCTATCAGGGACACATCCAGCAGCTGCTGCTGGTGGACGACCCCAATGTGGCGCCTGACTACTGCTGCAACTACATCCCTGACTGTGACGCCCCACTGCCATACTCCTCCCTTGCCCATCAACTCACGGAGGCGCAGGTGAGTCTTTCTGCCACCAGGGGGAGCCGCTATTCCTGCTACGCACATACATATATAACCATTTGATAATTTTTTAAAAATGGCGAGTACTTTTGCTGCATTGCAGAAGTCGATTTTGGGCTTAGGAACGTCCAAAAGTCCCTGCAGGGCCGTGTGCGGCTGAGAGCTGCTCCGTCTTGTTCCCTCTGCTCACCTGCAATGCCATAAACTTGCAGATTTTCCCCGTGGCACTTGGCAGAGATTCCCATCATTACCCATCAGCCCCTTGGGCCAGCCGCTGTGAGCTCTGTCTCTTGCTGTCCAACTTCGCCTTCATCAGCCATTGCTTGGTCCCTAGTTGCTGTATAAAAACACCGGAGGTGCTTTTCAGATACTCTTCAGAATCAACCAAACAAAAACTAAAGCTAAACTAAAGAAAAAAACTTTTTGAGGGGATAGGAAAAAGGCATTTATAGCACGGATGCTCACTTTGGCTGGTTCTGGTCCGGTGTTGTGGTCAGAACCGACGTAGAACAGACCCAAAACAAGGAACTGGTGGAATGGATTGCCTCCACCCATGACTCTGATCTCACATGCACATGGCTGGCATTACACAGCTTCATGAAAACATGCCAAGCCCATGTCTGAACTCCAGCGAAACTCCCACTCAGGTATAAGGTTACGCTGCCCCTAGTGTAGAGTGTTTGTCACCCAAACCTGCTGGCAGTCATAGTGGCACCTTATACCCTGCGAGCTCCATGCAGGTTTAATGGCCTGTGTCAGAGGCAGAGCACCACCTGGGCCGAGGCTACATTCGGGGATCACTGGGCTGCGGTGAGAGTGTTACCCCCCCCCTATAAATAGCTGGCAGAGGCCCGGTCCGGCCCCCGGTTCCGTGTCATTTATTGGTGTATAAGGACCCCCAGTGAGTCAGATTCTAATAATGCTGCGAAGAGGAGGCCCTGGAAGGAGCTGTCAGTCGGAGGGGGCTGATGGTCCATTTGATGAGTTTTCATTAGGTGTAGCCTCTCCGCCAAGCCGGCTGGGATCAGGGATCCTCTCCCACAGCCCAGCCCCCCCGCCCCCGACAGTCAAGCTGCGTGATCATTACTGGGGGGGGTGTGAGCACCTGGCCTGACCAAGGAGAACGTGAAGCATCACACTGACAGCCAGGAACGTAGTGGTAACTGGTGCGTCTGCGCGCGTGTGTGTGTGTGTGTGTGTGTGCCCGTCCGTGATCATCTGCACAGCTGCGAGGACGTCCTGAGCTCTACGGGAACATGGGGTTCTGGACTGTTCATTTTGGCTGCCCGAGGTCCGGAGAGAGAGAGCGAGCGAGAGAGAGAGAAAGAGCGAGGGTAGGTCGTATGACAGGCTGCGTAGGCTAAGCAAGGGTCCCAGGGGCCACGGCTTAAAGAGTGCACGCAGGCAGCATCTGCCTCATCCTCCATGCAGCCTCACACCCTCCAAAGCGCCCCGATCATCCGCGAGAGGGGGGTGTTTGCAGATCGCTAGATGTTCCCCCCTCCCGTTTCCATGGGGCCCTGGAGGAATCCTGGCCTGGGACGGCAGGATCTCGGTCAGGTGTTTTCACTGTCAGGCCCTCATCGTCTGCGCTCCCCTGTGATTTACTGTTTGTTTGTTTTTCTTCCCCTTGTCCTTGGCCCTCGCTCTCGACCCCCTCTCCGAAAGCTCCCCCGACTGGAGCCCGACGCGCTTCCCGGCCACGACGAACCGGGGAGAAAGGAGAAATCCAGAAAGAAGAACAGGAAAGGCAAAAAGAGGAATAGGGACAAGTCCCGCAGGAAGAAGGACAGGAAGGATTCCAGCAAGAAGAGGAAGGAGGCGAAGGCGCTTCTGGGGTCGTCTGCCGCAGTGCCTGAATATCTGCTTCAGGACCCCGCTCACGTCGACCCTATACCAACTCCTTTGACAGCGGTCTCTCAGCTAAAGGTCACCGTCGAAGCCCCCCAGACTACAAAAGCCCCACAAACCACAGGAGCCCCCCAGGCTGCCGAAGCCAGAGCCTCTGCCATCACCTTGCGTCTAGAGCCATCTGCTATCCCTGAGATGCCCACTCATGAGCCCGACCCCATACCAGACGGCATCCTGATGGTTCCCACTGCTCTGCCTGGGTTGGAGGTAGATGGTGCCCCTCCCCTCCAAACGCACTAGTTTTTCTAATTCTTCCTAACCTTCCTACATGACGGCTTCTGCATAACTTAAAAAAAAAGAAGCTTGCAGTTCACCTCTTCCCCTGCAGGTGTCGCTGTGGCGCCAGCATGTTTCCCTTACACATTTATAGGTTTTTTAACACCAGTGCGTTAAACCGCAATTACATGCATATATGCCTGATGCGACTCGTGGCTTTAGAGTGATGGGATAATTTATGCGCACCAGTGCTGCCAAATTCATCAATGGAATGCATAAGATTACAGAGGGGTGACTAGTGCCGCGATGGGTCAAAATTGAATCGTGGCGAGATAAAAACGTAAAAATTCGGTTTTTACACCAAACATTGGGATTTTGTTCTAGGTGGCTGAATTTGTGCCGTAGGGTTGCATGTAAAATAATCCTGGGTTCTGATAAATGTCCATCTGCCCCCTCAGCATCACAAGTTAAGCCCATCTCATATTCCTGACCTGGCTCTTGCATCTGTAGTGGCTGTTCCATTCACCCTCTGTGCTTTATCGCCTGCCTGGGCCGGTCACTCACACCTGCCTCCTCGCTTGGGTAATAACGCGGTGGGAAAGCAGGCAGGCCGGCCCCAGAATCCAAGGCGGCATTAATCTGACCCCAGTTAGGCCGCATCCCAGTCCAGGCTCCCTTCCCGTGCCTTAGCCAGTTGAGATCCATGACTCAGTAGGTCTTGAGCTGTGTACCTTAGGACGACGAAGCCCAGGGTGTGGTTAACGCTGCTCGTTGGCTGCCATGGGGCATTATTGATGCTTCATATTAACGCGCAGGTGGAGGGGACTCCCAATCAGACAGGTGTGAAGGAGGCGGTCGGTGGGGATTCCCGCAGCAACGTGTACGACGACGCCACCATCTCCATAGTAACGGTGGGCTACAACATCAGTGATTTTGAGGTGAGTCGCTCGATGGGGCCCGTCAGCGGGGTTACCCACCCTCCGGTGATGTCGTGCATTTTGATGCGTGATGACTCACCGATGCTCGATGCAGGTCCTGGATTCTGAGGACTTCATGAACGAGACGGAGTACCCCAGTAGGGTGTATGAGGAATACGAGGAATATGAAGATCGGTATGGACATGCGGAGAGGGAGAGGGAGGCCACCTGGGGGAAAGAGGTGCGCCCCCCCAGCTTGCTACCCCCACATGTTGTACCTCTGTCTCCCTAAACTCACTACTCCTACGTCTGCCCATGGCCCAACACAGCCTCATGTTCTGTCCCCAGCACAAGCAGCCTACTTCCTGTCACGTGACAGCTCTTTCCCGATTGGTTAACTTTTGGTCTCTTCTTCCTAGGGAAAACACCCAAAAGCTGAGAAGGGGCAGAAGGGGGAGCCGGCCGCCATAGAACCAGTGAGTCCTGCACCTTCACTTCAGCCAGACCAGTACATGTTTGCAAAGAGCTTGACACATTTATTTAGCAGATGCCTTTATCCAAAGTGACATATAATTGGGAAAGTAGGGCCAGACAGTGCCTGGAGTTATTGAAGGTTAGGGGCCTTGCTGCAGGTGCTAACAGTGAAATCACTTTGCTGAGATTTGAACTGAAGACCCTCTGGTTATTGGCACAGAGACCTAATCTGCTGAGCCACACACTGTCCCTGGCCAACGTGTGATTGGCTGTATGCTTCTGGGTTACGATTGGTTATCTGTCAGTATTATACGTGAGGGGATTGGTTGCACTACAGCTGCATTTTTGCGTATTATGGGTTGTGTCTCTGTACTATGCGTACGCATATGTTTGTGTGTGCAGTACTGTGCAAAAGTCTTAGGCAGTAAAAGAAAATGTCTAAAGGTAGTTATCTGGGTGGTAAGTGGATATTTGCTCAGAAAAATACACTCAGTTTAACATTATAACATATGCATATTTACAGCAATGCGATAAAAAATAAACAAGAATTTCTTCCGTTCTGCAGGAACTTGCTGATGTCTTGCTGGATGGCTAGAGGAACACTGCTTTAAGTCCAAGCCTCTCCTCAGGGGCACCTCAGCCATTCCATGTATTCATTAAGTTTCACCACAGGCTCACTTAATTCATTAATTTAATTTAATAACTCAGCGAGGTATTGATTAGCCGAACAAGGTGTGCTAGTGGTCGAGTCACTAAATACATTGTATTGGATGGTGGCTGCAAGTACTGAAGTGAGGATTTGACATGGCCAAGCTGACTCACTTCAACAGACAATGTCATAGTTTTACACAGTTCTGTGTCTCTGTGGGACCATCATGGTGTTTGTTTCCACAGGGCATGCTGCTGGAAGGCCCGCAAGGCGTCCCAGGACCAGCGGTAGGTGGGGACACGGGAACCCGCATGTGTGAGCCTGTGTGCTGATTCTCTCCGTTAATATTGGCTGTTGTTCTTGTCCATAGGGTCTCCCTGGTGTTCCTGGTCCAAAAGGCCCACCCGGGCCACAGGGAGACCGCGGCGACCTGGTCAGTGATCCCCCCTGTGGCATTTCCTGTCTGTTTGTGCCCTCTCTTCCACTCACTGCCACCTGACCTACACCCCCCACCCCACTCAGCCCACATTCCGGCCTGACCTCCCACCCTCCTCTAATCCTGCTCGCTCTTGGCCCCGCTAAATAGGCATACGTTCACCGCACTTTTCTATCGATCTGCCACGTCGAGGACACTTATAACCCTCTATAATTACTACAAGTGGATCAGAAATAGCTGGCCGACGAGGGGTGGTGAAGTGCAGTATAGTGAGGTGTACTGTACAGTGGAGCTGTGTAATCTGGTGTATATATGAGTATAATGTCGCGCGGTGTAGTGTACTGTAATATAGGGGATTATCTAAAGGGTAATATAGCATTATAATGGAGTGTAATGCTGAAGATTGTCATTGGCGAAGAGTCATTTAAGGAAGTATACTGGAGTAGAGTGTATTGTAGACTCCTCGACCCTAGAGAAATCAGAAGGTGGCTTCTTATGGATTGCAGTGTGCCTGCTGACCAGTTTGACAGTTTCAGAGGGATGCATGGGCTTTCAGTATCTCATCCTCTCACAGGGTCCTCCAGGGCGCCCGGGGCTTCCCGGGGCTGATGGGATACCGGGTCCTCCGGGCACTATGCTGATGTTACCGGTAATCACTCTGGAATACACACACACACACACACACAGGCAGGACGTAAATGTTATTGCACACGCAATAGTGCCGACTACAGTTTTGACGTAAGCAATGATTTGGAATTTTGTATAAATTAATATAAATAATAATGGGAGTCTCGCTATCAACACACTGACCTGAGAATGGGCCACTCATTACCTGCATGTTGGTACCATGGGTCAAGGATAATTAACCATCTAGTGCTGTAAGTAGACCTGGCCTGCATCAGAGATCCATCCCCCTGCATATCCTAGTTGGGGCCATGGGGGGCCTGGAGTTCATCCCACAGGGAAATGTTAAGTTGAACCGTGGATGGGATGCCAGTCCATCGCAGGGCACATGGTCACACAAAGGGTTAACCAATCTGCAAACCCCAACGTGGCCTGGGTAGGACACTACTGTCATGTGATTCGATTATGACTATGTTACTGAGAAGAGAAGTTCAGTGATGGTGGGGCAGTTGTGGCTCCAGACCACTAGGTGGCGCTATTAGATTATCACACAATCTCACTGCTGAATCTTTTGGGAGCGCTTAAATGCTGAAAGACTGACGTGTGACTCAGTCTGAGTGACAGAACCATTGCGCTAGTTCTGTCAGTGCCTCTAGCTTCTCCTGATCGGGGCCCCTGTTCACCTGTCCCAATTTTCCCAGTTCCAGTACCGGAGTGATGGTCAGAAGGGTCCGGTAGTCTCCCCCCAGGAAGCCCAAGCCCAGGCCATCCTGCAGCAGGCCCAGGTGAGGACCGGCTCCTCTCGGTGTCACGTGACTGTCCCTCATCCTGAATGTGATCTTGCTGGAGTCATTTACAGTGACTTCTGATGCATTACTGTCATTTTCTGGTTCCCTGTCTGACGCTTGTTTCTCAGATGAGTCACCTTGTTTCCAGGATGACTCATCGGAAATGTTCATTACATCTGGGCCTTTTCTCAACGGTTAGGTTCTTTAAGGTTAAGTGCTTTGCCCCAGGACAGAGCAGCGGGCCTCTAAACTGAGCACTTTGATATTATGGACCTGTCTGCCTTCCACTGCTGCCCCGTCCTCCCCGATCTAGCTTATTTCTGCAGTCCCTGCTGATCTTTCACTGTTAGACCAAACACCCTCAGGTCTGACTTACTCTTCTTGACTTTGTTTGGCCCAGCTGTCCATGAAGGGTCCTCCAGGTCCACAGGGATTGACAGGCCGGTTTGGTCCAGTGGTAAGCTCTCCAGCAGAACTTAAGGATTCGGCCTGGTTCTGTTCCTTGTTTGAATGAGGCCAGCCTGGTGCCCTCTCCCTCTCTCTTTTTCACACTCTGTGAAGCTGTTCTCTATTTTTCACTTACTTGTTTATCTGTATAACTACCCCGTCAGCCTGAAGACCGTCTCCTCTCTCATCTGCACCACACGCCCTGCCTCTAAGTGCCTGTGTCAGAATAATTAATATAGATATTAGCGTATCTAGAGGAGCCTGCTTGCCATGCACCTGTTTTGTCTGCCCATCAAGGCCAACAGGTTCTAGTTGTTTGTTTTCTTCGTTTTAGGGCCCCCCCGGTCCCGGTGGACTAAAAGGGGATAGTGGGGTCTCGGGGCCAGCGGTGAGTGGCTCGACAGCCAATTTGCCGGAGCGCTGACTTTGTGAAAACGCTGCAGATCCTCACCTGTCATTTCGTTGACGCTCAGTCGACGCGACGCGAATCTTGCTTGTGGTTGTTATTCTTGCAGAAGTACAGCTGTTCGCATATTCAACGCTGTTTCATACCCTGTTTCCTCCCTCCCTTTGTCGTTTCTTGTTTTCTCCTCGCTGTTTCCAGGGTCTCCGGGGATTGCCAGGTGCCCCGGGCCTGAGTGGGAAAGCAGGGAAGAGGGTTAGTATGAAGGGGGGGTGGGCTGGGGGGAGCCACACCCCGGCCAGATCCCGGAGCTGTGCCGCGTGCCGGCCCACTTGAGATCGCGTGCCGGACATGCCTGGGTGTGTCGCGAAGAATGAGGGCGATTGTGCGCACTTTTCAGGGTGACCAGCTCAAAGCCTGCCCAGAAATGAGAGTGCGCGGCGTTTAAATCAAATCACTTCACACTCCCACAAGAGTTTGAGGCTAAATATATAAATTACTACATACCACAGTTCTTGTCATTTAAAGTAAGTGAACTGAAGCGCACTGTATATAATACTTTAATTGGATTTGAAGCAATGACATCATCTGAGCCCCCGAATAGTCTTTGTTTTGCGGGACTCGGAGTCAAATCTCCTGCTATGAAATCAAACAGTGGAGTGTAATTGAGTGCTGCAGGACTGATATCATGCTAACTCATGGTAGCTGGTGCATTAGCTGGAACAAAAACAAAACTCATTTCAGCCAGTAATGTGACGTGGGTTTCCAGGGGGCAGATTGCGCATTTCTCCCTGTCCGTGATTAACGGCTTCTATCTGCAACAGTCGGTTATTGCCAGAAGCCCAGGCCCAGAAACCAGACCCACCGGTGTTCCAGTTGTTACCCAGAATGCCCGTGGGAGCTCATTTGCATGTGTCCGGAACGCGACCTATGAAATGTCAAGGACGTCTGTAATTTTCAGGGCCGTGAGGGAGCAGAGGGGGCCAGGGGATCTCCGGGGCAGACCGGGCCAAAGGTGAGCTCCATTTACACAAAGACACACCACGCACATGTGGGCTCAGTTTCACACCGCGTTCTAACCTGCTGAGCCACACACTCACTGCCCCTGAATGTGTGAGAGAAGCATTTAAATGTGCTTGGTGCATGTTTGTGTGCGTCAAATGGAGGTAGGAAAGCTGTGTGTGTGTGTGTGTGTGTGTGTGTGTGTGTGTGTGTGCGCGCCCGGTGCTTCTTGGATCCGGCCCTAATGGGTCTCGCCGGTAGGGATACCCAGAGAGTCGCCGGCATGTTTTGTTAATGCGTCGGTATTCCAGCAATTTGAAGGCGCGCAGCTGCAGCAAGGATGGGCTGCATCGCGGTAAACAGCAGTCCTCCCAGCAGGGGTGCAACTGAGCATTCCCCATCTGCGGGAATGCGACCCGGTGATGGGGCCGCTGATCCTGCCCAAGGGGCTGGCCTGAGTGGGCCGGAAGCAGGCAGTGAGGGACCATGGCGAAGATGTTCAAAACGTGCATGTGTCCTGCTGAATAGATGTGTCTGTGTGTCTTCATGGTCCTGTGTTCCTCCTCAGGGTGACAGGGGCTTTGATGGGCTGCCGGGCCTGCCTGGAGAAAAAGGACACAGTGTAAGAGTGTCTCTCTGTAAACCGCATTTGTGTCTGTGCGTGTGTCTCTCTGTACACCTCACCTGTCTCTGTGCGTGTGTCTCTCTGTAAACCGTGTCTGTGTGTGTCTCTCTGTACACCTCACCTGTGTCTGTGCATGTGTCTCTCTGTACACCTCACCTGTGTCTGTGCGTGTCTCTCTGTACACCTCACCTGTGTCTGTGCGTGTCTCTCTGTACACCTCACCTGTGTCTGTGTGTGTCTCTCTGTACACCTCACCTGTGTCTGTGCGTGTCTCTCTGTACACCTCACCTGTGTCTGTGCGTGTCTCTCT
>JAODKN010000045.1:15022582-15033773 GCA_026774425.1 Petrocephalus zakoni
GCTCTTATGTTATATCAGAGCTGAATGGGTGAGATCTCAGGTACTTCCTGTGCCTGTTACCCACTTCCTGTCAGAGAGATGGTTGGCTCTTATGTTATATCAGAGCTGAATGGGTGAGATCTCAGGTACTTCCTGTGCCTGTTACCCACTTCCTGTCAGAGAAGCAGTTGGCTATTATATCATATCAAATTTGAATGGTATTTTTCATGTGTTCTAGGGTAAATTAGGAGAGACTGGACCAGCTGGAGAAAGAGGCCACCCAGGTGCACCTGGACCCCCCGGAGAACAGGGCTTGTCTGGAGCCACTGGCAAGGAAGGGGCGAAGGTGAGCCAGAACCGCCAAATGGAAGACAATGGTTCCGGGTTCGAATCCGTTAGACCTCATGCCTGAGCTGGCTAAATTATCACAATGAGTCACCCAAGGCAGCCACAACCAGTCATCTGTGGAGGTCACTCTATGTTGAGTGTTTATAGATCTGGGCTTGCAGCCATTAAAAAAAAGTTGGGTTTTGATACATAGCTTGTACATCGTCACACTCGAGACCCCTTTAAGGAGAGAAGCCACCAGTGCACACTTAGGGGACCCCTCACTTATCCGATAACAAATTAGGGATGTTGATAACGCACGCTGCAATCCCTCCACAAGGTTTCCAGTGCAGCATGTTTTAAAGGCAACAGATTGTCTTCCATATGTCAGTGGTTTGCAGTAGGCTAATGGGTGACATGTCGGTAAGAAACAGGGCGATGTGTCTTTCTTCAGCGTTCCGCTCTCTGTCTGTCTGGTTTCCAGGGTGATCCGGGCCCCCCTGGGATTCCTGGCAAGAGTGGCCCCCCAGGATTGTGGGGATTTAGGGGGGCCAGAGGCGCTCCTGGCACTACGGTGACTTGGTTTTTCTTTATTAAAATTTTTTTTTTTGCATGTCAGTTTTTGACAGGCTGACGAGCGGCTAGCTTCATATCTGCATGTAGTTTCTTTTTCTCCTTTTTACTCTGGTGCTCCTGACTGATAAGGGATTCCACTGTGACATTCATAATTCCACTCTGAAGCCCGGCTTTTCGTGTCGAAACTGACACCGAGGTATTCCGGGCTCCTCTCTGATGCGCCGTATTCCGCGCTGAAGTTTACAGTCACGTCGCGGTGTTCGGAACGCCTTCCCAAGGCTGAAGCGTAGCATCCCGCTCTGATGTTTGGAGTTCTTTAGCGTTCCTACACTCGAGGCTCCCCCTGCAGTCCCAGCCACTGAGCCCTTCGCACGCGTTAAGGCTTTAGCTTTTTATTAGCTGATGTGACGAGCTTTGAAGGGGATTCTGCTTATTAACCTGTGAAAACTAGAAGTTTCTCGAGGGAAAATTTTACTGCTAACAGCTCTGTGTGTCTCCTGAGAGATTATAAAAAAAATATATAAGCCATCAATATTTAAACTCAAAGTATTTCTGCTTGAATTGCTGTCGGTGAAATATACAGGGTTAAAAGAGATTTATAAAAGAATGATCAGTGAATCGCATGAGAAATCATAGGTACTTAGACCAAAATGTTCGATTAATGGGGTTTCGGAAGAAGAAGTAGTTAAGATCTTATGGTAATTTCGTTTCAAGATGTCCTGATATAATTGGAGTGCTAATAAAGTGAAACTTTTCCCAGAACCACTGAGATTCGGCCCTTAGATGCTATGGAGCTTTATGCGAGATCGCCCACCAGAGATTTCTGGGAAATCAAAGGATCGAAGCTGTGGCTCTCATCTTCATGATGAAGCAATTTCATTTTTATATATTGAGAGGAAATGAGGAAAAACAAATCTCGCCTTACATTTTTCTGCCTCTGACCGGAACTTCGGTGTGGGCCAGTGTTGGAGATGTTTCCTGACTATCCCTTCTCTCTGGACAGGGCTCACCTGGACTGAAAGGAGCAGAAGGCCCTGCAGGACCCCCAGGGGTCATTGTAAGTCACCATCCATTGGTTGTCGAAGTGGCTTTAAAAAAACAGCTTCCTGTCCACATGGTCACATGTCATTTGAATAATTTGTAGGGCTCACCTGGAGAGAGGGGACCTGCAGGACCAGCAGGGGCGATTGGTCATCCTGGTCGCCCTGGTAACGTCGGCCCACCTGGGCCAATGGGAGAGAAGGGGGAGCCGGTAGGTTTTGGAGAGCAGTCAGTCACTATGTCAGCGAGAATTGTCTGAAAGTGCCCGTCGCGGGAACATTACCGCTCGTGGCTAAACCCCATGGTGACTGATTTGTTTGTCACCCTTTGTGCCTATTCGTCATTGAGCTCGCAGGAAAACTTGCGGCTGCATTCATTAGGCAGGATTCATGTGTCTCGTCTCCCAGGCTGTGAATAGAGGACGGCGAACTCTCTCGCTGTGTAGCTCAGATCACTTTCAGCTCGCTGGCTGTGTGTCTCTGTCGCACTTCGCCTGGTTGGCCCACTTCCTGTACGATGACTTGCCGTGACTAAGGTAGGGCTCCATTAGTATTTACTCATGCGTGTCGCCCCCTATCTGTCACACAGGGAGAGAAGGGTCCGGTAGGGCCAGCTGGACGCGATGGGAACGAGGGCCCCACAGGATTGCCGGGGCCAGCTGGCTCACTCGGGCCCCCGGGAGAGGATGGGGACAAGGTGCGCCTGCGAATACGACTGGGCGGGGGTGCAATCTTAGCTTTATCCTGTTTATTTTCCTGTTTTTTTGTGGATATCTCACTGCTACCTTGTATAATTTATCACGCTGTATGCGAATGTGTTCTGATTGTGTCATTGTGATTGTCGTTGTGTGTGACTGCGCGTGTGTGTGTGTGTGTGTGTGTGTGACCTGCCTTGTGGCGGACAGGGAGAGCCCGGAGGTCCGGGACAGAAGGGCAGCAAAGGGGACAAAGGTGAACCGGTAAGTTCTTAACCCGCAGACGCCATTCTTCTGAACACTGCTTCTCGCCATCGCCATAATTATCAATGCGGTCGCCGTCGCTCTTTAAGCGGGAGTGTAGCACTGCACTCGGCTCTCCCAGAATGCATCTCCATCACGGCGCCTTTTTCCACTGGTGCCACTGAATGGCCCTGATGCTAATTTAAAGGAAACGCAAATGGCAGTCGTGCTCTTGGGGGCAGAATCTGTGGCTCTGAGCATTTTTTTGTTTCCCAGGGCCCCCCAGGACCTACAGGGATTCAAGGACCCATCGGTCAGCCGGGACCACCTGTACGTCTGCCTAGATAACAATGGAATCTGCATTGGTGCTTGTGTGTGTATCTGTGTGTCTACCTGTGTGGAAGACTATTTGGATTATCTGGATCTCAGGGCCTGGATGGAGAGCTGGGTCCCCGTGGCCAGCAGGGGCTATATGGTCAGAAAGGAGATGAAGGGCTCCAAGGATTTAAAGGTGGCATGGGCCCTGTTGGGCCGCAGGTGAGAGGAGACGCCTTACTCAATCGCTATGTGACCTGCCGGTGGGTGCTATATACATACACATACATCACTACACCTGCACACAGCTGTGACGGCGTGTAACTGCATGTGTATTTACCTCTGCAGGGCATGCCAGGTACCCTGGGAGAGAAGGGAGAGACCGGTGATGTGGGATCCATGGTAAGTTTATGCTGCTTTACAGTAACAAACATGTTCGGAGTGTCAATATTTTTCAGAGTTTCCAGGCAACCTTATATCCTCCTGCCCACAAAGGAATAATTCCCGTGATATTCGGTGAGAGCCCTATTATTGGGAAATATTGACCCCATTATTGTAATATTGGCCCCGCTACCTTGAGTGGGGTCCCCATTATTTTAAAAATGGGGTCCCATCTTGTGAGTGAAGGCCCTTTTAGTATAAATTTGGACCCCCTTAAAGTGAGTGTGGACCTACGGTGGGGCCTAACCTTATCATTAGCCAGTGATATGTTTTGAATCTGAGAGTGATAGGGGAGGGGGCACTCAGGTGACCAATCAGGTGAGGCCAATACCCTGTGGCCCCACCCCTGTTTATGTCCCTGCTCTTACTGTAAATACTGGCTCCCGTTCTATGAGGAGGATCCCTATGAATGACGATCCTATTAAAAGGAACAAGTGGGGCTGCCCGACTGGGATGGCAGCCGTGACAGGAGGCAGGGGTGCGCCTTGTTAATCAGAGTGTGTCCAGATTACTGTCAGCTCCTGCCTTTTAATGAGGTCCCCTCCCCATCTGACAATGATTTCAAAGCTTTGCCAACTATGAAGGAATGTACTCAGATTGTATTGGTCTGCGTCGTCTGGCATCCTCTTTCCCACACTCTGGGATGTCTGGGAATCTCGCTCCTCTGGACTTTTCTGCATCTAGAGCTCCCAGCGCTAACCAGCCTTAGTGGTAGCCAAGTGCGGAGTGACTGACGGCTTCGCTGGGCCGCACGTGTGAATGCAGGAGAGGATGAAAACACTAGAGAATGTGTAGGAAGGTGTGAGCGATGTGCCGGTGCCAGGATCTCGCTGACTGGTACTTTATGCAGAAAAAACGACATGTGTTTTTTGCAGATGCTGATGTTTATGTGTCTGTCTGTCTGTGAATGATGAAGTGGCTGCTCATGTGTTCCAGTCCAAATGTGTGTTTGGGAGTAGGGCAGCTTTGATTCTTCAGAATTCTACATCTGGTACTGGCTGGGTTCAGTGTCTGCGGTCGGTAACCAATTAGTATGCCTCTTTTCAGGGCCCCTCAGGTCTGCCAGGACCAATGGGTCCCCAGGGGCCCATCGGAGGAGTGGTATGTAAATCTGTCTCGCCATTGGGGTGTTTAAGAGTGTCTGGTGGAAACAGCTCATCCTCCAGCTGAGGAACATGGGTACAGAAACTCGTATAGAAACATGGGTACAGAAACACCTGGTCATATATGTACACACTGCACAGGTGAATACGACACTCTTAAACAGGTGCATTATTCTTGCTGATATGTTTGTGTCCGGTCCCAAATACTTTCCTTTGGCTTCTACAGGGTGTCCAAGGAATTCCAGGTGGGGTCGGCCTGCCTGGTGCTGTTGGGGAGAAGGTACGTCTAGCCTTATGTTGAGTCATCTGATGGGAAGGAGACTACCTAGGGGTTTTAAAAATTGACTTCTATAATTGATCATGCCATGGCTTGGGATTTGTTCTCAAGACCTATCTTAGGTAAAGCTCCCATGCCTTGAGGGTCATTATTTAAACATGACACAGCATTGGTTGATGATGACAGTGATGATAATTTAGCTCACCATACACAAGAAGGTGTAAAAGACAACCCTGTAACATGTGTCTGGTTCCCCCTTCTCAGGGTGAGGATGGAGAAGCAGGGAACCCGGGACGACCCGGAGAACCTGGTCTTCGGGCAAGTTGGGCTCCTTTTCCCTTTCTGTCTCTGAAGCCTTCTGCTTCGGGCCATGCTGACCTGGCGATGCCTACATTTGTCAGGGAGAGAAAGGGGAGCTTGGTGAGAAGGGTGATGCAGGTCCCCCTGGAGCTGCAGGACCCCCTGGAGTGAATGGCCTTCCCGGGGAGGACGGCTCCAAAGGGAATCCGGTAAGATTGGTCAATGCCAACGACTATGATACCTCTTTCCTTGACTGTCGCTTCCAGCTTTGGCCCCTCTATCTCTCCTTTTTTAATCCCCTCTCCCGTTGTGTGTCCTTCCCCCAACCAGCCACCTTCTACCTCCTCTTATTTCCCTGCCTTTTTACCTCATTTTCCTTCTTCTCCCCTGGTCCTTTCCTGAGGATTCGCTACACTGTGTTCAGTTCTGGCTGACTCCGCTCTTGTAGCCCGGTAAGTGGATTTGACTGTCCCCTTCGGCCATTACCCGAGAGTGCAATTCCTTGTCAACTACCCCCTGCATTTGCTCTTGGCTTGCACGTGCCTGGGGGTGCCGGGTATTGATTGAGTCGCTCAGTCTGTTAGCCGATCGATTGCGCCTCTGTTACTACTGTCAGCACCGGTACATGCGACGTAGTGGGAACCAGTCACTTATCGAGCTCATCCGTCAGTCGGCCACCCGTGCCTGGTGTTGTTTAATCACCGTTAGTAGGCATTTGTGTTAAGTGGAAGGGAAAAATTGCCAGTCAAAGTGAAGAAGGTTTTGGGGAGCTGATTTGCCACTTCTCAGCTCGTCCCTCTCAGCCTTGACTGTGGGAAAACGGGCGGGGATTTAGCACGAATCCCACTTAGTTTCGGTTTTGCCGGCACGCCGTGGTCTGAAAGCCGCCTTGAGTTTGGCTGAGAGCTCACCAGGAGAGCTTGCTGATGGATCTGTTTCCAGCTAAGCTTTGTTTCTTCCAGCTTCTATGCTACAGCTAATGGTTAGCAACTTTCTCTCTTAAATGGCTCTTTCTACACAGGGCCCCACTGGATTCCACGGAGACCCGGGACCTCCTGGAGAGCCAGGTGTCAATGTGAGTTATGGACCAGTCTGTGTGCGTGCATTCATCTGTCTGTCTGGGATATGTTTGTACCTATAATTCTGCTGTCACCAGTTAGCAATGCCCTACTAGGTTAGTGTCTCTTGTTAGCACTCCTCTGCTAGTGGTGCTAACTTTAGGTAGCAGTATACTGCTAATAGCTCTACTTTCAAGAAGTGTCAGTGCCTCTCAGGCTACCGGTGTTAGGCCCTAAAACCCAGGAAGATAAGCTGCTGATGTAACACTCAGCAAACAGTGAGGGCTGTACCTGAGATGGCGCCATCACTGGCAAGCTCATCCAACACTTCTTCTTAGCAGAGGCTAAGTTTTTTGATTTGTGTTCTGGTTGTTCTAGTTGGTTTTTTGGTTCCTTTATCTGTGTTTGATTAGGCTTTATTTAGCCTGGTTTAATTCAAATTTTCCATTTCCGTCTACTTCTTTTGCAAATGGGAGGAGCTCTTCAGGCTAAGATTGGCCCCTGGTCCCAAACTGAGGGGTTTCTCTCTGAAGCTGGTGCTTAGGTGCTTGGGGGGGGGTACGTTAAGAGAGATTGAGAGAGAGAGAAAATGAGGTAGGGGAGAACTTACAAACCCCACCTGCCTACAGGGAACATGAGATTGTTTCCGAGCAAAATGGACAAGGTCTCCTGTTTGGTGGAGAGCCAAAAGGAGAACTAGGAGGTCAGCTGAATCAGGGGCTTTACCATCTCACTGGTGTCGGGAGATTTCAAAAATCAAAGGAGGAAGGTGGAGGGATAGTTGTCCTTATTGAATGGTGTAATCCCAAGCATGTGACTGCGAGAGCGTGAATCTGCGTCTCGGATAACGACTCGCTGGCTCTGAGCCCGGGGCTGCGCTGCTCGCAGTGTGAGTCTGTACGTGCGGTCGCCATCGTTTGCATTCCAGCGCTGGCAGACGCAGATTCTGCGTCTGAGGCTTGTCGCATGCTTTCAAGGACAGCACCCTGGTGTGTTAATTGGGATCTGTTGTGGCTTCAGTTATGTTTCTCTCTGCAATTCCCTGAGCAAATTTGCACAGGATGTAACGTGCAGCATAAGGGGAGTCAGGACCCCCTGGCTTCTGGTTTGTAAGCATGAAGGGTGTGATGTGGGTCCCTTACCAATGCAACCACAAACACATACATTTGATCACCTAGTATAAGCCCCTTCTTCAGTGGGAGCCCCCAGCTTTGGCTCTGCAGAACATCTTGGGACCTCTTTCATTTAGACAGTCCCTGGAGCAGTTGGGGTTAATGGCCTTGCTCAAGAACCCAGCTATGAAATTACTCTGCTGACCCTGGCATTTGAACCAACAACCGTCCAATCACAGACGCAGTGTCCTAACCCACTAAGCCACACACCACCCCTGATTGGTGGGCTGGATGGTGATGACATCTTCAGGCTCTCTCACTGTGTCTCTGATTACATTGACGTGTTGTTGGGGAATAATCGTTCCACAAGAAACAGCTTGATGGCCCCCTGATGACAAGCCCTGGATCACAAGGGCTGCCTGGATACACCTCTAATAGAAGAAGGCAGCTTTCCTAATGTCAAAGTGTCTTTTTAGTCATCTTCAACTATGTGATGGACAGGGCATACGCTTAGTGCAGTAACAGTATGAACACATAAGGTATTTAAACGTGTCATTTTGAGACAGACCCGATGGATTGGCACCCCATCCTGGGTTATTACTCGCCTTGTGCTCATAGCTTCTGGGATTGGCTCTGAACCCCTGGAACCCTGCATAGGAGAAAGTGGGTATGAAAAATGGATAGATGGATGGATGGATATTGAGACATGGACATAAGACATAAGAGACAAATATAGTTTAAAAATACAGCTGTGCAAATTGGCAACAGGGGGATGCAGACATACATGCATTCATGTACACATATATGCATATACACTGTCCATGCATTCCTGTCTTGATGGGGACTCCATTCATTTCTATGGGCATAATCTTAATTATAGCTATAACACCCTTAACCCCTACCCAGCCCTAATCTTAACCATAAGTAACCAAACAAAAGTCTTTAATTTTTTATTTTATTTTTTTTTTTAAATTGAGGATATCCTTGTGGGGCCGGGTCCCCACACTATAACAATTACAAATCTATGCACACTTACATACACACATACATACATACATACACACACATATACACACACTCATACATACAAATTCGGGCTGGGGTTAGGGAGGGGGTCAGGTGCATACAGAATCATCAGAAGAGGAAGATCAGGGGGAAGACGATAGGAAACAGGACTGAACTAGGCTGGAGAATAACTTCAATGTCTTACAGTATTTATCAGTTTATTATCTTTTTATTCCTTTGGGGTGGGGGCATTATGCTGGGAGTTATTTTAGGACAACAAAAGTTTCCCCCCAGGCCGATCAAAGTTTTATCTCATCTCTGCGTTGCTGGGAGAGCTGGAAAGTGGGAGCGTCGCAGCAGGCGGATGGCGCCCGGCGGACGGCGCCCGGCAGAAGGCAGAGTGTGCCCTCGCAGCTCCGCTTTGTCTTGTTCTCACACAGCACAGAGATAAATGCAGAGAAACTCCAGCTTTTCTTTGCGGGAAAAAACATCTTCCAAACTCCCGGCTATATATGGCAAACCAGGTTCAGATATCAAGCGAGATCTTTTCCCGGCCCGCGTGCTTTACGTCGTACCGTATCGTCACCTAAAATCTCACTTATTTCTTGTGTGATCCAATTAAACCTTTTTTTTAAAAAAAAAAATCTCATTCTGCCGTGTCAGCTCTGCTGTGGTCCCTCCTCACAGGGGCTCGACGGCGGACCTGGAGAGAAGGGCGATGCCGGCGAGCCTGGCAGGGCGGTGAGTTGGGTTTGCGTTCCCATGGCAACCTGGGCCTCTCTTCTTCAGGTTCTTGATGACCCGCACTGGATTTCGATGTGATTGTATTGCGTGGCGGTCCGCTTCCGCACCGACCCATCTCCTGCGGTCTCCGCTTTCATGTTCACTTGTGTTTAAAAACAAATGTTCCCTACAGGGTCCCCCAGGGGCTTCCGGGGAACCAGGGCCTACAGGACCCCCGGGACGGAGGGTAAGTTTAGAGCTGGGTGGGGGGGGGGGTTCTCTGGTTGGGCAGGTTTCGGTTCTCTGCCCTAAGAGGAGCCTTTGTGAGGTCTGACCCTTGTTTTAAAATTAGATGCAGTTTTAATGATTGGCTCTCTTAGTGTTATGTAAGCTTCCTCACAAATATAATCACGGTTAATATAAGTAACCCTACAGTATAATCAGAGTCATGTGCTTTGCTGCTGATTGCTTAACTCGAGGGTGGCAGTTTTGAACCCCCCCCCCTTCGTGAAGGGTAATATTTAGCTAAATATGGGTATCTTTACAGGCCTGGTGCCAGCCCCTCATTTTGTGCTGTTTTTATGGTGCCCCTTTATTAGAATAGACACAGGGATTTCATTCCCTCGCACTGTTTTTCAGCCAGATTTCACACTGTCCCCGGCACCCGTGCGCAGAGCCATGGAACAGCACCCCCCGTAGGTGCCTGCGTGTGTCCTGTGTCCGCGCAGCGCCCGCTCTAAAAGAAACCCAGACTGCTGAAAGAGATGTTTTTTTTTTCTTTTCAATAAACTGCCGGCTGTTTGCTGTTAAATCGCCGCTGTCCATCCACACAGCGAGGGGGAACTTGCTGGTGCATTGCAGCTGGACAGCTCTCTCTTTGTGTGTGTGCCACTGGTCACATGGGGTCAGCGGGCCTCAGTGGGTCATGTGACCTCGCTTTACTGGTACACCTGGATTATATCAAAGGTTTGGGGAGGGACAGACGCCTCTCCTCTAAAAGCTGCTGGCTGCCGTTTGAAGCAGTGCTGTCTTTAGTTAGAATGGTGGTATTTTATTAATTGAAGACTGGGTAGTGGTCATAAATCAGTTATTCCTACGAGAGCAAGTTTGGGGACACAGTGCTGGGTCGGCCAACATCGGGGCAGCTGGGGGTGAAGGGCCTCGCTCAAGGGTGTAGTGCTGATTGGAGTTCTCTATCGACCGTGGGATTTGAACCCATAACCTTCCGGACACAGGCGCGGATCCGAAACCTGCTGAGCTTTTTGTTGCTCGCTGAAATGAGAAACCGTTTGAGTGTTCCGTTCGCGGGCGAGTCTGTGATTTTTGGGAATTAAATGTCCTCCCATCCATCTGTCTCCTTCTCCAGGGTCATGTGGGAGCCTCAGGAAATGAGGGCAAGGAGGGGATGAAGGGGGAGAAGGTGAGACCCGGGGATCTGAGACCACACTTTGATGTTCTCTCTGGGTTCCTCCCAAGTTCTGAGTCGAAGTCTCCTTTGCCCCCCAACAGGGGGCACCAGGCTCCGAGGGGCCAGTGGGGAAGACGGGGCCGACGGGGCCCCAAGGTCACCCAGGCAATCCAGGGCCGGAGGGCCTGCGCGGAATTCCGGGACCTTCTGTGAGTCTGAAAGCCTCTGCACACACACACACACACGCACATTCACACTGGGAAATCATGTTTGCATTCTGCTGGATGCTCTCTGCTGACCCTTTTTTCTTTGATTCCTCGTTTTCTGTGTCTTTCTCAGTTAGCTCCCCCCTCCTTTCCGAAAGCCTGCTCTTTCATGTCAGTCCTTGGACCCGTGACAAGGACACTCCAAAGTCCCTATCTGGCTGCTCTTGGATCAACCTGTGTCCCATAGCCTTTTCCTGGCCCCCGGCTGTCCGAGCCACTCTCGCCTGTCAATCAGGGTGTGCCCGAAATGCAGGGGGGGGGGGGGGGGGGGGGGGGGGGGGGGGGGGGGGGGGGGGGGGGGGGGGGGGGGGGGGGGGGGGGGG
>JAODKN010000045.1:15053376-15082859 GCA_026774425.1 Petrocephalus zakoni
CCCCCCCCCCCCCCCCCCCCCCCTGACCCCCCCACCCCCCCCCCCCCATTTTGTGCCGGGGGGGGGGGGGGGGGGGGTGACACCTGCCACCATCCGTGGGATGTGCTGCGGCACTCGATCAAGAGCCCCCAACCTGCCTGCTGGCCGCCAGACATCAGTGGCCCCTTGGCAAAAGCCTGCAGAGTCTCTGCATCTCCCGGCTCTAAGGTACAGTGCAGTTACACAAACCTCAAAGCCAGACAAGTGAACTCCTACAAGCATTCAGAACCTACGCTCCTGAGCAGTCCTTTTTGCTAGAGAATTGTGTGTGTGTCAGATATTGTCAGATACTGGAAGAAAAGACAGTCCTGTTATGATGATAAGTGTACTTTACTGACAGGACAATGGCTGCCCCCCGCCCCCCCCAAAACAATACAGAAGCAGTTGCCTCCCCAGTAGATCTGCAGGATGCATTCTGGGTACTATTTTTCATTTAAATGTGTAACCCCTCCTGTATCATGTTTGAAATTCATATCCCTTGTTTAATAACAACAATGGATTTTTTTGGTGAAATTAACATCATATTGAAGTTTGAAAAACCTATCGTTCGGAACACGCCACGAATAATAATGTGACGAATAGCACAGGCTGACAAAAACCACACAGCTGGGCTGCTTTAATATCTTATAAGATCTGTGAATAATGGTAGTAAATATTATTATAATGACATAATTAAGCCAAGTGATTCCAGACAGCGCCTGACAGGAATGGCGATACCGGCTGTGACGTCGCTGCCTCGTCCCCTGGAGACATCGGGTGTCAGGCCAGCAACAGGGAGCCTCCGGGGACTGGGCCCTCAGGAGGAGCGGACTCCGGCTGCTTTGGATGTCTCTACATTTTCCTCTCTTTCCAATTCCTTTAAAGACAATGAGCTCCTGAAAACTGAAAATCAATACAATGATGGGGTTGGCAACATTCGGTCAATAACGGTACTCCCATCTGGACCATTGAGTTCTGGTGCTTAATATAATACACACACATACACAAACACACAGGCATCTGCTCGCCCTCGGAAAGAGGCACACACATACAGTACAGACAGCTCGTATGGACCCTATACACACACACACACACACACACATGCACACGCGCACCAGGAAGCCTCGTCCTTGCCTCAGATAACCAGATGTAAGGTCATTGCTGTTGTGGCTGCTTTACTGCAGTGTTGTCCGTTGCCTGTATCTCGGTAGCAGGGGTTTGCAATTTTGTCTTCATTGCTGTTTTACAGCCACACACTGAATGGCCAGAGAGATGCATGCTGGAACCACGGCGACCAAGTGCAGCTAAGTGCCCTGAAACAGAGGTGTGGAGATGGGGAGTGAGATACCTACAGGGACATCGGAAAGACCTTGGCTCTCTTCGCGGCCTTTGAAATGCCAGTGTGAATGATAAGACGGAGCAACTGGGTCATGTCCAGTTTACTCACCATCTGCTACTGGAAGACCTGTGACCCCCCCCCCCCCAATGCAGGGAGCTCTGGACCAAATTGTCAACTTTGGACTGCGGCTGACCCTGTTTCGGTCCCAGTGGACATCACCGACAGAGTAGACAGATCCATCACCCACAGTTACCACAGCAAAGATCTCCCAGCTCCCTTTAAAATGATAACCACTGACAGGTTTTTCTAGTGAGACAACAAGACGGTAACCACCCCCCCCCCCCCATCATCACCACCACCATCACACCCCATTCCATAGACAAACTGTTCAACCTGACACATTTTAATCACAGCAAAAGTCAGGAGCAGCCAATCGCGCAGGTTGTCAGTGGCAGTGACACGGGGGTTTAAATAAGCGCTGGGGGTTAAGCGCCTGCCATAACCCGGGGTGATATTGGCCATCCCCAATTTCGCTTTTGGAGCTAATTAGGCTTAATCACGGCGGAGTGAAGGTAACCGGCGACCGCAGCAGGAAAAAAAATGTCGCGGTTTCGGGAAGCTGTCAGTCAGTCGGGGGGTATAGCGCGGTGGCCGGGGTGGTGCGGACCGCGGGGTGGAGCGCTCCGGACCTCGGCCTGGAGCCCAGTCCCGATCAGGATGCGTCCATGTGCTGCCCCCAGCGTCGGAACCCTGCAAGGGCAACTCTCGTCTCTTATCACCTTCCAACCTCTGCGATTCTGTCACCCCCCATCTCTCTCTCTCTCTCTCTCTCACACACACACACACACACACTCTGTGTGCGGCTCTGTCTCCCGCTGAATCCCACCTCCGATTTTCCACTATCGTGGATCGCATGCTTTATTGCCGCTCCACTCTTTGCGGGAATTGAGTTTTTTTTTTATCCCCCCCCCCCGAATAAAAGTAACTGTCAGTGACACGGGGAGACTACAGATCGGACCCGCTCCGGTCTGCATAAGCGGTGAGGGCGAACTGTGCCGAAGGGGGGACAGTGAGCATAATCGGCGTTTGTGCGGAGACCCAGCGGACCGGCTGGGTATGTGGTGTGCCGTGCGCAATCGGCACCGAATCCACGGAACCACCAGCGGATCTGCGGGACCGGAGAGGCGGCTGTGAGCGGACCGGCCCCGCAATAAAAACATTATAGGGGTGGGAAGCATCGAGCGCAGAGCCGGACGCAGCGACGCTGTCATTTCGGCGAGGATGCATCTTTTTAGTGCCATCTTTCTGTTACTGATGTTAGCGCTGCTGCCCTGCGAGGTAAGACATTTACGTGCAATTTGTTGAATGACACCTGCGCGTAACAATGTATCCTCCTATAAAAGAAAAAAAAACGATGCGGGTTTATATTGGACGTGTTAGATTAAAAAAAAGAGAAATGCACGTAAACGCAAACATTTATGCAATAGGACTGGACTGTGCCATATGCCGCCGAAGTTGCTTGGATGAGATGCGCGAGCGCTTTTGTTTTTATATGCGGTATTTGCCCCCTAGTTAGAAAAAGTAGATGCCCGGTGCCATTAACTAGTGACCCAGCAGAGTACGCGCTTCCCGACTCGGGAGGGATACGGCGAGCCTGGAGGAGGAGGAGCGGATCGTTACGGGGAATTGACAGATATTTAGGGCTGTAATATGCATGCATGGTGGAGGTGCGTTACAGGGGCACCGTGCCTTTGTCCAGCAGCTCATGCAGACTCGCAGCCGCGAACGGGCCTGTCCGGCATCACCTTATTCGCCATGCGTTTGATCCGTCCGGCGTAAAGCCCATTTTTGTTTTTTTTTTCCTTCTGTTGTGTAGCGAGAGAAAATGAGATGAGAGCTGCATGCCGAGGCGGAGGGTGAGCCGTCCGGAGCCGCTGCCACGCCGGGCTGCCGTGGGGCGTACCGCGGAGCCCCATAGAGTGATTAAACATCTCAGGCTTGGGCTTATAGCATATATATATATAAAGGTTCCCGACCGACCAAGCAGTCTCTCAAGTAATTTTTATTTGAAATAATAAGTGAAATTTCCTGTAGCGTTATCTGACTCATTCGCACCGTCTTCAGGTCATATATTATGGCAGTTTGACCAGCCAATTCCTGCAAGTTCAAGGGGTTCGAAAATGTGAAAGAATGGATAGATTATATTTACCATTGATTTTTATTCCTTTGAATTATGGACAGGGTACCAATGGAAGTTGTCCTATGGTTTTTTTATTTTCTTTTGGATTCAGAGCCAGAAATGTCTTCTTCCAAGGCAAGGCTGAGTTAAAGTCTAGCCTCGAGACTGTTTTCCAAGGTTACTCAAAATTTAATTTTCCCTTGCCCCAAGTCACTGTCAACATCTGTGGCTGTACTGCGAAGCACAGGTGCTGCATAAGCCCCAGTGGTAAATGAATCCTAAAGCCACAGAGTGAAATATCTGGATTTATTTTTGTTGGTTGCCAAGACAGGAGACAATCTTGCTTGGTGTGTCCTGTCAGGACCGCAAAGTGGAGAAATAGGCAAATGCCAAGAAAAAAAGTGTTTCTGTAAATGGCCTGTGAGGCATTACAGACGCTGGCCCTTCACTGCTAGCAGAACAGAAAAAAGTGTCAATGTAACTCAAGACTTCACAAGTGACCTTGGTAAATACCAGTTGTATGAAAGTTGCATTGATCTGTCTGTGTAAGGAGATATAAAGATTGGGCATACAGTAACTCTCGCTGCCTCAACAAATGGTGCTTTATTGTTCTGGGGGTTAAGCTATCAGATCGTTTCCCACAACATTTTATGCTCCCCCACAAATCCAAAAGCCTCACAGACGAAGAATATTTTCTCGGTTCAGACACTGCTGGTGGTGTCCTCAGCGGCATGGTGCATCCTGAGCAGACAGGTCTGAGTTTCTTCACTACAAACCTAGGAGAGGAACCTACAGCGTAATGGGGTTTAAGGGAGGGGTGTGACCCTTGGCACTTGGGAGTATAGAGCTGTAAGCAGAGACGTAGAGGGAAATGAAGTCGCTGAGAGGTCATGGAGAGTCGGAGATTTGGGAAGTTCGCAGGTGTTGGCTTGGATGTAGTTGACCACAGGTTTTGGATATAAAGAACTGTGAAAAAAATATATTATGTTCCGATGAATATGTATAATACCAGATTGTGAGCTTCTGAAGTATCGAGGTTAGATAAACACTGGTGGCCCTGTAAAGCAGTGGGACTCTCTGTTTGTGTCGGCTTTTTGGCATTGTTTGAAAGGAAGTCTGCTTTCAAGTTTCAAGTCATGGCTTCTGGGGTCACGCCTGGGGCGATTCTAGGAATTTTTGGGGACGGGGGCATAACAGGGGCCATAATTCGTACAAAGGGGCCAACCTTATCTTTAGCCAGTGATATGTTTGGAATTGGTGCGTGACAGGGGAACCAATCATCTTTTGGCTGGTGGGGGCTCCAGTGGCCACGCCCCTATCCACACCCCAGGATTATTAAAATTTGCCTTAACGTGGTCCTAGATAGTGAAGATATGTGCCTTCCAAATTCATCTGCCACCCAGGAAGAGTTAAAAGGCCAGATTGTTCCAGCCCAAATCCTAATTGAATTATTAACTAAAATTATGAATGGGCACCGTTCTGTTCAGAGGTAACCTGCATTATCTCATTATCTCTAAGGGCTGGCATAATGCCACGCTGTGACTGTTAAGGGCTAATCTAAAATTTGAACATCTCTGCGTGTGGCCACCGCAGTGTCATACGGACCCTCTTATCTCATAATCATCTCTAAAAATGTCGTCTGTCATGTGACATTTGTCTCAAAGTTTGCAATTGATTCCTCTCTTGTTGAACTTCTGCGTAATTGGTCACGTTGCTTTTTAATGATCACAGTTAGCCCCTAAATGCCTTCTCCCTGGTATTTAACAGTCAAACTGAGATTTCCTGGAATGATGTTTAAAAGGTGTTCCGTGCAGTGGTTAGCACTGTTGCCTCACACCTCTGGAACCAGGGTTCAAGTCTCTGCCTGGGTTCTATACATGTGGAGTTTGCATGTTCTCCCCGAGTCATCATGGGGGTTCTTGTGGTTATCTTGGGTTCCCCCCACAAAAACATGCTGTGGCTAATTGGAGTTACTAAATTGTGCATGTGTCAATAAATGGTGTGTGAGTGCGCCCTGTGATAGGCTGGTGTGTGAGCGTGCCCTGTGATGGGCTGGCGTGTGATTGTGACCTGTGATGGGCTGGCGTGTGATTGTGACCTGTGATGGGCTGGTGTGTGAGCGTGCCCTGTGATAGGCTGGTGTGTGAGCGTGCCCTGTGATAGGCTGGTGTGTGAGCGCGCCCTGTGATGGGCTGGCACCACATCCTGGGTTGTTCCCCACCTCGTGCCCATAGGCTCCAAAGCCCCCTGCAACCCTGAATGGGATAATCAGTTTCTGAAAATGAATGGATGTTTAAAAGGGGCAGAGGTAACCTTAACCTGACAAAAGCCTGTAAATGTGTCTTTATGTGTGTGGGGGAGCTGACTTTTGCTGTAACAGTAGAGTGCGCAGGACTGAGTTTTTTCACAGTCCAATCAAGAAGGAGTTAGATATTCACATATTAAACTGCCCCTCTCTGATTGGGCTGCCCTGACAAGTGTTGAATCACAACAATAAAGGTCAAGCTGAATGGCCAGCATCAGACATAGGTAATATGTACTGATTATTATGAGAGTAGCCAATCAGTGCAGAGCTGACTTGGGGCTCGTGCAATCAGGGCAGAGCTGGACAATCAGATTTCAGACTTATTCGCTATTGTTCCCTGGCAGACCTGCTACCGGTGTTCAGACCCTGTTCTCTAAGTATGGGCTGAAAATGCATGTAAAACCTACCATGGAGTGGTCTATTTCTGTAGCGGAAGCTTTGATACCAGCCATCCAGTTCATCTGGATATTTGTGCTTTTGGTATATATGGCATATAACACTCTTTGTTCACTGGCCTGATGGGTCTTTCCTCAGTGGAATATGTCCTCCATTCCCCCCGAAACTCCCCACTTGCTGTCCTTGGTTTGAGTATTTTATGGCGTCATGTTTACTGTGCACCCTGTGTCTGGACAGGACCAGAAAGTGTTACTGGGCCAAAGTGAAAAGCCAATCAGTGACGGTAGACATAAAGCCCCCTCCCCCCCAGCCCCCCCAGCCCCCACATCGCTCTGCTGCAAGGACACGCACCATCCGATGTTCATCCCATCTGAGAATTAAGTAAATGAAAGGACGCAGGGAACAAGGTATAAATCTTGCTCAGAATATGATGGAAGCTCTCCAATTTGGAATCATGTTAGCATGGCTCTTACTTAAAGTCAACAAAGCCCCCCCTGCCATCCCCCCCCACCCCTGTCTTCAGCATGACAGAGACATGGGAGGTGGCTAATTGAGTCTTCCAAATTGTCTCCGAGTCATAATCAGCCGCTGTTGAGACATGGTCGTCAGTATTGATTGAGATATAATTATTTAATGAACGCCTTGGAGTGGAGCGTAGGAACAGCAGATCAAGTGCTTAGAAACAGGAAGTTTAATCTGCCCGAGTGTGAGTGAGAATAAGAGCTGTTTGTGATTTCATTTTTTTTTTTATCTTTACCTGGCCAGGGGAATTAAGCTCTGTTAGAAAAAATTGGATGTGGCCCATGTGAAGTGCTGAGAGCTGCCTTCTACACTCTGCTGGGCAACCTTATTGAATACTGAGTACTGGGTATTAATACTCAGTACTTATTAATCTTGTATTGAGTCCTGGGTAATGAGACTTTAGCCAGTGCGTTGTTTTGGGATTTAGCGGAGTAGTGGTTTGTTGTGTTAGACTGCTAGAAAACATGACCTTGGTCGACGGAGGGAAGATTGACGGATGGCAGATTGACAGATGAATGGTTAAAATGACTACTGCTGATTGGTTAGTTCATAGCTCACACATGCACAGAGAGGGATATCCCACATGTTTCTTCTACAGTGAGAGCTTCTTGAAGGCAGTCTACCACAGGGAAGGTCACTCTCTGTGTCTGGGTGTGTGATGGTTTTATTGATGTGTTTCTCCACTGGTAGACTTGTTTCCTTTCTAATACCTTTGACTTAGTGGGAGTTTGAGGAGAAAGTAGATGGCATTTTGGGGAGGGGAAAGTGAAGTGTTGTTTATGGAGAAGGAGAGCCGTAGATTTCAGAGAGATGGGACAGTTTGACGGTGATGGCTTATCGGTGGAGAGGCCGGCGATTATTTGTGAGGGACATTGACAACGGTGGCTGATGGGGAGGGAAGAAACTTATGCTGGTGTGGTGAGAACGACCAGCAGCAGCGCTCAACAGAAACACTGTCAGTCCACATATTTCAACCTCGAATCAGTCTGAGAAGATCTAGCTACTGAACTGATGAGAGCTGGACTTCAGTAGCCAACTGTGGGAGGCAACATTGTGTGGGGGCTGGATGCTAAATGGAGAAGGACCAGTGATTCCCATGGCTGGTCTCCCTGGTCTCTTGGCTGCAATAAAGTCAAGTTAGAAGATCTGCAGAAGATCTCTGCCACTCGTTGTTGAGGACATCTGTGTCCAACCTGGTTTGTTAGTCGGGATCGGGGTTCCACCCAGTTACTAGAAATATGACTGTAAGATTCATGCAGAAACAAGAGCAGATGGCAGAAGGACAGACCTAGGGAATCATTTTATCGGTGGCATGGTGGATGGACAGTGGGGGGGGGGTGCTGTTTTCAAAAGTAAAAGAATTCAAGCGGGACTGGATCGCGACGTGGGGCAAAGGGACGAAAGGCTAACATTTATATCGATTCTCTGAGCAAGGAATTGGTGAATTGAATCAACAGAGTATGTTGGGTCACATGACTCCCTCTTCCTGGTTGGCCACGCGCCCCAATCTCGTACACCTTTTCACTTTTAGGGGATTGGCAAACACATTTACAATTAAAGTCCAGTGTTCTTCCTGTAATTGGCCGTAGGTTCTTCTCGACCCTGTATTGGGTAAGTGGATGGACAGGTCGATGGATAGATTGATGGATTGATGGTTGGATGTAAGCTACCTTCACGTACATGTACTTCAACGTCAAGATAGTCCGGAGAAGTTCAAAATGGCTTGTTTCTTACAGAAATATCACTGTAATGGCATCACTAATAACATACTTACACTTCGGACTAAGACGTCCGACTCGAAAGACAGATGCAGCTCTAAATTATAGCCGGACATGTTCCACCTTTTGCCCTCTTTGTTCTGAGTACCACTGCTGAGTGTGTGAGTCACTTAGACCGTGGCGGCCAGCCGCAAATAGAGCAGCGCGGTGGGTCTCACATCCTTCGGCTAAAAGTGCGCCACGTGTCTGGTCTTCTCCGCAAAGCTCCTTCAGCTGTGAGTGAAGTCTTTCTGTTTTTCCCAAAGACAGTGTGTCGGTCTCGAGTGCTCTTACAGCACAGAAGGGCTTGCCGCACTCACACTTTTTTGGGACTGCAGTGTAATTTGGCTTTTTGTTTTTTGTTTTTTTGTCTGGAGGCCCTTAATGTGCACTTGGTGTCTGTGCCATCGGGGATGAGGGACTTATCTCTCGTGAGATTTGGTTGTTAGGGGACGATTTGAATTTGTTGTTTGATTTTTCTTTATATCTTTTCTTACACCTTTTATATATATATATATATATATATATATATATATAAAATCTTATTAAATATCACATTTTTCTTTATATCTACGTCCTACATTCCTGTCCCTGATACTTGTATAGGCTAGTTGTGGCTTGCAGTTGCCCGTTTATTCGACTAGTTACGACAATGCTGACCCTCTTAGGACTGAATTGACGCGTGTTCTTACATTTCCTTCTCGAAATGTCAGAACTTTAGTAGCGGGGATCGTCTGAGCAGTGCGGGACCAAGTGCGGTCACACATTATTAGAGGTTACCAAGGTAATGAATTTTTGAATAAATTGAGTGAATTCGCCAGTGGACCGCAGGGATCGTTGGAGTTAATGACGTCAGTTCGAAGGCGTCTTGGAGTGGCATCTTCCTGTTGTACTGGTGAGCAAGAAACCTACTCTTTCAACATACACGGCTAGCTGAAAGTGTGAAATTGTGAGGCACTGACCATATGACACAATAAAAAGATTATTATTATTATCACGTATTTCAAGCAATTATTATTATAATAGTAATCATAATACTATCAGTAGGAAATAGGTGGACATATCACACATAAGAGGGCTTCATACTGGAAAATAGTCGCGTTCCAGCTTAGATACTGGGAAATTATCATTTTGCAGAATAACAATGTGGTGAAATAGCTTAATTCTGCTCCATGTCTTTCACTGCTTGTTATTCTCTTGTAATATGCTAGTAGGTTCGGGAAAACGGCATTGAATAGAAGGTCTGTCTCATGTGAAAGCCGAAATGGACCCCTGCTGCTCCCATCTCGCACGCAGCCCGGTCGGGTTCCACCTCCAGCCTGTTATTTTAACCAGATCCGAGTGCATTTTCTTCCTATATTTGCGCTCGGTCCCCTCTGGAAATGTGAAACACTGGCACGGTTCTTGCCATCTCACGGACGCTTCCTGACAACTGGGTTTCTCCACCATCCTCCACATCACCCCCTGCCCCCTGAGACTGAAACCCAGTGGTAGGTAATTCAGGTCCAAAGAGTAAAAATCCAGACCAGGATTTTGTTTCAACCAACCAGTTGAGTATTAAGAATCTCAGTCACAGAGTGCACAACTAGTTGGTTGAAACAAAATCCTGGTCTGGATTTTTACTCTTTGGACCTGAATTACCTACCACTGGGTTTCAGTCTCTGGTTGATAGGGGCCAAGGCAGGGGGCGATGTGGAGGATAGTGGAGAACATCTCCAGGATGTGAGTTACCTTCCTGGACCCTTGTTTTCTGTTGTGGCATTAGGGCCTGTTACTGGCTGGGTTGTCCGCAGCTGATCTTTTTTGGGATGTCTAGAAGTCTCCCCCAGAGGCTCTGGAATCACCATCCACACCGCATCAGCACCTGGGCTGCCCTGTCCTGCACCATCAGCTACGCCTACAGAACTGTGTCCGACACGAAGACCAGCTGCGTCTCGCTCTCTCGCTCACACTCACACATGCGCACACCCCCACGCACACTCCGGCACATAAGAGGCACTCTGGGGGCCCAGATTGGACTGAGACAAGATGGCATGTCGCGGGCTTCTCTCCGACTTCCATTTCCTCACGCCGCAAACCTCGTGAGCGATTTTCTCCACGACCTTGCCTTTCCCCCTCCATGAATCTTTTATGAGCTCAGCGATGTGGATTTCTTCGCAGAAGATTGGAATATAAATATGGCAGGGGTGCCCAAAGCTCCACCCTGGAATATAATGCTCGCCACCTGGGGGCCAAGCGGCCGGCCAGGCAAGGATCTGGCAAGTAGGCAGCAGGAAATGTCCTGTATAGGGTTCCTTGCTGAGAAACTAGAACCTCACATGCTGGAGAAGATCACACTGGTGTACCGTGGTAAAGAACCTCTGATACTGTGGTAAAACCTCACTGGTCTGCCATGGTGGAGATCCTTACCCGCTGTGGTAAAACCATGCTAGTGTATCTTGGTAGACAGTCACATAAACTGCGGTGAAAACTTGGTAATGTACACCTGAGAGGAAACTGAAATAAACCAAAACAACAATAATGAGAATACTGTGTTACCGTCCGTAGCAAGTGCGCTGATTGGCAGCGGAAACTCAGTCCGAATGTGTGTGCTGCTCTTGGTGGGGGGGGGGGGGGGGATCCTGCTGTTTTTCCCCCCATCTTTATTCAACCTGGCTTTCCTCTCCAGCCTGGTGAATTGGTACAGGCCATCTTACCTGCTGAAAGCGGGCTCACCTTCGGTTTGCTAGTAGGGGGGGGGTTCCTGTATAATTTGTTTACCATGTGCCTCTGGTTTTAAGAGAGTCGCTGCTGCATCCTTTTGTGAGCGTTCCGCGGTCATCACGTACGTCTTGGTACTTGGAAAAGCTGCGATTGATTGGCTGGGTGGTGAGCATACTTTCCAGAGGGTTATATAGGGGCTGGCCCCAGCTGACAGCTGATTGGGCCTTACCTTTCAGCCCGGTAATGAGCACGTCTACTTCAGCGTGGTGCTTTCGGCCGCGTCGGAAATGGAATAGCGTATTCACGGCATGCTGATGTAGCCGCCCGGTGCCGGGTGCAGTCGCACTAGAAATAGCGGTAGGAATTTAAAACAGACAGCCATGATAATCGATATGCGTTTAGGCGACATTCTGTTTTACGTGAGTGAGGGTTTAATAAACGTTCTCACGCTGTATTTACGGCGCAGTGCGGCCGTCCGGCGCCGGCTGACGGCTTCGCCCCCGTCAGCACATCTCACTGCGCTGCACATCTGCTTTCGTGCTGACATCTGTGCGCTGTGGATTCCCGCTCGCATTGTGCAGCCCATGCGGGACTGAGACGACCTGCGTTTCTGTGACCCCCCAGGGAGGAATGGATATGCGGTGGCAGTTTTCCCAGGGGGTCATGGTTTCCTTCTCAGAGGTAGTTATTTTCCGGGCAAAGTGGAATAGAACCACTTAATGCCCCTGCTAGTGCGATTCTCTCATTTCGTCTCGTTCTATTGCTCTTTTCCTCTTTTTGTCTCTCCTCTTCAGTTCCCACTCCTGTCTTTCTTATCCTCTGTCTCCCTCTCTCACTCTTTCGCTCTCCCTCTCTCTGCTACCTTTTCAGGCTCTTCTGTCCCTGGGTCATGTGATGCCACCATGACTCCGGGGCAACCTAACCTGATTGGCTGGGAGATGAGCATAATTTCCAGGGTCTTATATAGGGGCTGGTTTCAGCTAAAAGCTGATTGGGCATCAGAGTGTCCACTCCCCTGTCAATCACTGCTTCAAAACATATCAATGGCTAATGGTAAGGTCTGCCCCGCTGTATGAATTACGGCCCTTTTATGCCCTGCCACTTTAAAAAATCCTGGAATCACTCCTGGACCTTCTGCTTAACTTTGATTTTCAGAACCTCACCCATGCTGGGTTGCATTTCCCCTAACGGACGCCAGGTCGGCCTGGGGGGTCAGAGCCACTGCCGCAGTCCCCCGGTGAAGCCGCTGGCTGGATCCGGATGCAGTGGGACCCGAGGAGGGGCCGCCTTGACGGGGGCAGCAGGGCTGAATATTTATGCTGACGGTTAATAATGAAAGCACGTCCATCTTGGAAGGCTGGCTCTCCGGCCTCCTGCATGCGCCCATAAAATATTCATGTGTTACGGAGGTGTGCCCCCCTCCCCGGAGATGAGCGCGCAGCCATGTTCCCGCCTTTGGTTTAAAGACCTTCCTGTTTATTTTATCAGCACCAGCAAGACCCTGTCGTCAGGAATGCGACCGCTCGCATGCAACATGCAGGCCGGCCACAAGATGGCGACGCCTCTTAGGTCCCCTGCGTTATGCTAATTGCGCGTGTCTGCGTCACTGAGTGTCCATTGTTTACTTACTGTCCCATGCGAGCATACTGCGGGATGCATATGCGGCTTTTCTACCGCGGTCTGGGCCAGGGAGATGGGCTGTGGCTCACATCAGCCAATCAGAGTGCCCGGCCCTACATACCATTGTTCTACCTTGGAGCGCCTTCACCCGGTGGATTATTCGCAGGTAGTGTGGGGGAGCGGGCCGAGGCCCCGTGACTAGTTTGCTTCTTTGCACGCCGATTGATAGGGTCTCTGGTACACCCTCCCTGCTGGTGCCTAGCAACCCAAACTTTTGTGTTGACAAAACAGAATGGCAGCCTGCCGCTTGCTGACCGCAGGCCCCCTCGCCACCGGCCCCCTCGCCACCGGCCCCCTCGCCACCGGCCCCCTCGCCACCGGCCCCCTCGCCTGGCCCTCGGGGGGCTTATGCCTATGGATGACCCTCGTTCTTGAGCCCCTGCTCTCGCTGACCCGCTTGTTCGACCCCATAAGCTCCGTGTTTGAGAGTTTGGTGTCAGAGAGGAGCGCAAAACTGGCGGCTAACTTCTTCACTCCGACCGTTTACACACGACAGCCTAAGTGTTTAATAATGAATCAGAAAAGAACTTTATGTGATTTACATTCCAAACACCATGATGTGATTAAATTACTGCCTCATTAGATTTCACATCATCTGCGAGCATCTCTACTGAGGGGAAATATGAAGAACTGATCTCCAGACAGGGCTTTGAGATGGGGCTCATGCTGTTTTCAGAGAACTCTGCTCCAGGGTCCTGGAAAGCTGTAAGATTGAACTGGGATGGCCTGCTGGCAGACAGATTCGATAAGCCATGCCCACATGGGCTGTCCATCACATGTCAAAACAGCCACACCCACATTGGTTTTGTAATGCTGCATCTACAACCAATCACTGTCATGCCAGACCACTCCCGTAGCCAACCATTTCCATGTTAAAACACCACAGCCAATCACTGCCATGCTGAACCACACCCACCCGGACTTCATTAAGCTAACACGTGAGTGGAACTACATATTCACATAAAGTTGATGGTGTGATGGGCACTAGGTGGCGCTAGATACCCCCCCTATTTTGTGCCAGCAGCCCTGCTGTGGTACCACTGAGCCTTTAAATCGCTCTGGATAAAAGCATCAGCCAAATAACCAAAATCATTAAGTAAATCACTTTATCGTTGTCATTACTCCTTGTATCCAATAGAGGGCAGTGAACCTGGGGCTATGTGATGGTGTTCTGGTCCAGAGCAAAGCGGGTTCTGGCAGGAAACAGCAAGGCCTTCTCAGACAAGGGGGGAGGGTGCCCCCTTTGTCACTGCGCCTGCTGACGGATGGTGGTTTGTTAACGGGAGGTGTTGTTAGTGCCGATGCTGTCAGCCAAGAATAAAAAAAACGCCTAATTGAAGGCCCTGAATAGGACGGCGAGCGAGGGTGAGCTGATGGACAGGATGGAAAGGGCCCTCGTTTAGCGGGGAGATTTTCAAAGCGAAAGCGTAGAACCTGCAAACTCTCGGCTGTTCTGTGGAATATAATAAATGAAAGAGAACAACAAGGAAGACAAACTGCAGAGCGAACAAAAGAATAAATATGGAATGAAATGAGGGAGCTGTTTCTCCACGTCTCCCTCCGTCTCTCGCCGTCCTTGTACCTCCGTCTGTCTCTCTTTCTCTGTTTTCTTTGTCTCCTTCTCTCTCTCTCTACCTGTCTGTGTGTCTCTCTCTTTTCCTGTCTGTCTCTACCTGTCTGTGTGTCTCTCTCTTTTCCTATTTCTGTCTCTTCCTGTCTGTATGTCTCTCTTTCTCTTTTCCTGTTTCTGTCTCTTCCTGTCGGTGTGTCTCTCTTTGTCTTTTCCTGTCTCTCTTCCTGTCTGCGTCTCTCTTTCTCTTTTCCTGTCTCTCTTCCTCTCTGTCTCTCTTTCTCTTTTCCTGTCTCTCTTCCTCTCTGTGTCTCTCTTTCTCTTATCCTGTCTCTCTTCCTGTCTGTGTCTCTCTTTCTCTTTTCCTGTCTCTCTTCCTCTCTGTGTCTCTCTTTCTCTTTTACTGTCTCTCTTCCTGTCTATGTCTCTCTTTCTCTTTTCCTGTCTCTCTTCCTCTCTGTGTCTCTCTTTCTCTTTTACTGTCTCTCTTCCTGTCTGTGTCTCTCTTTCTCTTTTCCTGTCTCTCTTCCTGTCTATGTCTCTCTTTCTCTTTTCCTGTCTCTGTCTCCTTCCATCTCCCTCTTCCTGTCTTTTTGTCTGTTTTCTTTACTCTTCCTGTCTTTTTGCCTCTTTTCCTTTCTGTCACTGTCTCAGACCCATCATTCCTGTCTCTCTGTTTTACTCTCTTTCTGTATGCCTGTAGCTCTCTGTCTCTGCCTCTTTTTCACCACCCGTCCTCTCTCTCACTCTCACTCTCTCTCTCTCTCTCACACACACACACACACACAGAATATGTGTGAGCATCCATGGACAAACCTCTTACAGCCACAAACTGTTGGTTACTGTAACCGCTAAGATGGCTGCTATGGAAACATTGTCCAGCTAAGCAGTGCCAGGGATTTGATCTTGATTTTTGCAGAAGGGAGGAGACCTCCGTGACCATCAGTCAGGTTAATGCTTTCTGACAGGAATACGGGGCATTCCTAAAATAGGAAAGTGGATCAGGGATCGCAGTCTGGGGCGACACGCACACTTACACGCGGGCGACGGGAGCACTGGAGCTAGTCTGCCCCGGACGCCTATGTGAAATAAGAATAACAATGCGAATTAATTCATAGAATAATTAGAGTGCTATTGGCTAGCCATCATTGCAGTGTGTGTCACCATCTAAAAGCCAGGAGCTGCTCAGGTGAATTGCTCATGATTGTGGGACAGTGAGTGGTCTGGTCAGAGGTGGAAGGAGATTAGGGTGAATTGGATTGAAGACCCCCCCCCCCAATGCACACACCCTCACAGCAGGTCAGAGAGACTCTGTGGCCCAGGAAATCAGTGCACAGTTGGTGGCTTGGGATCCGGTCGCATACATCTGATCAACAGCAGTTTGTTCCTCAAGATGTTACTGTCCCCCTTCTAACGGATCTGGAGATCTCAGCTTGTCACTTGACTGTCTGTGTTGGGGGGTGGTTGGTGCCCCAGGGCTACCATCTCCCCTCCCCCCAGTCTCTGAACACACAGTATCGCCAAACCCCGCTTCTGGGCAGAAATATGACATATGTGCTGCTATCACGCAGTAGCTTGTTCAGAACTTATATTATGCCGCGTATTAATTTATGATATGCAGTGGTCTGCCGTCCCTGGAGTGATCTGGTGCTGTGTAGGCTCCAAATCACCATGACTCAGTGAGCGATTATCAGTGATGGATTTATAGATGAAAGAAAATTTCCCTCGTTTGATGTATTTCTGCTGCATGTTACCTGGAATCGACACTGCTTATGTTGTGCAGCCATTGTCATGTTGCCTGTGGTTTCTGCAGTTGGATGCCAGTGCTGGCTAAGTGAAGAAATGTCACTTGGATGTAGGGACATGGATTTGAGGGTGGGGCTGGTGGAGGTGGGTGAACTGACTAGGTGGAACGAAGAGGTGGAACCATAATGGCAGGAGGCCCACAGCAATAGGTCCTGCTCCCTGCAGATCTTGTACCTGCTAGCCACCCCACTCGGAAGACCAAAAGGGTCTTGATTGACAGCTGTTGTTTTGCTCGTCTGACTCCGAGGTTCTTGACATCTTTCTTTGACTCCAAACCATAGATTCCCGGCAGCATCCTGAGCCCCGGACTGCTCTCCTGTTCTAAAGAGCTTTAGTGCCACCTGTCTACCAGTGGAGGAATTGCAGCCTGCTCCACAGTGAGGAAAACAAATGGGTCTTGTAGATGGTAGTTAATCTGAATTTGCATGCTACCGTGAATGAATTAAAATCATTTTAGTTGCAAATCCCTTGAGCAAATGCTCCAGTCTGTCGTTTTTGCAAATGAATTTTTCCCAGATAGGCGCTTTCCTGTAAAAGCTTGCATTCTGTTCCAGATTTATATGAAACAGAGAATATTCACGTGTTCAGAAGCAGATCTCGAGGCTATTGTGTGTGCAGTGACAGTTCGATTTCGCGTCTGATTTTACAGGATTTTCTAGTATTCCACAGGAGGGAGAAGAGCAGAGACTCTCTGAGAGAGAGATGTTCTCCCTACAAGGAGAGAGCAGGCTATATACTGTTATACTCAGTATAACATCCCCAATTCTTTTGTTTTCTTTGTGCAGGATAAAATGTACCTGGATGTATAAAGCTTAGAGTAAACTGCTCAGTTATATACTCAACACTGAGGGGACTATACCCCACTTGCTGTCAGTAGTAATACCAGGGTTGACGTAGTGTTGTACAACTTTTTTTGCAGTCTTGGTTTCGTCTTGGAATCGTCTTTTTTTGACTCAGTTTCGTCTTGGTCTCGGACATAGAGGACTCTGGGCTTTATTTCAAGAGCATCAAAATGCCAGAATATTTATCGCAAGGGCTTAATGTTCATCTGTTTCTGAACACAGCACTGCGACTGGGTGCAAAACGTCCCGCTTCAAAGTTCAGAGGCAACCAGTAAAAATGTTTACATTTGTTTCTTTGACTCACTGGAATGTCTAATGAAAGGCTTGTGCCTGGAACGTCACATAAGGTAGCAAAATGTTAAAAAATTCAGCAGCATCATCTGGTGTACACTGACGGTTCCCTCTGCCCAGTACCCAGAGTTTATCATTTGGACGTTCATGCTTTGTGTTGCGTTATATAGACTCAAAGGTTAGTCTGTTTCTGATCTTGACTTGGTTACACCCTGCCTTGCTCTTGGTCTTGTCCTGGTCTCAATCCATTCTGGTCTTGGTAAAGTGCCGGTATAGGTGGTCTTGGCTACATCATTAGGAAGCTGATCATCCTACATCAACTGAGTTGGTATTCCTATATCAGGAATGAGCCGATCTACCTACATCAGCACTGAGTTGGTGTTCCTGTATCAGCAATGAGCTGGTCTACCTACATCAGCTGTGAGCTGATTTACCTACATCAACACAGACCTAGTGTTGCTAGATCAACACCCTGCCGATTTTCCCATATCAGCACTCAGCTGATGTTTCTAAATTAACATTCAGCTGATCTTCCTGCATTCACACTGAGCTGACACCCCTTGGAAGAAGAAACTCAAAAATAATTGAAATGAGATTGAGAAGCCAAGGTCTCCTGTCATTGGTTGATCTTTATGGACGCTGGTATCGAATGATCAATCCATACGTCATCCAGGAGCTGATAAACCTTTGTTCATATTACCATTTTTTTGTTTGACATTAAATGCAAGTAAATTAAAACTTGATACAATCATAGGATGCACAATAAAGATCGAATCGCATATCAATTAGCCCAGCAACCAAAATAATGGAGCATTCCTGTCTCACAGCAGAGGCCGTGAAGGAGGTGGTTTGTTCCAGAAGTTACAGTGCTGAACACACCAGTGTTTTAGTCCTCAATGTGCCGGGGGAGATTCAGCTAAATATAGCCGCCGTGTGACAAATGTCAACCTGCGTATTCTACTCAGGACCAAAAGTGTCCGGACGACAGCACTTAAAATAGGTGTTCGTTTTCGAGTTGAAATTCCAGCAGACATTTTTATTTTCGGCTTACTGTTAATCGCTGGAGGTCAGTGCTTTTGCTTTGACATGAAATGGCAGAAAATTTCCGTGTATTATACATATGCATTGGCCTACTGCTGACCACATTTCACACGTTAGCATTCATACTTTCTGAGAGATCGACTGAATGTGACAATAGGGCTAGGGTTGTTTCTTTTTTTGTCTGCGATGGTGGCTCTGTTTATTCCTCCTGCTCTCTTTATGCTCGCAGAATATTCCGGCACTGCTCACGAGGGTTGAGCATCCATAGGTGGAATAATGTGCTCGCCATCTGCACCAAAGATGGGGCCAATTCCAACATTTTTACAAAGGGGTCAACCTTATCATTAGCCAATGATATTTTTGAATCAGTGAATGACAGGGGGGTGAGCACTCTGGGGACCAGAGTTGCTTTTATTTGATCCATGTGTTTCTTTTTGGTTTTACTAAGTTTTACTTTGTCCTAGTTTTTATTGTACAGCACTTTGTGTTTTTTAACTTGAAAGGTGCTCAATAAATAAGATTGATTGATTGACCAATCAGCTCTCAGCCTGGGCCAGTGGCCTTTGACCTTGCCCTTCATATACACCCCTGCCTGAAGGCCCAATGAAACATTGCTTTAGAAGCAGCATATAAATCCCAGCTCTCCTTTGTTAGATTGAAGCTCATTCGTCCTGCTTCTGCTTTCTCCTGACCCTCCTGCTTAGGACACGCTTGCCGTCTCCGAGGTGAATGACACAGTCCGTGGTCTGGCCCAATGAGCCTGCAGACGGCAATGATTCCTTAAACGGCCAGGCCACTGGGGATCCCCGCAGCTTATGCCTGTGAAAGACAGAATCCATTTACAAGCCTCCCCTCCATTTGCAAGCATGGTTTGGCAGTTCACTGTTACCAGCCCAGAGGAACCTCGTTTTATTTTTTTTTTTAACCTCAGAAAACCGAACCATTTCTTCTGGGCAGATTCTAGGCAATGTGGCCCATAAGACACCTGACCCGAATCTATGAGATAATCTCTTGCTCCGGTGCTGCATAATGGGAAATTGTCATAGTTGATGGGTATAGTGAGGAGGGTACAGACGAACACTAGCACCCACTACAGGTCAGGGACGGGATTGCAGTTAAGCAGTGCCTGGGGGGGGTGGCTGTGAGCCTCATATACATACTGCCGAAAGAGATGAATGCCAGACAGCTTATATTTAACCTGCAACCCCTGTAATTGATTAACGACTGGCACGGGGAGTGTCAGGCCCATTAGCTCTGAACATGCCCAGGAGGACAGCCAACACGGTAGAATATTCATGGATTACTAAGACAGGGCAGCGTTCTGTAGGGAAGGCCAGCTGAAGCACATCGCGGCTGACAGGAACTGATACGTGCTGCAAATACACTATCGAGGAAGAATACACACTGCAGTAAATACGCCCGTCAATCCATTTATACTGTAAGTGCTCCTTTAAGGAGTCATTTATACTGCAGATAGAGTTATAAGAAGGTAATTACTTATGACATAGACCAGTGATTCTCACCCTGGTCCTCTGGGGACACCACGTTTCCCCCAACCAGCTCCCAGTACACCTGAACCAAACAAATAAGCAATCAGGAACATCAAATACCTGGTATAAGTGTGTTGGGAATTAGGAGAGAGCAAAAATGTAGACTGTCTCTGGATCCCTGAGGACTGCTCTCATAGACACTTTTGCAGCAGTGGACTCTTTAACATGCTGGTTAACTGGGCTTACTGGACGACTACAAGAGTAAAAAATCAGTATGAAATTGGACTGAGAGCAACTTAAAACTGTAAAGACTGGTGCATCGAAATATGTGTGGCATGTGAATGTTATGAACCAACACAAGTCCGCAGCATGAGAGGGAGGGAGACCTAAGAGTGAAGATCTAGTGTAATATTGATGCTTTGATATAGTGGCCAATTTGCTGTAGATCTGGGAATTGTGGGTAATCCGTGTTTGCCATTTTTCATGATCCAGATGACATTGTGGGCCTGTGGGTTTGTGGGAAAACTGCTGAGTGTACACAAGCCAAATGCAGTTCTGTGTGTGTGTGTGTGTGTGTGTGTGCGGGGGGGGGGGGTTATATATATATGTATATGTTATGTATATATTACACTGTGGTGACCAAGTGTTCCCACAATGTGATAGAGACCTGTTATTTTGACGATGTGGGGAACACCTTTTCGGTCTCAAAACTCTGCAATCAAAAAACTAAGAATATCAAAAGTCTTGTATTTTGTTTGGTTACTTATGGTTAAGGTTAGTTTCTGGGTAGGGGTTAAGGGTGTCTTGATTGCAATTAGGGTTTTTCCCCTTGAAATGAATGGATGGTCCTCTCAAAGACGTGAATACAAACGTGTGTGTCTAACCCTAACAGCCACTTTGCTTGAAATCAGCCTTGATTGCTTTGTTTGATCAGTTTAAAATCTGAGTACAGTGCATGACCCACCGCAGTGACCTGTTGGGCGTAAGGTGGACCTAGACACATAGGAACGCCAACCAATCACATAATCATAAGCCATTCGGCGCAGTGTAACTATTTCTCCACGCGGGGGCAGACTTGTTCTTAAAATAGGCGAGCCCTCTTGATGCAGCTGTAGTATGAAAGTGTCAATGAATCATAATGACTTTACATTACCGTAACGTTGGTTAAAATAGCGCAAAACGAAATTAGAGCTAAATGCTCTAAACCTAAAACCTGACTTGACTTGAAACTTGTATTTCCTAAACTCGTACTACTGTACTTATTAAATGTAAGGTGAAGAAACTCACACGTGGGATTGGAATTGAGATTTTTTTTAGAGTTTTGAGTTATTAAAATTAATTTTCCTTCGACATTATATAGGGCTATATAAGATATATATCTTTTGGAAAATATCCAAGCTCTGAGAAAAAAAACGCACGTGGAACATCACATCAAATGTTTAATTTTTTGTTGTCAGAAGTGAAATATATTTTAATAAACTCCAGCCAGCAATATACTAGTAAAATAAAATTAAGTTTATGAAATAGTCATAATCTAGGTCCCTGGTGTACTGTTGATTATGAAAAAGTGTACATAATATTCGAACCTATTGAACTGTTCAATAATGCACTGCTGAAATTCAGTCATATCTGACAGCATAGAAACATCACGATGAATGTTCTATTTCAGGAGGGTACCGTTTCTGGAAGGGTTATGCTATTAAATTATATACTGAAGATGTGCTCAATTAATTCGAAAAGCACCGAAAACCTGATGGATTATTAATAAGAAATTTAAGAATTTAAGAGCCTGATACTTAACGTGGAAAAACACCGACTCCCAAGTGCAGCGTCAGATCTGTAAAGATGCATTTTTCAAAATCATTCTACTGGCAAATGTAATATCTTTGCCATCAAAGGGAAATTAAATGCTACAGCTCCGACAGATGAAAACATTTGAACGAATTGCACATAAAACATCTACCTTTAAACGCTCCTGCGTTTTATTATTGCACGGACTATTTAATTGGGGGTGCCACGGTTGCCTAGGACCCATAGGGTTATGGGTTTAAATCCCCCCCCGGCTCTGACTGGGTGCAGATGACATGCCCGCCCCATGTTGACCGGGTCTCCTCTGGATGCTCCGGTTTCCTCCCGCAATCCACAGGCGCGCAGTTACGCTAATCAATGTCTCTAAATCGCCCAGCGAGTATGCCTGCGTGCGCGTCTGCGCCCTGCGATGCCCTGGCACCGTGACCAGGGTGTGCCCCCTGCCCTGTGCCCCCCGTACGTGCTGCCTGGACGGGCTCCAAGCATCTCTCACCGCGATCAGCAGTCAGAAGGCGCCGAGTCTTCGATCACAAGTCAAAGCTTTTCAACTACGAGGCGTCGTAATTAACACTGTGCATTTGGCACATAGCACATATAAAAACAGACTAATTAACAGCTTGACATTGAATTACTCACTGTCAACGCTGCTGGCTAGTTCTATGGCGTTTGCTCACTTTACTTACCACCTGCTAGCAAAATTAACACTCAGAAGTATGGATAGTCTAATCTATAACGCAGGGTATTTACTTGTAAATCGTCGATACAATAAAACAATAAAACGCGTAGATTGATGTTACCGGTATTTACCGAGGACAGGAGTGCATATCCACCCATCTGCACCTTCGTAAATGATGTGGATCTCGGGTTATAAACGCGAATCGTTCAATAATCCCATTGAATTCAGATACTGTATCGTATTGCTGTTAAATCCCGGGCTTGCACTACTGGCAGCTTCAAATGAAAACCTGTACGCGGATTGCAGACTTTGTCAGATCAAACTGCCGTTTTTTCCCCCGATCATATTTTATTACTGAGAGACAATCTTTTTACGGGTTTTTTTTTTCTCGGACTCAGCCTTGTGATCTTAGACAAATCTATGAGCAGGCAGTCGTCAGACGCCGCGGACCCCCGCAGGACGGGAAATGCGCCGAGGGGTTTAAAGCGGGATTTTAGTGCATAATTAAAGGGCTGTCAGGCGCAGGGTGTGCCGATGCGCCTTGGGTAGAGGTGGCCGCTGAGAGAGGTGTACAGAGAGGTTTTTTTTGGACGGAATAACGTGTCTCCCTCTGTAGTAACAGATCTCTGTTTGTGAGTCTGGCTGCACATCTGTTTGACTCTGAGCCTGAATGTTTGTGTAGAGCTGTTGTGTGTGTGTGTGTGTTTATGAATGTCTGCATGTTTAATGCCCGAATCTGTGTATTTTTGGGTGCTGTTGGCTGTGTTTATGAGTCTCTGTGTGCATCCATACAGTTTGTACTTTTGTTTCGAGTTATTCTCTGTGATTGTGTGTTGCTGTTTTCTGATGTGAGTGCACTACTTGTGTTTGCATGTGTAATGTGCGTTTCGGCGATTTCTCGGGTCTGTGTACATCTCAGCTCACAAGGGCGGGGGGGGGGGGGGGGGTGCCAGCTGTAAAGGCCAAGACCAACCTGACTGCTCTGCTCAACAGGCAGAGTGCGTGAGGTGGGAGGGATGGAGAGAGAGAGAGGAGGAGAAGAAGAAGAAAGGAGGTGGGACTTATCGGGAGCTAGGACGGCAGTGACAGAGGGAGGGAGCCAATGTACAGCTTGGTGTATCGGAAGGAGGGAGAGAGAGAGGGAGCGAGGGCTGGGAGGAGAGAGAGAGGAGGCGAGGTGCCTGCAGTCTCGCAGAGAGAGCGGTGCCGTCCGACACTGCCGGATTTGACAGCTCCTCTCCGTCCCTTTCTCTGTTTTGCTCACTCACGTCGAACTACAATCAAGGCAGCTTCTTTCAGGGGTCTTCCCAGTGGAGTGGTCTGTGTCGCGGTCTCTTCCCGGACTGTTAGCGCAGGGCGGCGAGGGGGCGAGCCTCCCGGCTGCCTGGGAGGCGCGGGGCAGGAGGGCGACATGAGCGTGCCTCTGCTGAAGATTGGGGCGGTGCTCAGCACCATGGCCATGGTCACCAACTGGATGTCCCAGACGCTGCCGTCCCTGGTGGGCCTCAACGGCACCGTCATCTCCCGGGGGGGCACCTCGGAGAAGATCGTGAGCGTGCGTATGCCTCCTCCTCCGCCTTGCACGGGCGTGTGTGCGAGCGAGTGTGTGTGTGCCTGCGTGCGAGGAGGATGAACGAATGAATCAGCTGGGTCAGGCCCCGGTGTGGGAATTCAGGGAGTCTTGGGGGGGGGGGGGGGTCCCAATCTCAGATCCTGCCCCACACCCCAGCCAGGGGATGACCTCCTCAGCACCCCCCCCTCACCTGTGCTTTCAGAAAAGCAGTCAGAGCTGAGAGCTGCTCTGAAAATGACATGTTTCATTCTAGCCAGGGAAGGCATGACAGCTCTGGACTAGGGCTGGACTCATTCAAGTCATATTTTGTGAAGAATAGCGGCAAATGGGACCCACCGGGGCCGGCGCTGGCAGCTCGCTGTGATGTATGGCACCACGTTGACAATTATCTGCTTCTTTTTCTCTGTGGTTTTTAGCAATAATATGTTCCGCTCGGCTGTGACGCTCTGCTGGATAATGGCACAGAATACAGATATTCTGCTGTATGGCAGTATAATAACAGCATTTTGTTTTCTTATATGGCTGGAATATCTGTGCACAATGCCATGTGATGCCACCAGCAAGTTAGGTGCCATTGGGCTTAATGACGGAAGACCCAGAGCTGTGTTCTCCCAGCAGAATTCTCACAGGAAGGTGCGCTGTTGAAAGTGATGCTGCAGTGTGTGTGTGTGTGAGTGTGTGTTTAGGCAGAGAGAGCAAAGCGAAACTGTATTTGTTGTTATACAGGAATGTTAAGAGGAGCCAGCAGATCCGTTGTGACACTGAAAGCTGCCATAACCGGTCATACCTTTAGCTATTTTATCTGTGCATATTTTTAGCATGTGTCCCTGTTTGTGATTTGGAGCGCCGGATGAAACGGGTTAATGTCAGAAACCCATTGCAGACAGAGTCACTGTGGTAACAATCTGATGGATCATAGTCACACAGAGTCAGTATGGTAACAGGCAGAAAAAAATCAAAGACATATAGGTACTGCAACATCAAACGAGACCGTCAGAGTTACGATGTAACAAACGTCACAGAGTCATTGTGATAACAGAGTCATTGTGGTAACAGGTGAATCATCAAACATATAGTCACTGTACAAAGAAACTGATTCTTAGTCCCAGAATCATTGCTGTAGCAAACAGAACCAACAGAGTAATTATTAATGAACAACAATTATTTCTGTGACTGTGGTAACACAGAAAGATCACAGAGTCATTATGACAAATAATTATCACAAACAGTTACTGTACTAACAGACTGAGGCACAGTCATAGAGTCATTGTAGTAACAAATAGAATCATAAGTCACAATTAGCAATTATTGATTATTAAGAATTGACCGTGACAGTGAAAACAGAGAAAGATCATGATAACAAATGATGACAAACAGTTATTGTACTAACAAACTGAGTCATAGTCCCAGAGTCACATCATCACAATCACAGAGTCACTGTCATATTGGACAGAACTCATATGTGTCAGTGATTTGAGCCGGGAACCTTTCGATTGTTCGCATCCCTAACCTTTAGGCCTCCACTGCCCCTCGACATAGACCTAATCATAAACATCATAAATGTCATACAGTCGCTATGGTAACAATCAAAATGACCACAAGTACATAGTCACTGAATAGTTCCCGAGTCACGGCAGAGACTAACAGAATCAGCACAGTTACAGGGAAATGTTAAATAATTCTTCGAGAGACCGGAAGGTTAATTCTACTTAAATATATATCTGTTGCTTTAACTAGAGCTAGGTGCTATGGATAGTATCTTTGTCTACAAGGTTTAAACTCATGAATTTAGCTCTTTTTACACATCTAAGTGTGTCATACTATAGTTAGTTCAGTGTTTTTGTAGCACAAGGTCAGTTTCATTCATTTGAGCTCCGTATGGGGGTCAGAAGCTATTAGACCCCTGCTTGTCTATAGGGTGAGCCTTGTCTGTATATTGAGACGGCTGCTCAGCACTGCTCTGCTGCCGGTGGCCGTCTGCATGTGTCCAAGGCCTTTGTGGAATGAATGACAACAGAAAGCATCACCCTGATTGAAGGGGCTTCGCTCGCGGTTCCGTGCCATGTCATAAGACGTCAGCGTCTGGCGTCCGCTGCGGGCGGGGCCTCGCCGCAGAGCACCGTGGCTGCGTGTCTGCGATGCTGCAGGTTCCGATGAGCTCGCTGTTCCGGCGTCTTAGGAAGGCGCGAGCGTCGCCGTCTCGGGTAATGAAGAATGCCGGATGGGCAATTTGCTGGCTGGATTCAGACGTCCTCAGAGTCCATCTTGGTTTTCTAAAAGGCCTAATCTGTATTGACAGTGGCATGTACAAGTGAAAGTCGTTTGTGTGTGTGTGCAAAGTGAGCTGTAAAGGAGGGGGGGGGGGGGGTCATGCCCCCACTGTCTCACAATCACACTGACAGAAAAACACTCCTTCATACATGTGAGCACATGCAGTCACATGTCCACATGCTTCTACACGGACTCACTAAACAAGATTCACTACACCTCCGCCCCCTCCGACAGGCAGGGAGAGCCCGTTTGCTCGCGACGCGGCCGCACGCTCCGCCCCGCCCCGTCCCGCGTGTAACGGACCCCTGACATGCACGCCCGGCGGGGGGGCTGCCGTCCACCACAGCTGCTCAGGAAGCTTCAGCCGCAGATTCACTGAGGGAAATTGTATCCCAGAAGCACTTAGCCCCACTGGGCTTCCGCTCGTTGTCCGATTGCCCCGCCCATACAGAGACACACGCGCACAGCGTGCACACACACACAGCAACAGCGGGCTCATTCAGAAGCCTTGCAATGCCTTCCCTTGTCAGACTTACCCATAAATTTCCCTAAGAATAATGCCCGCGTACACATAAACACACGCACACACACACACACCAAGGAAAGCACAACTTCTAAGGAATCAGGGGGCTTCAGGTTCTGGAGACAATTTAGATTTTCTATTTAAGGGGACGGTTTCTGTCTAAGAAACAGATTCTGGAAATGTGGTCTGTGACAGGCCAGTTTGTGTTACTGTGTATTTTGAGAGTTTCTGTGTGAACACTGTCGCTGACAGCCGGCAGACGAACTCCCCCAGGCAAGACAGTCCTCTAAATTCATAAAGCAATCAGGAATCACTGAACCTGAAGGAAGATGACTTCCACCCAACGGGGTCCAACATCTATCAAGCAGTGAGACACAGTCTACAGTACAGAGTGAAATACAGTGCAGGGTTATTGTGTAATATACACACTTACACAGACGCAAATACTCAGGTAGACCATATGGCCTTTAACGTTTTCATTAAGCCAAGAAACTCCTTTGATGTCACACAAATACACATAGTGATCAAATGAACCAATCACAGTAAAGCATGTGTAGCATGAGCCCATTAGCTGACAACGAGCAGTGTATTATGGGTAATGTCACTGTTACAATAGTGTGCATAGCGATGTGATATTTGTCTAGGTTCCTCTAAACTCTGCTTCCACAGAGGCCGACCTCATTTATTATTCAGCTCGTCCCCAGGAATCGCCTTTTGTCTGCTAAAATATTTACATCGGGAGATATTGGACCGGGGAAGAGATGCAGATGGGGCTGTGATGTGGAGAGTGTTCAGTGTGAGTCCTCGCCCCCAACAGGCACATGACTCGCCAGGGACTCACTGGCTCGGGGATCCGTGTGAGTCATGCTGAAATATAAGTGCACAGAGTGGCGTGCCTGCGAGGCTGCGGAAATCTATGACTGTGACTCGTGACTCTCACCGAGCGGCCAAATCCGGGCAGAGACAAATGGCTGGTATTTTGCCGCTGCAAAATAGTAATGAACTTTCTGTCCCCCGCATTCATCCTGTGAGCGAAGGCTCGGAGATTTATTCACACTTTATCGCCCTTACCTTCGGTATGGAGGTAATGAAATACGTTGAAAAGCCCATTTCCCGGAGACAAACGGCAGTAGTTTCTGTCAGGCCTGTCGGATTCTCCAATTAGGAGAGAGCTGCAGCCCTCTGCACCAATGAGGTGGCAGCAACGGGTCACATGACAAGGGCCCGAGGAGATAAATACAGGTCAGCGTCTTAGTTCTCGGTGCCAATGTAGAGCTCCAGGTTACCTAAGAGCAAACCTTCTCCAGCTGTAATTAGTTAATCAAACTTAAATTGGTTAATTTGAGCATTTTAATGGCTTGCGGCTGTTAAACGATTGGAAAAGGTTCAGGTGAAAGCTTCATTAAGCCTCTGAGAGCTCCGCACAGGACAGGAGCCAGGAAGCCCACAGGAGGGGGGAGGGGCGGGTGACTTGAGCTTGCGGATGATGCTGATGTAGGCACTGCAGCGTGGAGGGAGGGGCTGGTGTTAAAACCAGCTCCCATTGGCTACATGGAGGTGTTACAGAGCACTGAGCCATTCACTGTCACATGGCCTCGGAACTCGGGGGGCGGGGCCACCATGTGATGGGGGGGCGGAGCCTCCTGCCAGCTGCTGCAGGCAAACCCTATGGCGGGGTGCCTGGTAGCATTATCAGGCCTTGGTTCCCCACCCCATTCCTAAAGCTGCAATAGGGAAGTTCTTGATAGGATAGATGCTTTGCCAATAGACAAGGGGTTCCCCCGCGGATGCATATAGTTGGCGTTCTTGGCTGTTGGTCATCTGCTTAGTGAACATCTGACATCTGTTTCTTCACCTACTGATAGCCGCACCTGTACGTTTCCGTCTTTGCCGCCTGCAACAAGAATCTAATTTAATCTGTGAACATGCTGCTCTGAATAAGAGCATCTGCTGCAGCTACAGCAGAGCTACAAGTACTACTAATAATAAACTGTAAGTAAGAGTCAGAGGGGGGTTTGGTTTGCCGTCGCATCAGTGGCAAACAGAGTGGCTTTAGCAGCAGGGAGCGGAGGGCTGCGTGTGTGGATGGGGACAGATGTAGACTGGGGAATGAGACGTCACACGCCGCATGCAGGCTTCCTCTTCTCGCAATCAAGACAGGAACCTTTTGTGTCTCACAGCCATTACGCTCCGTCCCTGATCTTTGGCTCACACCATCTTGCTCTCCTACACTCTGCATCCCCCTGTCTCACTATCTCTCTCCCACTCATTTTCTCCATCCATCTCTCTCACACATTCTAGCCTCCTATTTTACCCACTTGTTCTGGTCTCTCTTGTCTCCTACCCTACTGGCCTCCAGGCTTCCTAATCCCTACCACTTTTACCTTACCTCTCTGTTCTCCTTTTCTGGCCTCATATTTCTCCCTCTCCTTCACCTGATATATAGCCTCCTCTCTCTCTCTCTCCCCCACTTTTTCTGGCCTCCTCTCTCTCACCCCCCACTTGTTCTGGCCTCCTCTCTCTCCCTCGTCTGATATAGCCTCCTCTCTCTCTCTCTCCCCCACGTGTTCTGGCCTCCTCTCTCTCCCCTGCCTGATATAGCCTCCTCTCTCTCTCTCTCCCCCACTTGTTCTGGCCTCCTCTCTCTCTCCCCCCCCACTTGTTCTGGCCTCCTCTCTCTCCCTCGTCTGAT
>JAODKN010000045.1:15090908-15101426 GCA_026774425.1 Petrocephalus zakoni
AGATCTTACTCCTGCTCCCTCCCACTCAGCCCTATAGATCTCACTCCTGCACCCTCCCGCTCGGCCCTATAGATCTCACTCCTGGACCCTAAGGCTCAGCCCTATAGCTCTCACTCCTGCACCCTATGGCTCAGCCCTGTAGCTCTCACTCCTGTACTCTAAGGCTCAGCCCTATAGATCTCACTCCTGCACCCTAAGGCTCAGCCCTATAGATCTCACTCCTGCACCCTAAGGCTCAGCCCTATAGATCTCACTCCTGCACCTTAAGGCTTAGCCCTGTAGCTCTCACTCCTACTCCCTAATGCTTAGCCCTGTATACCCCCTGAAGGAGCAGGTCACCACTGTGGTGGGAGGGGAGGACAGTGAGGATAGGGATAATCGAGGGGGGGGGCTATTCACACTCTGAATGACAGTTAAGCGCCATGATTTTATATTCTGCTAACGCGTTCACACAGGACCTGTCACATGTCGTATTTAAAATTTAAATGAGAAACACCCAAGTAATTTATGCTGTTTCTCACTCTCACTCAATCACACACACACACACACACACACACACACATGTTTGTATTCATATCTCTCCGGGGACCATCCATTTATATCTATGGGAAAATCACTAATCCCAGCAATAAGATTGATACCCTTAATCCCAACCCAGCCCTCACCCTTAACCATAAGTAACCATATGAAATCATGAAATACAGGACGTTTGACATGTATTGTGTTTTGATTGCTGTCACAGATTTTTAAAAAACTGAGTTTGTAAAAAAATTATCAGCACAATGTCAAAATAGCAGGTTTTCATTACATTGTGGCTTGTGGGGACATTTGGTAGTGTACATATATATATATTTATATATATATATTTATATATGACACACGCATGTTTAATAATCCAGGCAGCCTCCTTCTGTTGGGGCATTGGTGTGTGTGTGAGAGAGCAGTGCGTGCGCGTGTTTACGTGTCTGCGTGAATCCAGTGTGCCAACAAAGGTCCATATGAATGAATGGGAAGCATTATACCAGAATCTATTGCAAAATTTTCCATTTTCTCACTGTAGTACTATAAAAATAAATAAATATAAATGTGTCTGTTATGTTTGCAAAAGAAACATGACACAAGACAGAAGTGTCTGGAGTGATGAATTGCAGTCTTTCCAGTCATTGGTCGGGGGCCAGAAAACGGGCCGGAATAGATGATCCAATCACACGACACACTGCAGCAGTAAACATTCAGGTGTCTGCACAGCCCATCTCGGCTTCCCCGCATCCTACACTGAAATTCTTTTCAATTAGGGAGTAAGGATGCTGCACCCAACCCCTCCCCACCAAGACTGGCAAAAAAAAGAAAAATGCAGAAAGAGTTGTATCTTACCTCCACTGCATGACTGATGAATGTAGGTCGCCCAAACTCGGTGATGGTCGGGCGGGAGATGGACGAGTCGAGATTTCCGCTCTGTGAAACAGGAAAAGGAGATTTATGGCCCCCTCCGTCAGGCCGAGTGTGGCTACATCAGAAGATTTACGATAACGCTGGCGGAGGTGGAATCCATCTTTCCCTGCCCATGCTCTTTACTGGTACTCCTCATTTACGTGCACATGCTAGCTAGACTTGCATCATGACACAGACATTGCTGAGGCAAATGACTGGAACATAGTGACTAAGACTCTGGAAGAACCAGCAGTGACTCACTCATCAGGAAACATGTTTTTACCATCTGTTACCCAGTATAAGCTATTAATTACATGACTGATACATTACTCCATTGTTTTATCTCTACAGTCTGGGAGTAAGGAGAGAGCAATTTACCTCCCGTCTTGTAGGGGGCAGTGTTATCAGTTAAGTCATTTCAATATTAGTCTATTTCACCTCTATTTCACCTCTCCTTGCTCCAGGAACTGAAGGACAAAGTGACTCAGCTGCTCCCCCTGCTGCCTGTGCTGGAGCAGTACAAGGCGGACGCACGCATGATCGTCCAGTTGAAGGAGGAGGTGCGGAACCTGACGCTGGTGTTGATGGCCATCCAGGAGGAGATGGGGGCCTACGACTATGAGGAACTGCGGCAACGTGTGCTGTTGCTGGAGAGCAGGCTGCAGTCCTGCATGCAGAAACTGGGTAAGAGAGGGAATACAAATAATTAAAGAGGGGTGATGGGAGTGAGGCTTTGAAAGCCACGGATTACCATGCAGTGTCCCCAGTGGGGAGCCATAAATTAAGATGGTTAAGCCAGGCGAGGAGTGACCAGCCATGGCTTCCAAAGCCTCATTTCTCTAATCGCCATGAATAACACACTCGATCCGCGAACTACGCCTGTGTGAATCGAGAAACGTGTTTGTGAAGAGGCGCTTTCTTGCACATCTGAGCAACTCGGTAATGACTATTGCCAGTACTTTTCACTTAGCAGATAATGAAATTACACGCCCCAAACACATTACCGTGAAGAGAATTGCTCATTGCCCCTGTAAAATAAGTCTAAAAATCATCACGGCAGGCCACAGTAGATGAGATAAACACAAAGCCATCCTGCGCTTACTTCACCCATTTCCGGAGAACTCTCCACAAACCCCAGGTCACCGGTAAGGGGATGGGATTCCAGTCCAGGGGCAGCTTACAGGCTAAGGCGTAAATTCCCTTCACGACGCTTGTACACGCAGCCCTCGATCCCGACCCAGACACCGCGGGATCAGATTAGCATGCTGGGACTGCTTCACGATTATTACTGATTGTTAAAACTGATTGTCGAAACTGTTAGTCGGGGGGTTAGAAAATGGCCACATCCATGCATTGTTGGACTCATAACATGGAAGTGAAATTAATCTGGCCCTTGACAGGCGTGGATGGATGTAGATGTTCTGTGGCAAATGAAAATACAGGAGAACATGCACAGCAAATTCTTTAATTAGACCCTTGTCTTATGTAAATGACGGGAGTCGATAAACTATTAGAAAAAATATGAAAGATCAATGAAAGGTGGAGGGCTTTTGGAGCGCTTGTGAAAAGTGCCGTCCTTCCTAGATATATTTTTTTGTTTTTTATCAATGTCAAGAAGAACAGAACCAGGACAGTGACTCAGGGGAAAGAGCTCTTAAGGTCGATGGGCACTGTGAATGTTTTTGTCTGCTCTGAAAACGTCTAATGTCTGCAGTTCAGACTGATCTATGTCTGAATAGTCCACTCTACAGATTATATAACCTGGGTGAATATCCTGCTTGGTTCCAAAGAGATTCTTCATTTACTTACCATTTACATAGCTGAAGGTACCATTAACATGGCCTGTACGCCTGCAACTTGGCTTTGTTTGTTCATTTGGGCATCTGAGGGAGATGAAACAGCATCAGTAACCTCTGATGTGGGTGCGATTTCACTCTTAATTAATAAACCTTCCAAATGTGCCTTTGGAGTCTACAGAAGACTGCCTTTTGGGATCTGCAAAAACAGCATTCTGTCCTGTTCCAACAAAAACTTTACATTCAGGACACCCTTGGGTCGTTCGGGGGACATTTTCCTTAAGTGTCTTTGCAGGAGATTTTGCACCAATCACAGCGTTGTGATCATTTAGATCAGAAACATGCTTTGTGCTCTCCTGTGTTCTCACAACACCTAGCTCGCTTTCCCTCCCATCTTAAAATGTGACTCATGCATAATGAGCTTGAGGCTTATTTCTACAAGACAAAGAACGCAAAACCGTTTATTTACCAATATGAAACCACTTGATGCTTGTTTATCATTATAAAATCTGCGTCCGAGCCCAGTGGGTTTGTGGAATTAGCTGTATGTCCAACTCTCTGACTATCCATTCCACAGGCTGTGGAAAACTGACAGGCGTGAGTAACCCAATTACCATCCGTGCCTCGGGGTCCCGGTTCGGCTCCTGGATGACCGACACCATGATCCCCAGCTCGGACAACAGGGTAAGCACCCGAGCCCCATTTAATCTACATCATTTCACCTGCTAGGGCAGGGCTGCCCAGCCCTACCCCTGGAGATTTACTACCCTGCTGAGCTTAGGTGCAGCCCTAATTTAACACACCTGGTACAGATAATCAGGCCCTTCAGTAGCTTATCAGTTTTAGAGCGAACTTAGCTTCAACATAGCTGGCTCTAATACTGAGACACTACTGATGGGCCTGATTATCTATAACAGGTGTGGTAAATTATAACTGCACTGAAGCTCATAGATCTCCAGGAGCAGGGCTGGGCAGCCTTATGCGAGGGTGTTTGTCATTTTGCTCCAACCCATGCCTGTGCTTTATGCATTATGGGAAAAAAATCATTGTTATTTGATAGCGAAAAAAAATATATATCCAAGTCTTTGTTCAAAGAAACAAGAGCACTATAAACATCATATAGAAGGTCTGTATATCTTCCTGCCCACCTCCGGAACGGCCCTCACCCTTAACCAACATCTCTTTAACCCCCCTTTATTAGAAGCGTACAACCGGCCTGTCATAGGAGGCCTCGATGATTAATTACCGCCTTGTACGCCCGGAAATTAACAGCTTGTTTTGACAAAAGTTTCCCCCAATCATCTTGGTAATTACTGGGCGGTGCACGTAAGGGATGAGGCTGCCAGGAGACGGGCCCGGGATTGGCCTGCCTGCCACTCCATGTCTTCCCATTACAGTGATATTTCCCAGCATCCCCTGCTTCTACAAACCTGAAGTGCAGGCAGGACTAGGAAGGGGCATCCCATTGGCTGTCATGCATTAACCCGGGACTATCTCTAAGAAAGAGGGCAGCTACATGCTACATACTACATACCCTCATGATGGAGAACACAGGCACATCCTTAAAGATGCTGCTATTGCCAGCGACTATACCGAAGAGGAATTAGCCATGCAGTACTGTGAAATGGGGCTAATGAGCTACAGGAAGGCCGCCATCACTCAGCAGAGGACCACCTTAGGCTGTATCCTATTGTGAAGCCCCTTGGAGTTGAATTAAACAGTTTTTTCTTTTCTCGTGTATCATGTGATACCGGCCATTTGTTTGGTCAGTAATTGCCTACTTTTCACAGTTTTTGAGACCGCAGGCGTGCAATTTGCATTCCCAATTCGGGCAATTTGTGACCTGTGCCTCACCTTTATTCATCCGGCTTATGTTGTGAGTCAAAACTGTATTTAATAGGAGCATTATCTGTGAAGGGGGCGGCATAGAGGCTCAGCGGGTTATGTTGTCACGTGGGTTTCTAGGCACTTGCTGAGAAATCTTGAATGGGCTCTTAGACTCTTTTTTTAATTTGGCTTCTACTCGCAGTCCAAAGATATTCGGCTCAGATAAGCTAACAAATGCTTCGCTTTTGGGCGAATGACACAGTGAACGGTCGTGCGTGTGTTAGAATGCAGCGATGTCTCATCCAGATCGTACCCTTGCCCTACGCTTTGTGTATTCTGGGACGAGCAAAAAAGGGAATGGATTCAACTCAACCACATGTCCTTCTCTGTTACTTAGAGGGAAACCGCACAAATACAGGGAGAACTGACGTAAATTCTACACACACTGAATTCATGTTCAGACCCACACCATTGCGAGGTGCGAATCAACACCTTTGCCTCACCAACCGATGCCCATCATAGGTCTTGTATATGAGGCACTATCAGACAATCCTTCTGTCTCCCAGGTATGGTCCATGGATGGGTACTACAAGGGCCGTCGCGTGCTGGAGTACCGCACGCTCGGCGACTTCATCAAGGGCCAGAACTTCGTCCAGCACCTGCTGCCACATCCCTGGGCGGGCACAGGCCATGTGGTCTACAATGGCTCACTGTACTACAACAAGTACCAGAGCAACATCATCATCAAGTACCACTTCCGCTCACGTAGTGTGCTGGTCCAGCGGAGCTTGGGCGGCGCCGGGTACAACAACACCTTCCCGTACTCCTGGGGCGGCTCCTCAGACATCGACCTGATGGCCGACGAGAGCGGCTTGTGGGCCGTCTACACCACCATCCCCAACGCGGGCAACATCGTCATCAGCCGCCTGGAGCCCCAGAGCCTGGAGGTACTCCGGAGCTGGGACACGGGGTTCCCCAAGCGCAGCGCTGGCGAGGCCTTCATGATCTGCGGTACCCTCTACGTCACCAACTCTCACCTGGCCGGCGCCAAGATCTACTTCGCCTACTACACCAACTCCTCCACCTACGAGTACACAGACATCCCCTTCCACAACCAATACTCCCACATCTCCATGCTGGACTACAACCCGCGTGAGCGGGTTCTCTACACCTGGAACAACGGGCACCAGGTCCTGTACAACATCACGCTGTTCCACGTCATCAACACCTCAGGGGACTAGCGCTGGCTGCCAGGGGCGGCAGGAATGACACACAAACAAGATACGAAGTGTAAATGTGTAGGGAACTCCAGATGTCTACAAGAGACTTTTTCTAACATTTAAAGTCTTCATAGAGTGCTATTATATACAGACAGAAACAAAAAGCATCAACAGCAAGGCCAATAAAGAGATACTGTTCTTTTTTCTTTTTCTCTGTGTGACGATACGCATGGTAATTTTCTTTGTGAACGGAAATAAATATCAACCTTTGCCATTTTCAAGCTCGTTCTCCCATTTATGTTTTCACGAGGACGCCCGCCTGAATAAATGACATCAAATTTGTCCAGGAGGCTACAGACAATAACATCTGTTTCGCAAATGATTTTCTCCCCCCGTTTAAAAAGGCACATCATTCGCCTCCCATCCGCTGCACGGGTCATGCACAAACACCGCGCTCGCTCTGTGGCAGCTGCCCATCACTGCTGGCACCAATCGCACACATTTTGTTTTTGTTTTTTTTTATTGTGAAATACCTGACCATGTTCCGGTGGTCTGGACACCTCAAGCTTTTGTAAACAGGAGCAGCTCAAATGCCACAGCCTGGTATTAAAGTCCCAGGGGTGTTTAGCGATACAGTCTAGTGCATCCTCGCAGGGAACACAGAGGAACCTGAGGGGTAGGGGGGTGGATGTGTGTGTGTGTGTGTTTTTCATACACTACTTTGCATCTGATTGATTTTTGGTGCAATCTAAGTAAATTAAATATTAACTGTATAAAGACAAATATTATCATTCTTTTACTGAATTTCAAAATATTTTTAGTGGTTTTGAAGAATCTTATTTAATTTCACATAGTAGATCCTTTATACATGAGATTGCGGTTCTGAATTTTACCAAAAAATTGGTAGAGAAATACAAGGACTGAGGGCAACAGAGAGAAGGGTGTGTGGATTTGGGCTTGGCCCGCTTGCGGAACACGCACCGCGTGGTAAAATGTTAAGGTACTTTACAGGAGAGCCACGACTAAGCACAAAAATAAGATTCCACCAGGGGGGTGGGGGAAGGGTGGTAGACGAGGACATAAAGGGGTGAGGGGGAGGGCAGCCAAGGCAGTGAGAAGGCCAAACTTCGATTCCCCATTCCCCCGGGATTTCCTCCTCCAACACCCCCCCCCACAGACCCTTTCCACGGATCAATCCGGTCCACGAGTAGGTTATGTACAGGTTCCACTGTGACTCACACATTTTGAGGTGGCTTTAGGGGGTGCTCCAGCAGATAGTGAAGACCCAAATAAATGTAGCTCAGTCACTAAGCGATACTTCTGACCGCTGACCGGCGTTGATGCCACCTGGGGAGACATGAGACTCTCCCTGTCCTCCAGCTTCCTATCAGTTCCCAGAGAGCAGAAACTACCCCCCCCCCCCCAAACACACACCCCTGACACATCCTGGGCTGTTGCCCTAAAGCCCCTGAGAGCCGTCCACAGCAGAGAAGGACCATTTGTTCAGAACCAGGCCCACTGACTTACTGCTAATTATTAAATATTGATCAGTAGACTGAATAGTGCATTAGGGTTGATTTTGATCTTTATCAAATTTTATTTATATGTTATTTTGCATTTTATGTACCCTTAAAATTCTGTACCAACGGAACAATCCGTAGCGCGCCGGTCAGTACAAAATAATGTGAATCTGACACCAGGAATCCCTTTTTTTTTACCAAATATGTATTATTCCATATTACAAATTATTCCAAAAATACCATCGTCATCATTCACCCTGAAAACTAATCATTGCATTCAAGTTTTAAATCTCAACCTGTCTAGTGTGCAAAAGATTCAGATCAGATGGCTTATTAAAATAAATTGTTACTTATAACAGCTGGTGCCTTTTTTTTCTTCATCTCCCAAACCAAGTGGCTGATTTTAACGTAGATGGAAAAGATGAGAATAAACACCCAGTCTTAAGACAAATGCGATGTTTCGGACATCTTATTCCAAACAACCCTTTCTGGTGTCCGGCGGTGGGAGAGGGGAGCTCACAGCGACAGTAATCCAGGTGTGGGGGGGGGGGGGTTTAAATGCTGGTGACAATGTGAAGCTAACCTTGGGGAGGGAACACGAGCCCATTAAAGTCTCTGCAGAGGGGATAATTCTGGCAAACACACCTATCGAGGAACTTAGAGGAGAACACGATTTATACACATCAGACCTCATAAACGCGATGACCTTGTGTCTTTGAGACACGCAGATGAAGACCGCGATTAAAGCTGTGATGTCTGTCAGGGGCCCACCTCCACAAACCCGCGGTCGGGTCCAATTTGCGTCCGCTCGCATCAGCCCACCTGCCCCCCGCGTCCCAAATGTCCGTCACCCCGTGTCGGTGACGCAAGTCCTCCCCGCATGTGTCACACCCCCTTGCATTAGTCTGGATCCTCTCGCCTTCAGCATCACCCCCCTCGCGTGAAGACATCTGGTGTCAGTACTGCTGGCCTCCAGCTAAATGCCAGGTACCGTCAGCTCCAGTGACGGAGCTGCGAATCGGGCCGCAGTTTGGGCTCCTTGAGTAAAAAAACAATATGGCAAGATTGAAAAAGAAGAAGCGACACTCAGAGTAAGGTAATTACCAGTTCTATATTTGTGCTGAATTGAAAATGAGCTTTAATTAGAGGGGTTTAATTAGACGTGTGCACAACTCTTGATGGGACTGTATACACACACACACACGGGCACAGATGCTGTGGAGGATTACCCCAATCAAACGAGGAAGGAGACCCTGCAGAGATGTTCCCGTAGCACCGCATGCACGACCGATTTCAAATATGAGGCTTTATACATTATTCATTCATTTATCTGTTTAACAGAGCTCGACAAATTATGAGATGTTATCCAAAAAGAAAAACCATTCTGCTACTCCAGTAACCCAACAGGTTCCTCTTCCTCAAGTCTGTGAAATACAATGACTGAACCAGCTTCCCTTGTGGCCAGGGAATCTGAGGAAAGTGCTGGACTTAGCTGAAAAAATGGAATAATGATTAAATCGAGTCACGAAAGCGCGCACATGACCAAGCCCCTCGATCACTCATCATTTTGCCTCAAAGCCTGCTAGCAGCTTTGCACCACGACGTGATTCAGAACAAGCCAATGATGGAGGCTAGCATAATATCTGTCAGACAGTTAAAATGGCACATTTCATTGTATTCACATATTCCATGTTTTCAGCCTCTGAAAATAGCCAACCTTTCCGCAGATAGGATACTCAGCTTGGTTAAACATTGCTTTAAAATTTTCAGTAAACTATTCATACATGATTTATAAAGTTGACTTTATTCAAGTGGTACATTTTATATATCAGATCAGAAGAGATCCCACTATCCATCCCTACATGTATAAAAATTATATATTACATATATAACAAAAAACACTGACCAAGATAAGAGGTTAGAAAGCGAATGGGTATATACTTATATATATTTATTATTATATAAAACAGCCACAGTGTGGTTGCGTTTGTTCCACTTACTTAGAGATTCTGTAACTTTTAAGCACTGTTCTTTGCACTGCATTCAGTACAGACATTATATATTGATCAAACAGAAATATTTATTTTCCAATTGTCTCCCTATCTTCTGAACCCCCTACCTGGCCAAACGGCTCAGGATACGTGACTCCTAGGCCCCTCACTTTCCACGGGATGGGGATCATTAGCATTTCCCTGTTAGACAAGGACCCGGGGCCCGGCGTAGTCCCGGGATCTTCACAGAGAGCGGAATAGCCTTCAAATGAATAATGGATGGGGCTGAGGGACTGGCGAGGCACAGCCGAAATAGCAGGTGCTCCTCAAAATGCGAGGATGAGGGACAAACATGAAGCGGCGATGAAGAGGAGAAGGGCAGGGCACATTAAAGAAACACTGAAAGGGGGGACAACTATTGAAGGAGTGACTGGGGAAGAGTGCAGAGCGGGCCGTCAGCCTGCGTCAGGATGTGCCTTGTATCAAAGAGATTAATCATTAGCCTGCCAGAAAGACATGAAGGATGACTGTAACTAAATAAAAACAGGCCACACCACCTGCCCACTCCAGGCCCACGGTGCCACGCTCGTTAATTAGCACCCCGACGCGAACGCCAGTGCTGACAGCTGTTTTATACCTCGGCAATCTACCGCCCCAAATTACAGGCCCCCACTCGCAAATGGGGGGGGGGGGCTTAATGCACCCCCTTTAAGCTGGAAAGTGTCACATGCAG
>JAODKN010000045.1:15111660-15125590 GCA_026774425.1 Petrocephalus zakoni
TCGCGCCACATGGCTGTAGTGCCTTAATTGGTGCTCCCTCACAATGCAGGTAATGTGCCTCATTTGGGACTCCCTGAGCGACTGCTCGCTCAACACAAAGTCAAACCAGCGCTACCCAAGGATTCTCCAAAGAGACATACTACCAAAGGACTCTTCATCTCAGGTCGTCAGCGTCCAAGTCTTACAGCCAGACAGCAAAACAGGGAGCACCAGGACTAGGAAAACTTGAACCTTCATCCTCCTACAGATCACCACACACCCGTTTCCAGTGACCTCATGACCCCCCATACTCTCCTAATCTGTCTATTGACTTGATAGGAAGAGTCACCAGAGACATGAATTTCAGCGCAAAGGTAAGTGAGCCTCTCGAGGAAGTCAACATTCGCTGATGGCTGTGCCCAAGAGGTCATTAAAGGCCTGGATCTTGGTTTTTATCCAGCACACTTGCAAGTCCAGACACTCAGGCTCCTCTCTCAGTCTCTTGAGCTCCCCGATCAGAGCCTCCATTGACTCCATGAACATCCTTTCTTCGTCGGCAAGTCAAGAACAGTGAATCTTTCTTCACCAACAGATGCCCCACAGCCACTAGACCCCACGACCCTGCCCAACAGCCAGTCCATGCAAGCACTGAACAGAGTATGAGCAAGAACACAAACCTGACGAATAGGGCTGAACGATTTTAAGAAAATATCGAAATGCAATTTATCTGACAGATATTGCGATTGTGATTTGTGATTTTCTTTTTAACTCAGTTCAGTATTAACTACATGACATGTACAGTAAGAGCAATTTTTAAACAATCTGAACTTTTTACCAATCATATGATTCAGTGTGATTGCTGTTACCAGATTATGCCATGTTTTTTTCAGCTTAATTTACTATTCATTTAAGGCAGAACAGCTTAAAATTGTTTTATAGCCATTTATTTGCCAAAAATCTTCCTGGTTGCTAGCTAACATGGTCATTTTTACAGGCACATTTTAAGTGACTCATTTGCAAACAGCACTCGACCATTTTTTTACCCATAGTAAAGTAAGTGTTTCCGGGAATTCCCAGGTACACAAGGGTCAAATTAGCTGAGAACAATGACGTATAAATCAACTATCACAAAAGCTGTGACTGTGTTAAGTTAAATAGATTAATAAAAATAAAATAATTCCAGTAAGAAAACAATAGGAGTCTAGCGGCTAACGCTGCTTGGACCCCTAATAATAGAACCTTTTTGTGAAAAATCTCTGACCATTACACAACCAGCTGACTTACGGCACTGCGAATCTAACGTTTTCCTTGGGTTTCACATGTCTGTGTTTGTGGGCGTGTACACAGTCACTTTGGGCCACTTCTGATTGATGAGCATGACTAGCACTCAAGGAGCACAGCCCTTCTGATTGGTTAGACTGACTGTCACCCAAGAGGGATGGCTACATCACAATGGCTACAGTCTTTGGGATAGTCATAGACTTAACAGGACCAAGTACTAATGTGAAACTTTCCCATACCATTTTGGAACATCTCCACGATCCCCACTCACACAATGGTAATGAAACATTATTTGTATTATTGATATTCAAGTACTTCTTTAAAACTGCTGTAGTTAAATACAACATTTCACAAACACAACAGTCAGCATAGCACAACACTCCAAATGATGCCTATTACCTAAACTCATGTCAGCGATATAAAAAGCAGCCATTTAAAATGACTGGTGCGCAAAGCTATATACACATAGTGACTGAGGTATTGACATAATTACATTACAAAATAATAAACCTTTTCGCATGAGGGACAGTGGCCAGTGCTAATAATTAACTGAGGGTCTGTTCCTTACAGCAGGCTACTTTTATTTAACCAACTGAGTGCCAAGTCACAAAAAAACAGCTGACCTTACTGACCTTGGTGGTGGCTGCCCAGCCTTGGTACATATCAACACCTACACTGAGAGTCATAACGTTCGGGCGGATTCACACAACAGAACAGAACAGAACAGAACAGCTTTTATTAACAAGTGGTGGGTGCAGCATGGAGGCTCAGTGGGTTGCACTGTTGCCTCACACCTTCACCTTCACACAGTCGTGTGTGGAGTTTGCATGTTCTAATTACTCCTCCCAAAGTCCAAACACATGCAGTTGTACTAAAAGGTGCCTGTGTGGCTGTTCGCCCTAAATGACTAGGGGCCTTAGAGTTGCCATACGTCCCTTAAAATATGGAATATGGTATTTGACATTAAAATTTTGCGTCCCGTTTTTAATCAATATGGCATGCGGTTTGTCCAGTATTCCTGAGTTGTGATGAACGCAGCACCATTCCATCCACAATTAGTATGAAAACACAGTTGGATTGAATAGATTCATTTGTCTTGTTTATAGTTAATAAGTTATGGATGAGTTAGCAATGTATATCCTTAAGATTTTGAGTTTATAACTTAAAAGTTTTTCATTCAGTTTATTTTTATGTCCATTGATGATGGCTTTCATATACATGGTACTTCATATATTAAGTATGAATTGTAATACTTTCTTGAGACCATGGTTTAAGTTTTGATTTAGCACCGGTGGTGCGTCACTTGACACATAGTGGTTGTGGCCCCACTATGGTAGACTTTTCAGCATGCAATGTGGCAATCCTAACCGCAACCTGATAGCTGCACATTCTCACTCCCATTGTAGTTATGCTTTCTTTAGTGACACATCAGTTAATATGATTTAAAATGATCAATGAGCTAATTAGGACCATTGATATACATATACAGATTTTTTTTCACGCGCCAGTATTTAATTATTATTTTTTTTTATTAAATAATTATTACTTTGGACCATGCCACCAAAACTAGTTACAAAAAACACTGTAAGGCGGCTGGCTGTGTAACAGGTCAAAACCTGCTAGCTTTTTTCGCGTTAACGCACTCAAAACTGGACACGCGAAAGCGCATATTTTGCGTGCGTGGACGCGCAATGACGTGTTAAACACGTCGAGAACGTGCCCTTATGGCCGTCCGCTGTACGTATCACGTACGAGCCACGTTTCTCTTGGCGAGTATTCAGACCTCTGCGTTAGCCAGCGTATTTTCTACGTTGGGTATATTTCACAGCTGCGTGGTCCCTACACGCTGTCCACGGTACTGCTTGCTTTTTTAACTGAACAACTTTATAGACATATACACCGTGGCATAATTTGGCATATAGGATTAAATTAATACAGGAAAGGCAACAGGCGATTGGATACATTTCAATACCAATATTGTACAGCGAATGAGAAAAAAAATAAAAAGGAATAGATACTAGGGATACTGTTTTTCATTTATCAATGATGTTACACAATGCTGCTTTCAAATTCCCTTCTCAGCGATTTCTGAGAAGCAATTTCACAGAATGTGGTGGAGTTGTGCATAATTCCGCGCAAAATTGTGCGCGTTAACGTGTCAGTTTTCAACTCGTTGACACCAAAAAAGCGAACACGTTTTCTCCGTGTGAGGAGAACGTTAAAATATCTGTATCCCTCCAATAGTCCTGCACACTTCGTGAATTTAGTATTGAAAGTATTGGGCAGCAAATGACATGAACCATTATTTAATTCTCGTATCCTTTTTATCTAATTTTTACTTTTCTTTGGCTCTCGCGGATGACTGGTGACGTCACCGCGCGTGCTCGCGGGGAGGCTCACGAATCTCCCGCCTTTATTGATCTTCAAAGAGCGAAGGAGCGCGAGGATCTCTGTTCTCTGGAAAACTTATCCTGCTATTTCCTTGATAACATATTTTTTCTTCTTCAAACCTAATCTGTTTAGGGCCAGTATTACATTAGCTGTTCCCCTGTATGGATATGAAATTTAATTAAATCTTACCTAACTTCTTTAATTGATGTGGTGGCTGTGGGAAACATGTCGTCTGTTACGTGGGTGAATGCTTTGGGAGTGGATGTGCTGGCCCATGTTCAGGGAATGACAGTGGCGATGGCAGCCGGGCCACCCCATTGATATATACATGAATATGATGCACACATACAATCGATCCAACACTACATCAACCCTAAGCCATTACCCTCAGCAGCATTCTCGCTGAAATAAACCCTTGCATTAAAAAGAAAACAGCCCAGACTTTCAGAGATGAGCAGTTAGAAAAGACTTATGAATAAAATAAAAGGTGCTTCATTCTCGCCGTCGCCAAGATTGTTGAAAACCAGTTCAAGAAATCAATAGCAATCTTAATGAAGCATTTAGGGGTGAGACTTGGAGGAAACCTCAGATTTAGGGCAGCCAGCAAAACCACACTAATACCTGTGCTCAGACACAAAAACACAGATGCTATGCAGTAAAGGTAAACCACTAATTTAAGGCTCAAAGTCAAATGAGGTTGGTTTAGTTTATTTTTATTCAGTTATGTCTTTGTTATTTGTCTTAATTTGACCTTGGAAAATAAAATCTGGCATTCAGGACAGCAGTAAAGCACCCATTTGTTGTTGAAGTATTAATATTGAAAAATCATGAGTCGATCACTGTGAATATTCATCTTCCCTGCCATTTTTACCTTCCTCTTCTGGGATATACGAGGCTCCTAGGATGCGGTGTGTTCCTTTTTAGTGAAATGTGCTGCAGCCGGCGTGATCCAGGCTGACCCATTTGCTTATCGGGATCAAGCATTTCCACATAGACGGAGCTGGCGGACAAGTCCCGCTCCCAATATTAGAGCCATTTAGCTGCATAAATTTTCCAGTCAGGTGACCGATTTTTCACACCTTCCCACCTTGAAATTGCACGTCCGGGTCGGAAAGGAGGGCGAGACTGCAGGAGTGGCAGCGCCACACTGCTTCCCCCCCCCATCTGGCGATCCGCATGCTCGCTCACGGCCTCAGTCAGCCTCACACCCACTTATCATTCCGCCCGCTCCTCCGTCTCCTATCCCGCCGCTCTCTCGCGCCCCCCATCCCCCCCCTCCCAGCCGCTCGCTGGGGCACTCGGCCCAACCAGACAGTCGCCCGCAGCCTACCTGCCACTTGCCGCCACTCCTTTGAATATGGAGTTGAGGTGGGAGTCTAAGGATTCACCTGTTTCACTGCATTCAGATTTATTGCTGGTCACATCAATTTCCTTCAAAGCTTCAAAACCCAGTTCAATTTCGTCTCTCCATCCCCAGGCCAATGAGGAACAGGTTTGGCATTGTGTGTGTGGGGGGGGTGGGGGAGGTGTCCACTCATTTCTACAGTCACAGATTAAACTCAGTGCTCGCCAGCTGCACTGCAAAACGAGTGGCATTGTGTTAAAGACCATGTTCGAGACGAAGGGAAGGGAAGAGTTTAGGGCAATAAAGGTAGCTTTTTGAGTTGAGTAGGTGGATGGATTAATCCCCTTTTTTACACAATTCTGCACATTGTGATGAGGCCTCAGGGTGAATTTGGCTGTGCCGTGGATCACAGAGGTCAAACTTTGGGGGCTGAAACAGTCCCTCGTGTTGGAATTGGGGGGGGGGGGGTTGTCAGGGTCAGTGGGCTGACACATGAACTAAGGAGGACATGGAAGACTGAAGGGCTGACCTACTTAAGGCAGTTCCTCTCGCGTGTCGGCCTTTTTATGGTAACACCGCCACCCCCGGGTTGAAATTTTAATGGTAACATATGGCCAAACTAAAGTCCCTGCTGTACACTCATCTCCTAATTTGGGATATGCACCGGGGTGAAAATGAAAACGGTTGACCGGTTAAGAGTCTCGGTGAGTATGCGGGCCTCGTGGACGTCGGGGGCTTTCGTCAGCCCGACCCGGTAAACGGCACACTGCGCTTTATTTATTTAGCAGCCGCTTTTAGCCGAAAGCGATGTGCTGTCGAGAAAGCGGGGAGAGCCGGTCCCTGGAGCAATTGGGGGCTAAGGGCCCCACTCAGGGGGCCCAATGCCGAGATCACTCTGCTGGCCCCGGGATTTGAGCCAGAGACTTTCCTATCACAACCGCAGAGTAGCAGCAGCAGACGCCGGAGGTTCGAGTTCATCCAGGGGCTCTCAGTAAAAGCTGATTTTTGCAGCACGGGGTGTAACTTCGTAAACCTGTGAAACATTCCCGACACACAGGGGGCCGATTTGCACAGGCGTGGGCTCTGTGCCGAGTAAACACCTTAAAGCGGCACTCGTCCAAAAAAATGAAAACCGTAATATATATTGACAGAGATGTAATGTAGGGATTGGACCAGTGTATGCTTCTAATCCCAGCCAATTAAGAAAGTTGGCTAGCACATGCAAATAAATTCTGCCCCCCCCGCCCATCCCCTGCCTGAGATGGAAGGGGTTCTTCTCTGCATTAATGTTGTTGTGTAAGCCGAGGCAGAAGGTAGAGCTCTCACAATTCGTAGCCCCACAACCTTTAAATGCAGCGCTGGAGACTAAGGGACCAGGGGATCCAGAGGCAGCACAGGAGAGCAGATGTTGAGCCAGAGCTGTGGTTACCGGGGGCGGTCGGTATGGGGGTGGGGGAGAGTGGGGGAGGGTTTCGAAATGAAGGTGCCGTGATGAAGGATGATGGAGAGGAGAAGGGAAGCTGATTAGATGATTGCAGAGGTTTGCATCCTGGCAGAGGATGAGGTGAGGTCTCTCTCTGCGAATGCACACACACACACACACACTCTGGCACGCACACACACAACACTGATGGCACCATCAGCATAAACTCAGTCATAACAATTATCAGGCAGATGCTGTTTTCCCATAGCAGTACCTCCACCTCTAGACGGGTGTGAAGCTGCACCTCAGCAACATAAACATATCCCATCATGAATGCTAATGCAGCCCCCAACACGCTCCAAACTCACTGAACACGGAACCGGCAGTCCGAACGCGCTGGGGATCCGCTGTTTCTATGGCGATATCCCTGACAGTCCTGACAAGATGACAGGGTGAAACAGGGAAGAGGGTCAGGGGTCGTCTCTCATTATTTCCCATCAGCCATCCACGCCGCCGCAGTGCCCCTGATTGTTACTCAGTCCGCGTATGTTTTTCGGTACGGCGCCCCCTTCTGCATGTTGTGCAAAACGGCAACGGTGCACGTGTGGCATTCAAAATGCAATAAAGCGGATGCTGTATTCGCAAAATTAAACGCTTTTAACCAGAGCCTCGTTGTCATTCTTCAAGTGAAATAATCAGTTCACCTGGTATTAAAAAAGCTAAAGGAATTAAATTGATTTTCTTATGCTCCTGTTTCCTATTGTATGCTTTTTATTTGCTTGCTTTATTTTTTTAGTGATTTCCCTGGAGTTTTAATTAAAATGTGGTGTTGATTTGATTCGATTCTCGTCTGTTCGCCGGTGTTATAGGAGTGAAGCTGAACATCTCACTGGAGACAGGGGTGTGGGGACTAATGAAGGATTTCTCTCGGACACTCACGTCCGGGGTCAGGCCGGGCCGCGCCCAGCGTTTCCTGCGACGTTCCAGGCGCCGGCCCACCCTCTGGAAATCTTGTTGTGTCTGGAAGGGCAGGTGAAAAGGGGTCATGGCTGTTAACCTTCCTGTCTCACAGAAACATCATCTTGCCTTGAGTACAATTCCCGGGACCCAGAGCAACCTCTGCTCTACAACGCGGCCACCGTGCAGCTTCTGCTACTCAAAACCGTCCTCAGAGTTGCATCCACAAACATATAGACAAGCTGATGGAGGAAAGACAGGAGTATCTGTGCAGAGGAATCCCATGACCTGGATACCTACTGAACCTCTGGACTTCAAGCCTGGCCAAGAAGCAACCAGCCAATCCAGATGGGCAAAACAGTCCACTGAGATCATTTAGCATAGCCACACGCAGCTGACAATTGACAGTGCACCCTATGTCAGGCGAACTTCAACGCGGTTGGCAAATTTGTACGTCTGCCCAACATGGGAATTTGGGCCAAATGAACCGACTAGGCCTTCAGTGGCCCCCAGGAAGAAAGTCTGCTTATGCCAAAGAAATAAAACTGTTAATTTGTGGAACAGGCCATTCAGCAGAATCACAATAAATGCCATAAATCAAGCACATATTTTATCTTGCTTTGGGTTCCTATCTACTGTTCAGAGAGTAAATAATACCTGGGGAGCATCAGCTTGACAGAAAGCCAATCTGATCATTGCTCAAAACATTCTAGTTGAGCATGACTCAATTAAACAATTTCACGACAGCCTTTTAATGCGTCCCTGTTGTTCGCAGCATCCAGTGAGCACCACGGGCAGCGACTTCCAGCATGCAGGACACCCGTGGCCCTTGCTCACTAATGAAAGCGATTGGGATGAAGTGCAATTTTATTTTTCTTTTGTGGAAATGAATGTCCATTATTCACGGAACAGTCTGGAAATATCCTCAAACTGAATAGTCTCAAAAAAAAAAAAAACTCATTTCCTTTTCAGAAGCAGCAAGTGCCTCTCCGTACTGTCACTCCCAATTTCTCTTAATCTCTCTCCTTGCAAGTCGCTGTCAAATTCATATTTGAAATTGCTATTAGCATGACCGGAATCATCCCGCGTCCCCCAAACTACGCTAACCTGTAGCCTTCGCCGCGCTCATTGGCGGAAGATTCTATGCAAATGTGCGTCTGTGAATGGAAACTTTCAGAGCGACGGCAGTCCAATATTTCGTAATTAAGCTCTGAAGGGAAAAAGCCCCGTCCGTGCTGCTGTGCCTCAGAGGAGGACTGTTTGGAGCTTATTAGCCAGAGATTAACCAGATCTTCAGTGCATGTCGAATCCGCCTTGAAGAGATTCTATGCCGGGAAGCTCCGTTTCTGACGCAGCCGAGGCGAATCCCCACAAACCTACCGACGGCCTCCCTCCTTCTTCTCTTGCTCCCCCCCCGTCCCTCCCATTCGCAGCCAGCCAGTTACATCGTTTCCAATGGCTTTAGCAGCATGGCAGGTGATACACAACAAAATCGTTTAGTCCACGGAGAATAAAATTACTTGAAACGTTAGTATGCACTGTGAGACTGCCCCCCCTCTCCAGGTGACACCCCCCCCGTACCCCCTTTCTCTTCCATCATTTCCAGCCTTCATTGTTCATTCCTGTTGGATACTGTGCCCCTGTCCATCAGCTGTCAACGAGAAGCACACACACACACACACACACACACACACACACACATGCACCTTTCTCCTGATATAACAGCATCCCAGGTGGCTGAACCTGCTTGACATGGCAGGTTATAAATAAAACATGTTTAAAACAGTTTGTCCTTATTGCTATCTGTAAACCACTTGGGTGGTAGTGGCAGATAGAGGGAGGTGGGGGGGGGGCATTTCAGCATTCGCGACTTACAGACCGCATTGTGAAAATTGGCTTGGGATATAACACCCAGGTTAAGTTGTACGTTCAGCATTTTCATATTTACGATGGTAGATTCAGGATGATACTCCCCATAGCTTATATGGCAGGTAAGTGAAAGGCACTATATCAGATAGGGCAAGGGGTAGCTGTTCCAGGTCTGCAACAGAACCAGTTAAGGAAGAATGTCCAGTAATATTAAAGCAACAAAATGTGTTTGGGTAGGAGAACTATGGAGGAGGCTGTGAGGTGCGAAAATGTGCTTCCAATTTCCATGCGCACGTTATCTGACACAGGATCGTGATGATTCTGGAGCCTATCCCGGAAAGTGCAGACCTGTGACACCCTGCACCTGATGTTACTCCATCACAGGACACATACTTACACCCCTTACACCCCATCGGCAATCTAGAGACTCTGCTCACCTGACTGCTTAAGCACCCTGAGGAGAGCGTCCTAAACACAAATAGGACCAGTAAGCTGGCGCACAGAGCCAGAGGCTGCAATCGAACCAGCGACCCTGGATGTGTGAGGCTACGGTGCAGTCCACTGAGCCCACCGCTTGACAGAAAGTCCCCTTGTGTTAATGAATGTACATGTATACATTTCTGAACAATAAAAACAACATGAGCACCTCTACAGAAACACAGGCCTGCAAAAATACAGCCAGAAATCCAAAGACTTAGCTACTAATCCTCCTTCAGCTCATTAGCTGCTATAATCTAGCCCTGACCAAACCACCAGCAACGTTCTGCTAACCCTCAAAGCCGAAAACAGTATTACAGTGTGTTAGCAGTGTTGTATTCTAAATTATTTACCACTATTAGCTCGTCAACGACTCGGTCTTTGTTTAAATAATGGCCCTCCCCTTTTTGTTTTAATTGCTCTTGGGGTGAAATTGAGAAGAGGAAAGAAAATATTTGTGTAGGCAAAAGCAAAGCCAGTAAGGCTCGTATAAAGATGGCGAATAATTACAGGCATCCCCACAAGGAGGCTGATAAAGGGTGATCCATCCTCAAATGTCGTGTGAGGAACCCGTTACCAGAGGGACAGCTTGGGGCTGTGCGTCTCTCCTATCGATGGACAATAACCCATTATCAGTGGCCGGCAGAGATTGATGAAGGAGAGTAACCTGGGGGTGTATTGACAGGGTAGGCTGGAGAGCACACCCTGGGCTCTTAAAGGTAATGGCACTCTATATCTACTTGAGTAACTGTTACTTCAGGCTGACATTTAGCCGTAGCTCGGTAGGTGGTCTCGGTCTTCTGCCCCTTAGACTTTAAGCGAGCTTCAGCCAGACACAGCCAAGGAGGGAACGTTTTTTTAAAGCCATTTTAAAAAAATGTAAAAAGATAAAAGAACCTAATAGCATACAAACTGGTAAAGCCATTACAATAAGAATGAATTAATTAGCAAATTATCAAATTAGTAATGGTCTTTAAACACGTGCACGGGCTGACAAACTGGCTGAGGACCAAACAAACTGCAGTTTAACATTTAATTCATTTAAACGATGCCCCCAACGTAAGGGGGGGGGGGCTCGGCATGCCCGCGTGACAGGAGCGGGGCTTAAATATTACATTGCGGAAGCTGCGCGCGCTATAAGTGTGCGGGCCGAACGCCTGTCGGCACATTAAGGAGAATGAAACATTCACGGCCCGCAGCAGGAAGCGGATTTCCCCGGGGAGCGCCGCGGACAGGAAGCAGCGCGTTACTTAAGCTCAAAGCCGGCAGCTGCGGCGGCACTTTAGCGCGATCGCATTACGCGCTGTGAGCGGCACGACACGGCAGGTCGAAGCATACAACCCGATCGCCTAGAAAAATAAATAAATTAAGGCTTGAGCATGGCTAATAAATACTACAGAGCGTCCACTGCTACGTTTGCATTCATTTAGTAAATGCTGCCACCCTTACCCTCGCAGAGGTTAACAGTGATGCGGATTGAAATTGGAGGTGAAAAGCGCAGACGCACAGGGTAAGTGCTATGAATTAAGTACGTCCCGGCAGTAAAAAGTAGTGCATTAAAAACATTGCATTCAAACGCCTTAACAAGAAAAGGCACAGTAATATGATTTGACAAGATAGTAAGACTGCATTCACAGTGTTTAACGAATATATCAGTGTGTAATGCTAGGGCAATCACGGGACTTGGTAACCGCCCAGTAGCACGCACACCTGTCACCATGAAGTGCTTTGAAAGGCTAGTCATGAGGGACATGGAAACGGCACTGCCTGCCTCACACGACCCACATCAGTTTGCCTACTGCCCAAACTGCTCCTCGGAGGATGCAATACTATCTGCCCTGCACCCAGCCCTCACCCACCTAGACAAAAAGAACTCGTATGTCAGAATGCTGTTCATAGACTTCAGTTCAGCATTCAACACCACCATCCCACAGCAGCTAATTGAGAAGTTGATACTTCTGGGCTTCAACCCCTCCCTATACAACTGGGTCCTGGACTTTCTGACTGAGAGGCTCCAGTCAGTACGCATCGGTCACACGACTTCCAGGACCATCATGCTAAGCACCGGCACCCCACAGGACTGTGTGCTCAGCCTGCTCCTCTTTGCCATGCTGACTCATGACTGTACTGCACAGCGCAGTTCCAACAGCATTACCAAGTTTGCTGATGGTACCACAGTGGTGGGCCTCATCAGCAACGGTGATGAGTCGGCTTACAGAAGAGAAGTGGAACAACTAGGTGACTGGTGCACAGGCGATAATCTGTTCCTGAACGTGGACAAGATGAAATAAATGATTGTCAACTTCAGGAAGGCACATGTTGTCCACTCCCCACTATACATCAAGGTCTCAGAGGTAGAGACTGTCAGGAGCACCAAATTTCTTGGTGTTCATCTGACGGATGATCTCACATGGTCCCTCAACACCACCTCTCTGGCAAAGAAAGCACAGCTGCGACTGCATTTTTTACAGTGGCTGAAGAAGGCCAGCCTCCCACCCCCCATCCTCACCACATTCTGCAGGGGAGGCATTCAGGGTGTCCTGACCAGCTGTATAACTACCTGCTTTGGAAACTGCAACGTCCTTGACCTCAAGTGCCTGCAGAGGATAGTGAATACAGCTGGAAAAATCCTCAGGACCTCTCTCCCTTCCATCCAGGACATCTTTCACAAGCTGTGCATCTGCAAGGCCTCCAGCATTGTGAGAGACCCCTCCCATCCACTGCATGGACTATTCACCCACCTCCCCTCTGCCAGGAGGTCCCACTAGCCATAAGACTCCTGAACTCCCCTGCTCACTAAGTGAGCAGCACAAACTCCTCACTTCACAGTCACTTTAACTTTGATAATGTTTGCACTCCTGTCACCTGTTGCTAAATAATATACAATAATATACAATACATATACTGTATTTACTACATACCATTTCATCCACCCATTCATGAATATACTGTATGTCTGCCCTCCTATCCACCCCCCTACGCACGTGTATTTAAAAATTCCTGCACTTTAATTACCCCCCTGTAATTGTGTACGTGCTGCTCCTCTTTGTGTTGCACTGAGGTCCGGGGAAACGATGTCTCGTACCGTTGTATATAGGGGTGGGAATCGAAATCAATTTGGAATCGGTTTTAATTGTTGCGATGCATCAGAATTGCACACCTCCGACGTTATCGACTCCTCTAACGATTCCTCCGCACTTTCCGCCGTTGCGCGCGATGACGTCACCCGACGTCACGCGCCGCGACTTGAATACTACGTCACGGAGCGGAAGAAGCGGTCCGAGGCGGGGTCAAGAGCACCTGGCTGCAGACACTGTAGGTGTGGAGCTCCACACTAAGCGGAAACACGTGACCTCCACAGTAGGCGGAAACACGTCACCGCCACAGCAGGCAGAGACACGTGATCTGCATAGATTCAGTGGAAACCGCGCAAGGGGGGTTGGGGTTGGGGTTAGGGTTAAGGTTAGGGTTAAGTTTAGGGTTACCTAACCCTAACGTGTTTCCGCTTACTGCGGAGCTCCACAGTGGCTGCAGCCAGACCCTTCTCAGCGGGGTTGCATTTTAGTAGGAAAGTGCGGTTTGTAACCAGTGCAGAACCGTTTAAAATTGCACGGGTGGTAAGACTAGCAACATGCTTAAACATTTAAGCTCTCAACAGCATTCAATTCCAGGAATGCCATGTGTTCAACTTTTAGCGCTCCGCGGTCTCCAAAGACGTGGGTAGCTTTAACTACGGTACCTTAACCTACATGCGCGAATTTTCTGTAAACGAATTATGTAGTACATTTGTTTCATGCAATTTAGAAGATGACGGACAGGGTGACAACAATAGCTCCTCTAAGGCAGCTCCTGAAAGACAAGCCCCATTCACGCTCGCTGTCCAGGCAGCAAAGTTTAATGCGGAGGAAGAGATTCAATTCTGACAGCTAATAAAACAGCTGCTTTTTGTGCTGAAAACTGCGTAGGGCTACTGTTTTTATGTGCAATTTAGTCTAATTACATGTCCACAAAATTATAAACAGTGATAAATTAATATTTAGTTATTTTACTAATCAGGAATTGATAAGGGAATCGATAAAGAATAGGATTGATAAGAAGAATCGATAATGGCATTGACATTAATAATTTCTTATCGATTCCCATCCCTAGTTGTATACTTGTAAGATGGCTGGCATGACAATAAAAAGCCTACTACTACTACTACTACT
>JAODKN010000045.1:15132112-15153486 GCA_026774425.1 Petrocephalus zakoni
CATCTCTGAGATCCATCCTCACAAGTAATACACAGCATTCAGTTGTCCCTCCTCTCTCGGAACACGCAGCATCACTGAGCTCCGTCCTCACACTGAACACGCAGCATCACTGAGCTCCATCCTCACACTGAACACACAGCATCACTGTGCTCCGTCCTCACACTGAACACGCAGCATCACTGAGCTCCATCCTCACACTGAACACACAGCACCACTGAGCTCCGTCCTCACACTGAACACGCAGCATCACTGTGCTCCGTCCTCACACTGAACACACAGCACCACTGAGCTCCGTCCTCACACTGAACACACAGCACCACTGAGCTCTGTCCTCACACTGAACACACAGCATCACTCCTTCCTCACACTGAACACACAGCATCACAGAGCTCCATCCTCACACTGAACACACAGCATCACTCCTTCCTCACACTGAACACACAGCATTGCTGAGCTCCATCCTCACACTGAACACACAGCATTGCTGAGCTCCATCCTCACACTGAACACACAGCATCGCTGAGCTCCATCCTCACACTGAACACACAGCATCGCTGAGCTCCATCCTCACACTGAACACACAGCATCGCCCCCACGTCCCAAGCTCAACCATAACCACCAAAACTGCAGAATTACTTTAAGAAACTTTCTAGGCATGTGAACTGAAAGGCTAAATAAATCCACACTTTCCACCAGCCAGTGGAAGGTTACGGGGGGAGGGGGTAACTACGGCTCCAAAGTGCTTGAAGGGGTCAGGTTGCACACAGATACGGCCCGGTGACAGCAGTACAGATGCCTGTAGTGTCACACCTTTACCCAAACGCCAGGATACTGGTACACAGTGACAAACCGCGAGGTATCCCTCGTCCTGATCGCCCGGCAACCGGCGGAGCCTGTGGGCTGCGTTAAAGGTCACTGCTGCAGAACAAGGATGGGAGGCATGACAAGGAGGTATAGGGACAGGTTGCACACGGGCAGGGGCGGGGGGGCTGCCTATGACAGACTGTGTGGAGGCTCAGCATGCGAGTCCGCCCACCTGCACACCCACGTGCCCACCCACACACACACAGACACACACGCACTGGCCAGGACCTAGCTGTAGCAGCTCACGTGGGGGCGGCGGCGGGGAGGGTGCTATGAGAAATATTTAAGCCCCGTTTCCCCGAGGCTCTGTGGGGGGGCTTTGCTGGCTTTGATGTTGCCTGTTTGTTTTGCGGAATAAATTAGCATCTCTCCTCCGCGTCTGCATAATGGGATTGTGAGGATCAAAATCCACAACCTTCAGAGGTGGGGGGGGTTTCGCCTCAGCGGCCTGTGTTCCTGACTGACTGTTGCAGAAGTTGCAGTTGCGACCTCAGATTTGGTTACACGACTTAGTTAACTGCACACTCGCAATCTTCTGTCCTTATGGAAATCAGGGCCGATTTTAAGAGAGCATTCAGATTTAATCACTCAAATAATGATACAGTGCTCCCCCCTGCATGAGTGCAGCTTGTTAAAACTTCTGATTCCCCCCAGTGTAGGGCAGCAGGGTAAGGGGGAAAATAATCTGTAACTATCAATGGGGCAGGGGCAGATGATGCCAGAGATTCTAATTATGAATTGGATTGGGGTGGGAGATTGTTAAAATGTAAGAGGGTAGCAAGAGGAAGTGATTTGCGGAAATCGCATTAAATATTCAGTATTTGTTTTGATTCTGGGACAGAAACAGAGAGAAAGAGCAAGAGGGACAGACTGTATCTGAGCTGTGATGGTGGGGGAAGGGGGCGTGGCCATCTCAGGGAGAGAAGATGGTAATTGGACAGTTTGTGTTTATCCGTTCTACCCAATCCCTTATTCTTGATAATATATACAAATTACTGTGCTTTTCTTCTCCCAGTTTTAATTTATTTTGTGCTGAGGTGGCTCATTTATTGTTTATGTGATCCTCCTGTGATGGCCTTATGTTGTCCAAGATAACCAATCAGATGTTAGATGTCAGACCAACCAATTAGATGTCTTGGTCCCACCTCCTCTAGTTACTTGGAGCCATCTCTTCTGCAATCTGATTGGTTTTCTCTCTGAACCAATCATTTTTCATTCTGCCCTCAGTAGATTTTTATAAAAGTAAAATTCCCATGAGCATTTTGAACGTAGAGGAGAGATGTGGAGGAACTGCAATGCAACATGGGAGTTGGAAAGGGATGTCAATTCCACCCATGGAATAGACGACTGAAGCAGATCTAGGTACAGATTCGCATGCTTGACACACACATCATGGAGTTTTGTTATCATGTAAGTAAATAATGAACGAAGGCTTAAAATTTCACACCTGTGGCCTGAGTTCTGTGTGTGTTTCCGAGGTTTTAAAGTGGCTCAGATGCTGGCAGACTGAGCCCGCTAACTCGCAGGGAACACTCACAACTTCCTCATGACATTATGAGAACCAGATGCCGACGGCTGCCACACCCGCGCATAGGATGAGGGGGGCCTTCCGTCCAATCACAGATCCCGAACCAGAACAGAGATTAAATAAATAAGTAAATGAACAAAGTCAGCCACGTCGCCGTAGACGCTGTCATGGCAACAGCAACAGGAGAGCTAAGCGAAGGAGACGTGCGGGAACTGGGGGAGGAATTAATATGCACGGGGAAAGACGGAAATAAATATATAAGGAATAAATTAGGCCCGATAAATTGCTGCGCAACGCTCCATGGGTAAACAGGCTACTGGTTCAGCTTTAATCATCAAACCCAAAATGTTGTTTTTCAGGTGTTTTTTTTGGGGGAGGGGGGAGTTGATTAACTTTTATTGAACTATTAAAATGTGGAGAGGACTTGGGACTCCAGGCAAAGCCATCACTCTCCCTCCAAAGCCCAGGGGGAGCAGGCCCAAAACCACGTGGAAGCCTGCCCCTTCTCTCTGAGACGGCGCTGGCCCGGTGGGGGCGAGGAAACAGCCTGGTTATGGGAGGGAGGGGGGATCCCTGTCACCGCAGCAGGGATGGCGAGCCGGTGAAGGACATCAGCCCATGCGCATGGCGTCCAGGCTCTGTGAGGCCTCTCGACCAATCAGCTGCCCCCTCAGCCTCCCAGTTTCTCGCTCCCTGTGCCGGGAGAGGGATCCATGTAAGCTTTTTCTCCACTTAAGCTGCTTATTCCTCCCATGGCTGAACGGGGGATGATGAAACCAGAGCGCGTGGGCGTCTGTGTGGTTAATACGCCCATTTCAGCACTCACTCAACTTTTTACTAGCACATACTTTATTAATGTACTATAATTGACAATACTATGGTATAACCTTCATTCGTTGTACTGGCATTTAATCAGTACGACCATAATCCTCCTTTATGTCTTTAAATGCTTCCCTTCGGTGAAAGTGATTATTTGCCCTAACAGATATTACACCTGCCTGTTTGGACGTACATGAGCAATTAATAACGCGGGCGGTTGCTGTGCTCTGGTAATTTTAGTTATGCATTACATAATTTCTGTTTCTTTTCCCCCCTTTGTGCCTCCACAAGAAAAAATAAAAGTTTTTCTTTAGCTTTCCCAAGTCGACGCCCCCAGTCGACAGCCAGGAGGAACGGGCGAAATGCAAACCGGTTGGAGGCCAGACGTGGCGAATTCAGGGAGTGGGGAGCCCTCAGGTATTAACATGGGGGTTTCACAGTTTTCATGAAAAATTGTGGCTGTGTGAACTGTGCGTAGCAGGGAGCTGTGAGGAACCAAACATGTGGACCATCTGGGGGTCCCCGAAGACTGGGTTAAGAAACATTGGGCTAGAGGGCAGAAGCCTATTCATAAGCCCCCAAGCCCAAGCCCAAGCCAAACCCTACCCCAAAGCCCAGGCCATTCTGAGGACTCGTCCAGGTGTTTGAAGTGTTGCTTTACTCCTGACTTCTCCTCCATAGTTATGTCTGTAGTTTCTTTAGGTCATGCTATTTTGGTAGCCGCATGAATATGGCACCATAAAGAAACAGCCATTGGTACCTGCTTGACTCAGGTACCTTCTCTCCTTGTCTGTGTTTGATTCTGGCATTTCGGGTTGATTCCTGTACCTTCTGTAGTGGTCCCTGCATGATTCTAGTAACTTCTGTAGTGGTCCCTGCTTGATTCCAGTATCTTCTCTGGTGGTTCTTGCTTGATTCTGGTACCTTCTCTGGTGGTCCCTGCTTGATTCTGGTACCTTCTCTGGTGGTCCCTGCTTGATTCTGGTACCTTCTCTGGTGGTCCCTGCTTGATTCTGGCACCTTCTCTGGTGATTCTGGTACCTTCTCCCTGCATGTATCTGATCCTTGCCAGATTAGCACAGGCTGGCCGGCTGAAGCCTGAGCCCCCCTGTCTGATGCGGCCAAGCCTGGCAGGCTCTCTCCCAGCCCGCTGGAGCCCCCCTCCCTCGCACTGGGTTGATTATGGCTGATTAGGATGCAGATTGCTGCAGACGCTTTGATCGCGATTCCCGCCTAACCCCCCCCCCCCCCACTCCATGGACGCGGCACAGAGGCTGATGTCATGCCTTTGCTTTCTGTTTTTGTCTCCCAACTTACACACACTGAAAAAAAATCCAGTTTCACACATAGAAACATGTTCCCCACGCATGCAGGGGCGAGTTTGTCCATTCTGTCGTTTCAGAGCTCGCCCCCCCCCCGCCCAAAAAAAAATGAAACGTAAAAATAGTGTACAGAATCAGAAGGTGGTTCCTAGCTTGCTGGTTAGCAGAACGTGCCGCCTCAGCATCTCCTACATGTGGAACGTGCTTATTTAATATTTAGTGTAGTATCTGTCTATGGCCAACAGGGGCCGTACCTCGGGGGCCTGCATGCAAATGTGTGGTTTGAAGTCACTTTTTGAAGTCACTTTTTGAGTAGGGCCCAGAAATAACAAACAAGCCCCTGATACTGCCACTTGCTCAGCGATGCTTCGGTAACAAACTCTGACTCTCGCCAGGCGCAATGGGACATTTTCGGTGTTAGCAACTTCTACTCCGACAAACAAACACCGCAATTGATTTGTGGGCATTAAAAGACCTTTTCATCGACGACCAGGAGTGCGTAGACAGCCGCACTTTTATTGTTCCAATTGCATTTAATTGCTCCCACCTCAGAGCTATTGTTTTAACGAGCTCAGACCAAGGTATGTGCGCGCCACACTGATGGTCATCCTTGCACGTGTACATGCTTTGGCAGTGCCCCCCATCCAGCCCATTATGGTCTATTTTGCTGCCACCCCCCCTCACCGGCAGCCAGAACTAGCCTGGAAGATTGAATTACGGTGCCAATCTCATCCGAAGGCGCCCAGCTGCTCAGCAAAGCCTAAAAGAAGCAGGATTTTCTATTAATGCCATGAACGGTCCAGAAAAGATGCATCATTCAGATCACTCAAGCAGGGATGAGACATCTTGATGTGGTGTTACGATAAATGATGTTATCTAGCCACTTTGATCCAAAACAAAGTTTTACATCCCTGCCCTCCATGAAAAAATACCACGTCAGCGCTACACTTAAGGATGTGGTCCAAGATCTCCTGTCCGAAGGCACGGCAACTGGACACCACGGTCTCAGAGACCAAAGACAGAGCCATTCAAAACGGAATCTAGCTCCTGAGGTTCCGGAACCACTCCACCACCAACCAATCCGGCTTCCCTATCATTAGCCATACATTTAATTGGGTTAATCAAAGGCTTGGAAAGGGTAACGGGAGGGATGCGTGCGAGGGGGAGATAACGGTGGCTTCTCGTGGCGCCGAGCATCGTGGGTGAGTGTGGGGGTTCAGGGGAGGCGACCCTGCCTTGTAATACCTTTCTTCCAGCAAGGCTCACATTTTCCCGGGTCTCAGAGAATCTAGCGGCCATGAAATTACTTTCTCACTGATTTGTGAGTTCAGTGAAAAAAGAGTGGTCTCCATAATTTTCACGCCGGACTACTGTAATGTTATTGTTTCTTTTTCTTAATATCCCCCTCACTCACTTGCACCCCCCCTTCCAGAAACCTTCCAGTTCCCCATATGAGATTTGTCCTGGAAGATCTTGCACATGGGCGTCGCCGCCATTAAATCTCAGGCGGACGTGTGCCCCCTCACATTTCATAATTATTCGTCTGCACCCACCCCCCCCCCCCACATACTGACATACTGGCGATTTTCCCGGTGGGCTGGAAATATTTACCCTGGGGGACCCTAAAATCCAAGGCTGATTCCTACACCCAGTCCAGCCCTAAGTGGAGGTGACATTTTGGGGCGAGACCACGTGATGAGAGCTGTGATCATGCGTAAAAGGTCACACTTCTCAAGAAGGCTGAGTCTAGGATCCAGACCGCTGTAGGTCTAAAATATCCCTGCTCAGGAAGTCTGGCTTAATCGCAGGGAAGGTGGGATTTCCTCTGGACACGTTAGTCTCTACCTCCTGGACACACGCATGAATACACAGGCACCTATGGTGCGGAGAGAGTCCCATCCGTTTTGCCCTTGGAGCAGCTGTGAGGTAGGCCTTTACCTCAACTAACCCCCCTTTCTGGATGACGTGAGGGAACAAAGCAGCTCACCGGAGCGGCAGGGATCCCAGAGACAAGGCGAGGAACATCCTGTCCTCTGCATTCGGGCCTTAGGGGAACTGACACCCTTGGGAAATCTGGAAACCACCCGCAGGCAGTGGTGGCAAAACCTGAGGCTGGGGGGGGTTCCCAAACGATATGATTTGCCTAGCTGGGATGGGGGGCTACAAAAATGCATAATCCCATATCATACAGGACTGGTGGCAACTCCGGGCAGTGGCATTAAAAGTTGTTAATTGTTGTTGATTTGTTTCAGAATAACTGCCTTTATTTAAGAAATTATCAAATTAAAATAAAAGATGGTTTCCTTGATGGGTGAGGTTTGGGTGGCCACAATGGCTTATTTTGGTGGGAGCAGTATGTCAATCATCCCCCCCATGACACTGATGCTGGACTAAGAAGAAACAGGTAAAGCCAGCCATGACTGAGAGCACGCCCACCCAAGTCCCACCCACCTGGAGCTTGAAGGCTCACTTCCCTCTTTGCTACACGTGGATCTGGTGTCCCGCAGGCCCTCGCTGTGAGCCTGAATCATCCAGGAGCCAGGAGCAGCAGCATGTGGGTGGCACACTGAAACGCTACCCCCCCCCCCCCCCAACCAACAAAAAAACACCCCTGTTATCTGTGACTCAGGCCCAGGGGCCTCGACAACTCACAAGCACTGAATGCTGAATCACCCCTGTTTGTAAACAGCCCCCGAAAAAAAAAAAAAAACACGCACAGGGGGCGCCAGAGATGCGACTCTGTGACCCCAATCATGCCGTCCGTCGTGCTGTTCAGAGAGCAGGGGGAGGAGAGGGCGGGTGCAGCGAGCGGCTTTCGGTGACGTCTGTGGGGCTGCAATCCTGTCTGCTGGGCGTGCGGAGCGGAGACAGGGAGGAGATAAGGTGAGAAAAGGACGTGGGCCCCCCCTGTTCAGCATGCAAAAGCGATAGGAGAGCACACTGGCGGGTTGGGGCAGTGTGGATAGCTCATTACTCCATCTCCCCGCCCAGTGACTGCGGGGGGGGTTTAGTGCGCGGATCAGCCTGCGGATGGAGAAGTGCAGCTCCTTCCTGGTGCTGACATTTAATCCATGCTCATAAATTTCATTTGTGGCCAATTTCTTTACAAACGCCGGCAGGGAGGGGCAGGGAGAAGCTGGGGGGGGGGGGGGTATGCACACCGGGGAAGGCGGTAAAGAGATCAAGCAGGTGTGTGCATGTACATATATAGCTGATGCGTTGCCACAAAGGGGACAGGGAGCGCATCAGCGTGCCATCGCTACCCGACCATGTGGGGGCAGTTTTACCCCGCATTTCACCTCCGGGCGGCAGATGGGAGTTTTTCGGAGAGCGGGCCGGAATTGCGCGTCCTTACGAGCCCTGAGAGCAGCGCCATTACTCAGTTATCAAGCGGTATCGTGTGTGTTTCGCATAGCCACAGGCTGGGCTGCAAAGCCTTTGTAGATGAGATAGGAAGGACGAGGCATCGGAGCACAAGGTGGGCGGGACTACTGCGTGCTGTCAATCACTACCAGCTTTCAGCCAATGAGACGTGACAGAGCAACCAATGGGAACTGGCTTAAACCGGTGGGTGAGTGACAGCACACATCACTGCCTTGAAGCACTATTTCATCTTCACACATGATTAAAAACAGAGACACACGCATGCACGCACACACACACACACACACAACCACAGACACACAGATGAAGCCAGAGCAGGCAGGCAAGCTGCCCTGTCTTCAAAAGGCTCTTCAAGGTTTTGCTCTCACCAAAGGCATCCCTGGGAGAAGACGGAAGACATGTTTTCTCCATGGCAAAATAAAAAAGACACTTGAACAAAGACAGTGCATGTCAGATATAGTGGCTTTAGTGCTGATGATGCAAAGATACAGGCAGGATTCCCCCTTTCCTGATGAAGCACCAGTCTAACTGGCCCAAAGTGCTCACTGTGTCCTGCCCCCCCCTTCGACATCACTGGTCCAACACCAGAAGCTTGCCCCACTCGTCCTCCGGCCTGGACCCCCGGGGGGGCTATCCGTCTCAGTGTCCTGGAGCACAGCCTAGAAATAGATTTATGCCTAGCCACTGCCGCCCCCCACCCCCTACCCACCTCAATCAATCATTAGGGGCTCCTCTGCATAACCAAGCAGGTCAGGAAGGCTGAGCAGGATCAGGCTGGCCAGAGGGCACCAGGGGGTACTTTCCCTGGGGGGGGCGGGGAAACCCCACAGAACTCCCCACATTCAAATTAATATCTTCACAGAAAATGAATAAATAAGCGGCTAACTAAAGCAATGACTCACTTGTCGTGAATCTTCGGATGCTTCCCTCAAACGAACGACACATGTTGCCACACAAAGCCGCCGATACCTGTCAACACTCCGGTGCCCCCGTGGCGCGCATTCGGTGACTCACCACTGCCAGCATATGGCGCGTGCGGGGATGGCGGCGCGCTGACCCGCAAACCGACAGCCCCGGCGAACTATTTATGCGGCTCACTGATGCAAACGGCTGTAAGGAACAAGTAGGGGAGGAAGGTGATGATGTCACGGCCCCAGAAGAGTGGCAGGGTAGGGCGCTATGGGATCTCGCCAGGCCTGGTATGAAGTAGAGCGACCAGAAGTTGAAGGCAGTTGTCTCCATGGTGACAGGGCAGGGAGTGAACAGGTGTCTCCATGGTGACGGCAGAGGTCTTGAATACAGCTGTTGAATACAGCAGTTAGAGACTGTTAGCATCATCGATTGGGTTTAACTGCTAAAGTGCAGCTAGAGCTAATCAGAAGGGGGTGGCAGTGTTCGTTCGGGATTTATTCATAGGTGATGGGTGTTAAGGGTCAGTCAATGACAGAAGTGATTTTTAGGTCATGGCACACAGCAGCATAGGAACTGGGGAGATAAGTACCCCCAAATATTTAATTTGTGTTCATCCACTCCCCAAATAAACATATCTTTGAATGAAAATTATTAAATTGTGTAGACCCATACCAAACTCTTTCCTATGTCATTGGCTGGACAGACTGAGATGGCACGGTGTTCAGGAAAGTATACAGTAATGAAGATCCAGAAGATATAAAAGTAGACCTTTATATACAGCGACCTGCACAATTCTTTACAGATCCATCAGACTCACACCCCAAAACTCCCGGTAAGAGTCGGCTCCTAAGACTGCCATGTGAGAGTGAAAACCAGGTCAAAGAGTGAAATCCAGCACATTGCCCCGAGCGAGACACAGGGACAGCTCCTGCAGCTTTGCTCTGTGTGCCACCTGGTGCCTTATTCTCAGAGAAGGGCCACCTACTCGCACACCCTGGCGAAGGGCAGGCGACCGGCAGCGGAGCAGAACAGCATGCTGGGATATGAGTTGGGCAGGAGTCAGGGGTGAATCGCAATACCAAGAACGCAAAGACAGTACACTTGTGGTCTTGGCAAAACCGGTCTTGCTAACTTGCCTTCCAGGAGCGAACTTGGGACACATTGAATCATGGGATTTGGCTGTGGTCTTGGCAAGACCCTTCTTGCTACCTTGCCTTCCGAGAATGAACTTGGGATGCAAAGGATCATGGGATCAGGACGAGGATGCAACCAGTGTATCATTGATATTTGGGACCGAGCATGAATAACATGCGGGGATTGTTCTCTGTACTTCTGTTCTTGAGTAGTGGAACTGGTCTTCAGCAATGGCAGATGACATGGTACGGTCAAGTGAGATTCACCCCAGGTCTGCAGGGCCTATAGATGCGTCGAGACGTTCGCCAAAGTGTACTTACAATCAAAGTAATAACTTCCCGCGCGTGGACCTGTGCCCATAGCCGCTGCCTCCAGTCGCTCACGCTCTGCTGCCTGTGGCGTTGCCTATGTCCTTAGTCTAAAACTACTGAGAAAGGCAGTTATTTTGAGCTTATTTTCACGATTACCCAGCGTTTTGTGTTCAAGAGGGGGAAATGTTTTCAGTTTGAAAATACAAGCACTGTGGTTAGATCTGAACCGAGCTGTAAAAGTAAATATATATATACACACACACATACAGTGTTCGTGTGTGTATTTAGCAGACGAAGTTCACTGTGGTTTAGAAGGAAAATCGACTGGTTCCGATAAAAACACATTACAGGGTTTTTTCGTTAAAAAAAATACCGTGGAGAGTTCAAAGCGCAGTAGTGTTGTGACGTCAAATATTACGGGATTTTTTTTCATTAGCGCACTTATCAAAATGGACACTAACACTCGAGCACGTATAGCCACAGAAAGACAAAAATAAGGGTAATAGAGGTCTAACTCAATTACAAGACATTCATTTAATTTGACATTTTAGAGAGTCGATCTCGAACGGCCGTTCCCGGGTTTTAAAATTATGGGAAACATCTGAGCTTTTGTAAGCAAAGCCTGGTAAGAAATACCCAAAGTGCACGGTGAATATACACGTGCAAGTGTCCACGTTTTGCCGTTCGCTTCGACATATTCCTTACTTGCAGCCCCACAGTGCTGATATTAGGGGAACAACTTCGCGTATGACAGTTGATAAGCTCCTGTTAGAACATCCAATTAGATCTGATTTATTTATGTATCGTCATATTTCAGTAAAACGTTTAAGGTCTTGTGTTGTGTTTGTACAACGCTTGTTGAATATTGGGTAAATAATCCGAAGGCAAGTAATTCATCGGATGAGCCAACAGCGTCCTCTACCGCACTCTCGTGTTCAACAAAGGTGCTGATTAAAAGCCTGCATCAGGGGGGTGCAGGAGCTGTATCAATTAAAAAGCAGGTTTTAAATTGGTCTGAAATCCTCGGATAATATGATTACGGGAAATAAATTATTGCGATGTATACGTTCGACGGGTATGTCAGAAATAATATAAGTTATTAATTCTTGCACAAGGGCTGCTAGCAGGGCCTCTGGAGCTGCCAGATGGCACGGTGTGCTTATAAACTCCGCCGGTACACCTGACATCTCCGCTCACCCGCTGAGCCGCGCACGATTAAATGGGGACGCGCCGCGCGCCCCCGCGGCTCTGCGGCCGCGGCGAGATCGCATCCGTCGGAGAAATGCATTCATTGGTGAAAAGTGTCAAGTGTCAGCCACGTCAGGTGCGCAGAGGTCGCACGAGTCTTTGCAGAATTGAGCAAAGCAATAAATGTCCACCTTCAAAACGCTGCATTATTAGTATCTTATGTTCTATTCCCCCACAGGTCGTAAAGTAGCAGCGACGCTAACCGCATGACCAGCTGACTCGTACAACATTTACCGCATGGCTGACAGACTAAGGTTATCAGGCATGCTTCAATTTATATGTCCCCTATCTCATATCCGTTTCACTGGGTTTAAATAAGGAGTTATATGCTTTAGATTTTTTGTTTACAAATGATACACTTATTAAATTGTCCAAGCAGTATCGTGTTGACATGGTTATGTTGCAGAATGTATGAGGATATGAGTCCTATAAAGCAAGCTGGGTGATTAAAGACCCGCCGCTCCACAACGTAGCTGCAAAGCCTTCGCTGCATCTGATTATACAATGCTCAGGGACAGTTATGGGGACGAGTTGCTGACTTTAGGGAAATTACACAAATGTTTTGCTGATAGGTGGAGACACACTGCAAAGCACAGTGCGGTATTCAGCACCTAATTAAGGAAATCGACACCTCGATTGGAAATCGAGAATGTTTCGCCTATTAAAGCATGCTAAATTTACATTTCCATGTTTTGAAGTGGATGTATAAGGTCGTTCGAGAAGAACCCTTGAAACGTGACTGGGAACAATATGAGTCAGGATATTTTGCTAATTGGGCTGCATGACTAGTTAAAAAACACGATTTAAGTTGCCAGTTAAGAGCTGAAGAGTGCATTCTCTCGGAACTGTGTCAATGTCAGAATTTAGTGTATTTGCATAGATTTACAATGCAAAGCTGTACTGGCATTGGGATATATTTGGTCATTTATAATGTGAAAATTCAGGTTTAAACTAGGGTCGTAAGTATAGGTCATTTTTACTGGTACAGGTACTATCATTGGAGGCTTCTCTTGGACGTTACGCTATTGATCAAAAGGTATATGGAATAGTAAACTACGATTTGTGCACGTAAATTGCAGTTAATCTCTCTAGATATTAATGCATGTAATTACGGCGCGATTAATTTCAAAATGCAATAATAATTGAGAAGCGATGAATAATTTCTCCCAAGACGACGCCACTTCGTGGTCAAAGTGAGTACTGCAGGAATCGGAACGCTAATGACGTTTTGATTGAACTTCCCCGTCGTAATTTCTGTGAAAGAAAAGCTGCTATCTCATTGCTTATTGGATGATCAAAAATGTTCTGTGTCGATAAACTGGAAATATAGACCGAGATAATCTAACGGTATCATGTACAAGAGTGCATTGTCCTCAGACCTTCAGGAAAACGTCTACCTACTTAAAGCGGTTTAGCTTAAAATCACAAATTTTGCCAGTCTGTCACACTAATTGGGCTTCATATTTATCGCGAACAGGTAGGCTTACTATTCATAATAAATATGTATGAACCCCATTTGACACGGGATCTGCGAAATCCTATATTAAATATTTTTTCTCGTTTGTCTGCTTATTTTGTCTGGAAATGGAATAATCGAAATCGTTTACAGTTACCTGGGCAGGAAGGAACGTAGAAAGTTCAGTTATCTTTCAGGTGTTGACATTGCTGACTGGTAACCAAAAAGAATTGCTCTGCTAACGGCAAGTAAGCAACGGCGAGACTGGCATTGAGGATTGTTTTTGTATCTAGTTGAAAGACGTAATCAGTTACTTAATAATGATTCTTTAATCTGTTAAATTGTCTTCTGTTAATTTGCCTAATTGTGTGGTTCATCACAGCCTACGTGGGTAATTTGATTAAATATGGCGACGAAACATTTCTAGGAAAATGTTTACTTCAATTACCAGTATCTGCAACAGTTTATCATATATAAAAGTATTTGATACAGAATCTCAAAATATACAATTTCTCAGAATTACATTTGGTGTACACATGATATTGGGTAAACTTTTAAAAACTAGGGAAAGTGGGATATATCACTCGAGCACGTATATTTGCATTTTTTTTATTAAGGTTAGAAAAAAGACACACGTATGATTTTTAGATTGACAATTAAACAAGGACATGGGAGGGTGGAGGAGCAGTTACTCGCAACAGAGGAGAACATCCCTCGGCCAGTGGTCAGGCTCCATTTTTCCCCGGGTTCCATCTTTCATTTGTGTCCTTGTGACCCCGTATCCCAGTGAATCTTTCAGCAGTAGTCAGAGTAGTTCTCCTGCACATAATTTGCCGGGAAGAGCCCAACCTTGTGATGCAGAATGAACAGAAGAGACAGACGAGACTGAGAGGACAGAAAGTTGGTAATAAAACCCAAGGATTTTCAGGCCGTGGGAAATATCAAGCAGACAGGCAGTTGTAGTACCATCCACAACCACAAGTGGCCAGCACTGCACTCCCGCAAGCATTTTCAAACTGAAAATGACGCGAAACAAGACTCATCCATCACACCAGTTATCGCTGCCGACCGAGCCCTTCTAGAGAGGAATCAACGTGTTCAAATTTGAGATTACCTGGCCGCAGGACTCGCCCATCCACCATCCTTCAGGCGTGTCCTTGGAGATGATTTTCACATCATACCCCATGCGCAGTGACAGCTCCGATGAGTCACGTGCCGAAAAATCGTACAGCACCCGTGCCATGCTCAGAGGTGAGGAGCCGGACATTTCGCCTGCTGCAAGGGGAGCGCGCTTGAATATACTTGTGCCATTCTTTCAAGGCACATAATAACACAGAAAAAATAGTATCATCTTTGCATATATAATAATAATACTGCTGTGTGGTGCTAATAGCTAATGAGTATTAATGTTACATGTAGGTGTGTGCTGGTTATTTAGGGACCAGAAGAGTGAGGATAGGTACGGGCCTCTACAGTGGCCCAGTGTGAGATCTACACTGGCCCAGTTGAAATTGAGAGGGGGAGAACTACACTCACTCGTTGAGGACTGAGAGTGATATGCACTCTCACTCCACGCGAACTGGGTCGTGCTCTGTTCAGGGTCTTTGTAGGAGACCTGCAGGGTTGTGTCCAGTTCCTTGAAGCACTCCTTTAGAGTATTCTGCTGATAGTGCTCCACCAGCTCCTGCGAGGAGGCACAACAAAGGAGACTGGCCTCAAGAACGCAGGCCTGAGATGGAGAAGCAGTGCTGACCCAGAGCCTGTTCTTACAAAATTAATTAGTTATCAGAGATAATATCATTAATGATTAAGCCCAAGGGCTAAACCACCTTTCTGTGTGGGCTTTTGGCCTCCTGGTATATTCTACTGTAGGAGCAAGGCCGTCTCACCCCCTTTTGGGGCCTTACACAAAATGTCATTAACCTATTTGTAATTTGTCACCAGCCTTCCTGTTCTGACAGGCTGATCAGATTGAGGGGGGACCCTGCCGGCTACGGGGCCCTAAGCAGCTGCTTAGTTAACTCATGCCTTGGGGCGACCCTGCGTAGGAGTGTGTGTGGGACTGACAGGCAAGTGGCAACACCTACGATTAGGCCTTTGAAGGCTTTTTTCTCGTTTATGTGCAGCATCCCATTAACAGACGTGATCTTGATGTGCTTGACGTCCGTCTTGATCCTGCAGCGGCGAGAAACAGAGCCTTAAGCCGGGGAAGTCGACAGGCAATAAGGAGGCCCTGCCGTTTAATTATTGATCTTCTGCCGAGGTGACATTAGCTTTTAGCCTCCTTTATAAAAGGCTGCATGTTCTAATGGAACAAGTTCAAGAGAAAGTTCTGCTCAAGGGCACGACAGCAAAGCACATCCCAGGATTTGAGCCAGCAAAATTCCAGGTACGTGTCTGCACCCTTCTGCCGCACGCGGCTCACTTGATGCTGATGGCGAAGTCGTTGTGCTCCTTCTGCCGGACTAGGTAGGTCCCCTCTGGCCGAGACATCAACAGGTTCTTTGCTTCGTGCCTGTCGATGCTTCCCGCAAACCTGCAGAAGGCCACAGATGGGAGTAGGGAGGCACTGCTGTATATTTAACCAATGGTGTCACTGATGAGGCCTGTCAATCACTGTCTGCTCTAAGCCAATGGGAACTAATGTAGCAAGCAACAGGAAGTGGTTCAAACTCCCAAGCCCACAGACAGGGATTTTGCTACCTTGATTTCCCAGCTACTACTGATACTGTGTTCACATTTCATTTTATAGTAGGGTGGTGTGCGTGGAGTGGGATCTCCCACTTCAAAGTATTGTATTTTTATATAGCGCCTTGCACAACACCCTAAAGAATCACCCCAAGGCACTTGGCAGGTATTTATATAGAATGCTGCGAGGAAGAGTGAGATGGGGAAGAGGGGTGGAGAGGAGGCCGGATGGCAAGAACGCGTGAGATGGGAGAAGTAAAACAACTTTGGATAGCTCTGGGGGTCCAAAGGAAAACCAAGCCCCCACCTCAGACGTGCTAACATTAATGAAAATAGAGAAAATAAGTCTGCTGTAATAAAAGGGGGGGGGCAAACTGTGGTCATGGGCAAAGTCCATCAATAAGTCACTTCTGCCAGCAGATCGATAAAACATTCAGTGTTATGGGTATTATAGTCTGGACCAAGACTTTCACCATCCCATATAATCAGGTGTGGGGACTAGAGCCTTCTGCTGGAGCTTGTGTTGTTTGATGCTGTGTGCAGAAGGTGGTTAAAAATACAATAAAAAGATAAAAATCAAAGCCCAGGCCTTCCTCTGCTCACCATGGAAACGCCTCCAGGTCTGACTGCGGTTTCTGTGTGGAGAGAGGAATTAGGAATATTGGACGGAGGCAGACGCGATTATCTTTAAGCACATCAAACAGCCAGAACAGGCATCGGGAAAGTTTTCAGCACAGCAATGGTCCGTCTCACTGGGACCTGTTCAAGTCACACTTGGGAGCTCCTGGCTCGCATGCCGACGCGTCCCTGAGGCAGCGATGCGTGTGAAATTAAGAGTAAAAGACAGTGAGGCCAAGGCTCTGGAAGGACCACTGCACGCTCAAAACAAGCCGTTAAATCAATATCGACCTTCAGGAACAAACAGGATGTACATGTATCTGGATTGCAGACTTAGCTTCACTCTTCTTTGTTTTTCAGGCACAAAAACGAACAAGTACGTGCTGCCCGGGCATTAAATGGCTGCCACTAGTCCCCTACTGATGGATCTGCAATGACCACCGGACCCAGCGACCTCTCGGTCCGTTGGCGGAGACTCACGGGAGTAAATGCTCTGACGTTGCTGCAGGGGAACCATCCCATTTCACCGGTTACCAGGTTCCGGCCCTGGGTGAGAAGAAACGCTCAGTTATCAAACACATGAGAGGATATTTATTTCATTGTTGTGTTACACTGCGACGTGGAAGAGCCTTGGATCGACATGACTGGACACGGGTGGACTAAGGCGCCATCTAGTGGTGAGGGTGCCGACATAGCAAGGCAGTTTCACTTTGTCGTGGATGGGGGTGCCGTTAATGAAGCAAGCTTGGTGCACCACAGGGGCTTTGTGCGATATGGACCAGACAAACAGCCAATAGATGAATTGGCACCGTGTGACTGTGCCAGCAACCTACTCACCTCCCACCACTGCTGTGTCATATTGGTCGTCAGCAGCTCAATGACGTCACCCATGGACAGATGGAGTGCCTGGCAGGCCCCCCCGGGAGGTGGTGGTCGCCCGTAATACTCCTGAAACACCTCCACCCTAGGCATTTCTGGAGGAGAGAAAGCAATTTTAGAATTTGTTTATGGTGGGTGGTATAAGAAGGAGCAAACCGTATCATTAGCCAATGATATGTTTTGAATTAGTGAGTGACTGAAGAGGAGGCACCCCAAGGGCCAATCAGCTTTCAGCTGGGGCCACTGCCCCTGTGGCCCCTCCCCTAAGGAGAAACAACATGGCCTCCTTATGGTGCCAGCTCTACACCTGGGTTGCGTTTCCCTAAGGTGACCAGATAATCCATGTCATCCTGGACACTTCAATGAAAAGGATCTGCATTTCACTAAAGTGCTGCGGTTCTTGCTGTGCGCTGATTGGCCAGTCTCCTATAATGATGCATGTGTCAAGCTGGATAAGTCTATTTACCCAAGTAAAGGACCCTTTCAGGTTTAAAAGTTGCTTGTAAAACCTGAAGTAGCTCAAAGTGTCCGGGATGATGGATTATCATGGATTAACTGGTCACCCTAGTTTCCCAAAAGCATAGTTACTAACTATGTTAGGAGCTTGCATAATTGGAATCATGCAACAGAATGGGTCCAACTCTGCAAGTTGCTAACAGGAGCTTTTGGGAAACGCACCCCGTTCGGCATGTCAGATGACCCTTTTAAAACAGGGCGAGTGGATCTCTCAGGTGCACAGACAGGTTCGCTCCTCTCTGGGGTCACGCTCGGGTCAGTTTAAATATGCAAACAACTTTTTTTTTTTATGGCGTTTCCATATTAGGTGGGTGGGTCAGCACCAGCACAAGCTAGAACATTTTGAAGTGGCGTGTAAAAGCAGTGAAGTCCATCCATGACTGACATGTCTGGCTGTAACTGGGACACGAGCTCCCCGGACTGTAAGCTCCTGGTGCTCGAGGCCACGTTTTATCTCTATGCATCATGTCCAATTCCAAAGGCTCTTCATGCGAAGGAACCATGTCAGGCACCTTAATCTTCACTGGCATTGCGGCAACTCAGGGGGTCCAGAAAAGCAGATCAACACAAGCAACTCAACGAATGAGGAGGACCTGCTAGTTCCTGATGAAGCTCAAGTCGGTCACAGAAAGCAGAACTATACCCCCCCCCCCCCCGAATGAAACAAAGCAGCACTCTACTGAGGCTAGATGGTAACAGCACGGCGATTCTCACAGACATGCTAGCAGAAGTCAGCACGTAGTAAATTATGCTGTAGACAGTGTGAAGAGTAAATAAACACCTCTTCAGTTTGATATCACTTTTACTCTCCAAATCCGGTAACATCTTCAAAACTGAAGCGTGCTAAAAGCTCACTGTAGCTAGTCTTCCTTCACAACACGGGTCGGGTACAGCCTGGTTCCAATATGCCAGACTCCTGTGGTCCCACATCCTAGGCAAATAGTGTTTGGCTGTGTTCACACTACTACATTTTCGTTGAAAAACACAGACATTAGTCTCAGTTTTTTGCCTTCTGCCCACCCTACGCTGGAGTCTTCAGCCTGCAAAAACGGGCACTTTTGGAAACACTCTTACAGCCGTATACTTCTGAAAACTCAATTACAGGCTGGCAGCGTGGAGGAGTGAAATTGGAGACTTATGAAAACACAGACTCTAATTGGTCCCTAAGCATCATGTGACCCATCCCCGATTTGATCCCCACTTGTTATATCCTCTCATTGTCTGATTGGTTATCTGGTCACCCCACACGGGGTTAAACAGTATTCCAACATGGCGGATATGGAGGAGCTGCTTTTTATAGCAGAGTCTCTCCCGGCTAAATAGCACATTACACAGTGCGACTGCTGCATATTTGCACAAAAAGAAACTAATTTCCTGATGACTGTGTCGATGCACACATGCCCTATGTAGGCTAATAAGTGATAGGCTAATAGATAAGTCCAGTGTGGATGGAAATATGTTCATAAACAATGTGAAAACACTTGCGTGGATGTTGATCGTTTTTGTCTGAAAACTTGAAAGCATAGCAGTGTGGCTGTAAAGTTTGACCCTCTCCCCGCATGACTGACTCGCTTCAGAGGACCATCTGGGAGTGCAGGGGCATGAGATGAGCATCACCAGCAGTTAATAAGATATCCAAAGTCCTCACCTTTGTCTGCTTCCATTGATGATCTTTTGCGTTCTCTCTGCAGAAGAAAGGAGAGACAAACCCACCTGAAGCAGCTGGTTTCTACACAATAAGGACTGACTAAGCAAGAAAGATAAAACTGGGTCAGAACTCCAAGGCCTTGATGAAGGACCCAACAGTGATAGGGTTACACTGCTGGCCATGGGATCTGAACCCATAAAAATCTGTTATTGAGGTGGCACACAAGCACATGTTGTACGGGGAAAAAGTGCCAAAAACATCAGACCCGTTTTCTTAAGTTTCTGTTTCAGGCAACGTATCTATGAATATCGGGTCATGACTAAATATGGAGCGGAGCCGCATCTGCAGTGCCACCAGCAGAGGGCGTCCTGTGTCTTCATGGTAGAATTAACAAGCGCTTCCTCTGCATCGCTTGCAGATTTAAGGTGGCCGTACACTTCAGACAAAAGTCGACGTTGTTTTAGCAATATGACGTCAAAGGACCTGTGATCAGCATGGTGATCACGGTTTCGGCACACTGCCTCTGAAGGATTGCCGAGGGCAATTACCCTTTGTTCTGAATCCACCAACTGTCCACTCACAAACGTGAGTGCTGTTTAAATTGTTGGCTTCCCTATCTGCGCTGCTTCTAGTATTAAACCAACAACAGCTGTCAATGAAGAGAGACACTTCCTTTTCAAAGAAACTGTCACCTACTTCATTAAAATGACTCATACATTTGACACGATGTTTATTTGAGCTCTCTGAGTGGGGCTGTTGCATTAAAAACATTCTGGGCCCTCTATGGTTGTAGCATGACATCCAGCCATTTTAAGAATGCGACCAAGTGCTCTTGCCAATGTGTTCCCAATGTTTCGTTTTCCCCGGACATCATTTGAAGTATATGGCCACCTTTAGAGAAGGTGGCTCCCACAGATTTTTATCAGACTCACAAACATTTGCCTTTGGGTTAATATTGTCTTGCTATTAATGCCCCAAAAATGAACAATCTAGAAAAACCTACCTTTCTCGTTGTGCCTGACGGCTCTAGAGAACCAAAAGCAACAGGAGGTTATATGAATTGAATGAAAAGCACAGAATCACAGAATAAATTAAACTTTGTAGTTTTTCTAGCAGACTCACAGGCGCTCTGGACAGAAGGCGACTAGTCATGTGAAGTTCGACTCAATTAACTGATTCGATTCTTTCGGGCTGTCCGTTGTAATGAATCGATTCTATGATTCACTATTTTTTTCGTCTTATTTTTCGCCTGACTATGACTCAACGGATCATGGGATCATAATAAATTGAACAGTGTCTCAAGGTCACGTTATTTGACTGAAAGATTGCGCTGGTGTTCAACAAAAATGTTCAGCTTGACTATTCACAATAAAAAAATATATATATATAAATCAGAAAGTGTGTCGTGTATATATAGTTCTTATTTTCTTTACTTAAGCCAAATTCATGTGCGTAAGTATCACAGACTACATCACAGTTAACAACAACTGCAATATCACCAATACAATCACACATACACATACAATGAGCATGAGTAAATTTGCATACGTTGTTGTGTAAATGTCAGAATTAATAAATATTTGTTTTTTTTTATGAAAGACAGTTTTATTAAACAGAAACTTTTAATAATTTACTTATAAATGATGAACAGCTGCGTTTATTTTATTCCTTTTAACAGCGTAACTGCGTTTCCGCAGTAAACGCCGCGAGGACTCTTGGGATTGATTCGCGAACTGTTCGTTTGAGTGACCGACCGAGTGCTCGAAAACCGTAACCGTAACGAACGTAGAAACGACGAACAAAGGAACAAACGTAAAAGTGATCAGCGCTGACGGAACACGAAAAATAAATCTGAAATCGCGGGAGATGATTTTGGATGTTGAATAACCAAAGTTCAGTTTTAAAAACTTTTTTTGAAAAATTTAAAAATTGATTGGTTCAGACTTACGAATCGGTTTGACCCGCTCGCTAAAAAAAACGAGTTAAAAAGACCATCAGTAAAGGCGACAGTTTTGTGGAGAGCACTTAAAACGGTAGTCGAGCACTA
>JAODKN010000045.1:15199055-15219145 GCA_026774425.1 Petrocephalus zakoni
TTAATTGTTTATTTTTTCTTTATTTTTTTATGCAAGCTGGAGTTTTGGAATTCCCCCCCCCCCCCCCCATTGATAGACTAATTTTGAATGACTGCTACCAGGATGCAGATGATGCCAGTTCATGACCTTGATTTTCCAGTGATGTTTCAAAGTAAACGCTCTGATGCATCCAGCAACGGGGCCGACGGCTGTGCGGACGTCATGGCTGTGTACGAGCTCTGATGCCGTTCTGCTTTTTCGCCTTTGCCGTAGGGGAGCGAACCTATCTGAGAGCGAGGCGGAGCAGGACGGCGATCACAACATCACCGAGCTGCCCCAGGCATACTCCGGCCGGGGGAACATGTGCGCGCAGCAGAGCGCCGTGCGGCTGACCGAGGTAAGCGCTACATCTCGTCGGGGAACAGGCCGGGATCATGTGATGAAAGCAGTGCTGACTGAATGCCGTGATGCAGTTCATAAAGTAAACGCTTTCTGATGTACCCCATCGAGTGTTTCCATGCCCCAGCGTGTGTGTGCCCGTCACCAAACGGGAAGGGAGGAGGTGTTTTATTTTTTTTATTCTTGTAGATTGGCCCAAGGATGACGATGAAGCTAGTGAAGATTGAGGAGGGCTTGGGGGGAGGGAAAGTTCTTTACCACTCTCTCAGTAAGTAAGATCTGACTTCTCACGCCAGCAAAGCGAATAACTGTCTGATGGAAGGGTGGAGCGATTCTTTGGGTGAGTTCCTCTGTCTCCTTCCTGCAGTCCAAAAGAGTGAGGAGGAGATTCAGGAGATCTTGAAGAGGAAGGAGGAACAGCTGAAGCTGAAGGAACGGCGCAAGAAAAAGCAGGAGCAGAACGTTCTCGAGAAGAAGGAGAAGAAGGAGGAGAATAAGTATGTGTGTCACAGCTGTAAGAGGCTGTGTGTGTGTGCCCGTGCGCGTGTGGGAATACTGTGATTGTCCTCCTACAATCAATTGGTTTTGTGTTTTCCCAACAGGAAGAGGAGCCTGGCGGGTATTAAGCGGAAGCATCAGGAGCAGGAAGGAGCTACAGACAGTGAAGTGGAAGATCCTGGACAGCAGGATAGCCAGCCTCCAGCTGAGGAGTCAGAGGATGAGGCAGAGTACTACAGACAGGCTGTAGGGGAGGAGCCCGATGAAGGTGAGTGGGGTGGTGCCGTTCTGGGTCTCTAGCTGTGATTGCTGCTGTGTTCTGAAACTTAACTTCTGTTTCCACAGATATGTTCCCCGTGGCCAAGAAGAGGCGCAGTGCGGACAGGCCCTCGAGGCCTTTTAAGAAGAGGAAGGCGTCAGCGGGCAAGGACTCTAGCCAAAGGGGAACACCCAAACCGGGAAAGAGAACTAAGGGAGGCCCCGGCCCCAAACGCGCTAGAAGGGCCGATGCCAGGGGCCGCCCACAGAGCCAAGACCGAAAACTGGGCAAGAAAGATGTGAACAGACCTGGTGTGAGGAAGGGGCAGAGGGGTTTGGTTCTCAAAAGACAAAAGGGCAGTGCTAGGCCTGGGTTTCAGCGAGGCCCTGGTGCTCATGGGGGGAAGCAGGGGTTTAAACAGAAGAGAGGCAAAGGAAGGCCGTGAGCCGGTGTTACGCCTGACTGAGTGCGGTGCAGGGGGGCTCGTCTCCCGGAAGTCCTGGGCCTGGCCAAGGAGCTTGAAACTCGGTGGGGGCCCCGTCCTTCAGTGCGACGGCTACCTTGGTGCCTGGAAGCCCGTCGATCAGAAATCTACCGTTTTGTATATTCAGAGTTAATAAAATTATTTAACTAGTTTAACATTTGATGTGTTCTGTGTGTGTGTGTGGCTTTTTTTTTCCCCTTAACACTTAAACGTCTGCTCTTGATGGTACACCATGTTCATATAAACTCCATGAGAATTTTTGTTGTACGTTTATTTACATGCTTTTTGTTTATTACTTTTTTGAACATTTGTACAAATGAGCAGTGTGTGCAACGTGGAATGGCCAAATTTAATGTTCTAATGTATTTTATACACATTCTATATATGTATACATTAAATATTTAGAAATAATTAGCTATATTGACCCTATTAAGGTGTTTGTACAACCCGTACAGCAGTATGTAGGGCATATCTGTTGTGACTGGCATTGTCTAGTCCAGTGTACGCGACTGGTTTCGTCTTGGGGACCCGGGTTTTAAATGATTAGACGGTTTATGAACTAAAGCCAAAATAAAATGGGATAATTCAATTGGGGTAATTCTAGCCCGATATTTTACATCAACTTATGACATTTGTTTCTATTCAGCAACTGCTTCATTAGGCTTATTTAACCCGAAAAAGGTCATTTCATATTTTTATTGACCTGTTTTTTTTTCTTGGAATACAGACTTATACACAATAGGTTGCCTTATCCAAAGGGCATGGTCTAAATTGGTCTCCAAACATGGCATCTCTGGCAGTGGTTGTCAGTACTGTGTGGTTGAGGCCAGGGGTGGGCAGTCTTATCTGCAAAGGGCCGGTGTCTATGCAGGAAAACAAAACTTAAGAATTTCTTACCCGGTATCGTCACGCAGGAGACTATTTCCTCATGAATGTCGTCACTGTTGATGAACCCTGGGGTCATTTGCGTGATTTACAGGGAATTGCTGACTAAAGGAAGAAAAGTAAATTCCGAAAGGTATTGTGAAACCTTTAGAGCACTTGAGCAATGCATCCGCAGAATCGGGCCTGGAAGAAAAACGTTTCTTTTGCATTGGACAAACGAAGGAAGCAGTAACAGGCCTGAGACTTACTATCGTTCCACACCCTCCTTGCGGCCCGGATCTGGCTCCGTTCCACTTCTGGTTGTTCCCAAGACTGAAGGATGACACTTTTCCTCAGATGGCGAAGTTGAAGTAAAAACCAGTAAGAAACTCTTCTATGGACGCAATGAGAACCTGAAGGTTCCTTGCAGTGGGTCCCAACGGTCATACAAAGTTCTTCTCTACTCATCCTGAAGCCCCACTCAGCAAGAACCCACAGGCATTTAGGTCTCCTGCTCAGCTGTGTGGGGTAAGGCTGGTGGGCTCCCCGAACCAAAGGTATACCCCTTGTGATATCTTTTGGAGAGGAGAATGGTCAAACTCCCAAGACCTTTGTTACTTTTTTGTCTTCCTTTCCTTGTTGGGTCATGCAGAAACGGCATTTTCTTTTCTTTTTTTTCCTCATACTTTCTGGGCATGAGGACCTGGAAAAAACATTCAATAATGTTGGTTGAATATTTATTCTGCATGTTACCTGCAACTAATTAAAAGACTCCAGAATTACCCCAATTGACAGTGCTTATACAGTATGAAAAATAACTGAATAAGTCATTAGAAATATCTGTTAATCATAAATCTAATCACCACTAATCATCACATCTGAAAAGGAATCGATCAGAGGAATATTGATCAGAAAATTACCAGAAACATTTACTTATACAAAGGTCTACTAGCAGATTTTTAGAGATGTCTTCATCTGCACACTTTCTCCTGTCCAGCTCAGATACAGAAATGGCTTTGTTGACCCACTTCCACTGTTTCTTCATATTTCACGTTATATTTTTAGAATTTGTTTACAAGAAGGTCAGTTAACGGTGTCTCTGCCTGTTACAAAAAACAGACTATGGGACATAATTACCCCAGGGCTAGAATGACTCCATTTTACACAACAAAGTGTAATAAGAAAAACATCATAAACTACTGACGTTTAACAGTTTGCGCTGAGAATGTCAACAAATTTTCGTTTGATTTTTAAAACAGACATTTTAAGCATTACAGTCGATTTAACCCCCTACTCCACAGACTGACAAGAGCGGAGTCCTTCTACTCTTTTACAGGCTTAATAAACATGATGCATCATTGGCACAACTGAAATGTAACCCTGCATGCAAGCACGTTTTTTACACTATGTCGCTAGTGTTCATCCGTAGTTAGTAAGTAAGCAGCCGCCACTCGAGTGCTTTTGCCAGTTAAAAACGCAAAGTGCCAACTGACTTGAGCTGACCACCAGCATTTCTTTTTTTTTCTTACATTTATTACTTGTAATTTTATTTAAAAGTGCGTGCAGGACGGTGAGGGCGCTGCAGACCGCCAGCGCAGCAGGGGGCGCTGTGACGTAAGATCGCGCCTCTTCTTCCGCCCGAAGGTCGGCGGTGTCTCGCGCTTCGGCTCTTTCTGCGCGCTGGGGAACCGGGAGGATGCCGTCCGTGGAATACGACGAGTAAGTTAATCTACCGATGTGACTAATCTAATTTGTAGTACGGAGTTTTAGATATGAAATCAGACGCCTTTTATGCCAACGCGTTGTGTCTTTACAGTTCCAAGCCTAGCTGGGCCGACCAGGTCGAGGAGGAGGGCGATGAAGGTAACTGCGTTGCCTACTGGACGCCACACTAGGCCCGAGCAGCACTGCACGTGTGTTCGCTGCGAAGGGAGGCTGAGTGCGATGATTACCGCGCTGTTATTCGGTTATTGACAGCTAAGTAGCGGGTTACTTTGTCCTGGGTTTGACCGTGCGCGACATCGCCAACCCCCTGCAGAATGTAATCGTATAGAGATGGTCGCATAAAATTATACGATTCTTCTCTAACGAGAGTTTATTTTAAGTAAAGTAATAGCCTAATACTCCGTATAAATGCGGTACCTGGTTGTTATAAGTTGTCGCTGTCATTTTTTATTTGCTAATTGATGTCAAGCTTCACAGTTGCCTAGTTAAAGGTTATTTGCCAATTGAAGTATTTACTAACCGATTAGTATTGGTGCATCAAAACGACGTATGGATCCCAATATCACGAGATGGCGTTTATACACACACACACACACACACACACACACACAAAGAGATATTGTTTATATCATTTCTGTTGCATGTCGTAGGTACCCTTCCCTCACCGAAAGAAACGATTAAAGGAAATATCAAAACCATCACCGAGTACAAGATTGATGAAGATGGGAAGAAATTTAAAGTAAGTTTCTTGTTTTTCTTTAATGGTGTAGTTGAAGTGGCTTTGATCTGTGGCAATACTCACACAATTTACGACATTGATGTTTATATTTAAGTTATTCATAAGTAATGCCATGTTTTTGGTAAATGTTGAGTATGATTAGGCGTGTCAGTAAAACGTTCTCCTGCCGCTGCCTTCCCCACAGATTGTCCGTACCATTAAAATCGAGAAGATAAAGGCATCGAAGGCCGTGGCGCGGCGAAAGGTTTGCCGTCCTTCCACTATTTGAGGCCATTTCCACCTTGTTTTCTGTAAGCCCTGAAATGCTGCACTTTTACATTTACTGTGCCTTCTGCTTCGTCCCGCTGTGATAACCAGAACTGGAAGAAGTTTGGCAACTCAGAGTTTGATGCACCGGGCCCCAACGTGGCCACCACCACAGTCAGCGATGACGTTTTCATGACGTTCATCTCCAGCAAAGAGGTGAGGTCTTGTTGGTTCAAATCAGCACATATAAAACGGCAATATTTTCTTCTTGAAACCACTCAGCTGTTTGCAGACAGAAATGTTTATCATAGTACAATTATTTTCTCCTTGAAACCTTTTCACACGTGGATGTGGTCAGTCTATGAATGGATTATATGTTGTTTGACTGGTGTGGGCCCTCCCTTTCAGGACCTTAACACCCAGGACCAAGATGAGGACCCCATGAACAAGCTCAAGGGGCAGAAAATTGTGTCTTGCCGTATCTGCAAAGGGGACCATTGGACCACGCGGTGTCCCTATAAAGACACACTGGGACCCATGCAGAAGGAGCTTGCTGAGCAGCTGGGTCTATCCACTGGCGACAAGGAGAAGACATCTGGTAGGCGTCCCCAATCTCCTCACATGTTCTCAGAACAGGAATTAGAGTTGATAGTTCCTTGGTTCCTTTAGCATAGACATGCTAATTGTTCCCTGCTAATGGATAATGACTGTTGTGGGTATGCAGAACCGGAGCCCGCACAGCCAGTGCAGAGCAAGACGGGGAAGTACGTCCCCCCCAGCCTGCGTGACGGAGGAACGCGTAGAGGGGAGTCCATGCAGCCAAACCGCAGAGGTACATTTGTCAGCTTAATCAGCCCTTTGTGAATCTCAGGATAAACCTTAAATACTAGTAACTAATAGCCTGCTAATTGCCACCCCCCTCAGCTGATGACAACGCCACGATCCGTGTGACCAACCTCTCAGAGGACACCAGGGAGACGGACCTGCAGGAGCTCTTCCGGCCCTTTGGTTCCATCTCTAGGATCTATTTGGCCAAGGACAAAAATACGGGCCAGTCCAAGGTGCCGCTGAGAGCAGCTTTATGGCTTTGGCTGTGAGCCATCGCCTCTGAGACCACAGGTCTCCCCGATTCGCTGTTTTCTCTCTCCGTCTATGCCTTACTGTCTCTTCCGTGGCTTTTCAGGGCTTCGCGTTCATCAGTTTCCACCGACGTGAGGATGCGGCCAGAGCCATCGCTGGTGTGTCTGGTTTTGGCTATGATCACCTGATCCTCAACGTGGAATGGGCCAAGTAAGTCATGTTTATGACACGTTCATGGATCATCACCTTTTAGAGTCACTGTAATCACTTATACTTTTCCTAATCTTTTTAAGGCCTTCAAACAACTGAGAACCCCAGAATGACTGATGTGACGCCGAAGCCCATTTTCAAAGCATCTGCTGTGGGCAGCACACTGGTGTTGGTGTCCGGAGAATATCAGCCATGGAAAATATTTGTATGTTGTGACAAGAATAAAACTCAATTTGTGAAAGAAATCTATCAATAAAGAGAAGTAATTTGATTTTATGCCCGATTGTGGAGAAATGGAGTAGTAGAAACTTCAGATCGGTTAGGGGCATTACCTCTTGGTGAGCCTTGGAGTCACTAAATGCATGGCAATCTACACTTTCTGATATACTGTGGACTTAAACTGCAACTGTTTATGGAATCTTCCCATAAATCTTCACCAGACTATTAAAATGTAAAATCAAGACACTTGGTTTTAAATACCCCAAACCACAAGGTTCCCTTAAATTTTATAAAATACAGGTATGTTTTATGGATACAAATGGCTAGCCTATGAAATGATTCATTTTGCTGGTTATATAGTCCATTATGTCACCTTGTACATACATCACTTACCCTTGTATTCATGCTTTTCAGGTCACGTTACCTGAATAATTGTGCAGTTTGCTCATTCACATCTAAAGTGCAGGACTAACTTGGGTGTGGCATACCATAAATGTAGACCATTAGTGCTACATTTAGTGAATTCTGTACGTGGGTATTTGCTGAAATTCCATTATTACTACTAATTAGAGGATTGATAGGTTTGAGGACTCTTCAGCCAGGGTTTGAGCTACAGACTGAAAGGTTACCCAGAAAACCTGCAACCACACCAGCCCTTTGCGGATATGATTGCCCATCCCTGGCTTAAATGGAGGGATCTTAAGTCTGACTGTACCAATGCCATAGCAGTGCTTCTATGAAGGATCTGAGTTGAGAGCTGGAATCAAGTGAAAAGGTAACTTTGGAAATTTGCTAGCACTTGGTCACTAAATGTTTAAAACATTATAGCACTCTTGCATAGACCATTTATTTTAAAAAGCAAAATTAGAAGTCACTGCTGGGAGAGGATACGTGCTAGGTAGGCATGAATACAGGCACAGAGCAAGACCAGAAACATCTGATAAGAGCTTTATTTAATATTACAACATATAAAAACTACCATACAATTTATTCCACTTGAATCAAGTGAATCTGAAAATACATGGTTAAAATCACATAAAAAAATGGCACTGCACAGACTGTCCATAAAAATGAGTCAAGCATCTTTCTCCCAGCAAGTAAACAGAATGATATGGGGTGGACATCTTGAAAAGGCTCCTGCCTTGGGTCTCTGGCCACTAGTCAGACAACTCCAGCTTCTCCTGCTTCACGGGGTCTGGGATTAGAGAAACTGGGAGAGATTAGATCATTTGGCACCTGTCTGACTATGGATAAGCCACTCTGAAGAGCTGGTTACCTGCAAGACCCACAGAGTTGTCCTTCATCTTCTCCAAGACACATTTCTTTAACTCCTGGCCGATGGCTTTGGAGAGAGGGGGTGGTACAGCATTGCCCACCTGCAGAAGCGAGGAACGGGGTTCTCATCAGAGCTGGCAAAGGCTTAAATAAGAGTGTGAACGTAGCTGGGAGAAGTCTGACCTGTCTGTGTTTGTCCAGGATGTTGCCAAAGAACCTGTAGGTGTCAGGGAAACCTTGAGAGCGGGCGCATTCCCTCACGCTCACCACACGGTGCTGCTCTGGGTGCAGGACGCGTCCCTGTAACGCACCCAGCGACAGCCATTAAGCCCAGAGCGAGGAGGCCTTCAGCAGACCCCATACCCAGAGGCTGTGGACCATTACCTGCTTGCCCATGGGCTCTGGGTTGGTGACTGTGGTGCTGAAGAAGCCGTCCCACTCCAGACGCCCATAGAGCCCGGCCCAGTGGTTGTGTCGGTTGCCCGTGTGCGGCAGGCACCAGGGGATGAGAGTGTTGAACTGGCGGTCTGCTGGATCGCATGGCTTTCCTGTGCAAAAGGCACCCAAAACAGCGTTGGTGTCGTGGGGCTTCTCGTGACCCAGCTCTGCCCGGTGCAGGGAACACTGTGCACCACTGACCTTCAGCACACGTGCACACGCCCCTCAGCGCCCCCGTGCTGCTGCGGCCATTCTTCTTGTCCGAGTGCGTGTAGCGCAGCTTCTTGGTGGTGGTACCATCTGGGAGGCGGACCTCGATGTTGGGCAAGTCGCGCCAGTCGGAGCCTGGTGCCAAGGGCACGTGGCGCATGCGGGCCGCCACCAGAGCACTCATGTCCTGGGGATTGGAAGGGGAGGCGTCATGAGGTCAGCTGGGTGGGAATACCCCACTATAACCATTTGGGCCGGTCATGACCAGGTTTCGTGTGATCCAAGTGCATGAAACTTTTCCCAATTATACATCAAATCAGCTTCACCTGTGCTACTGAGCACATTAACAGCAAACCAAAATACATGCCCACCCACCCCAGTTAAAATCAGGTACCCCCAGACCCCCTCCTCCCCACCCCACCTTGCAGATGTGGTCCCGCAGGATAGGCTGGTACTGAGAGCCACGGATCTGCCTCTGGAACCAGGACTGGGGCTCCCCGTTGTAGGAAATCTCCAGGGCTGACGCTCCATTCCGGATCTCTGGCAAGTCTGACATCGTGTCCCGCACTGTGATGGTTCGGTACACTCCTCCATTACCCCTAAAATGGCCAGAAAGGGTAAGAGTGTGTAAGACGACGAAGCCGGTCTGTCCCATGTGTGCATCTAAATTAATGCACATTGAAAGCTAAGTTTACAGCGTCTCCAATAGACACCCACAAATTCTGGCAACCAAACTCCCCTCAATCAGGAACAGACGGACCCCCCCACAGAGGAGACATTTACCGCGAGACATTGGTCACGTATCTCTTCTCGTCCACCACTACATTCAGTGAGCACGCTCGTGGTGCGAACACGTGCAGCGGCTCCGGGTAACGAGGCAGCTTCTCGCCCGGGGCGGCTGCCAGGATGATGGCCCGACGCCTGGTCTGAGCGACACCATACTGCCCAGCCTGGAAGGGAGAATCGGGAAGGGACCCGTGAACTGGACGTATTGTGGGATTACAGAGATCCAGCCTTTACAAAAGTGGTCATGATTTTTGGCAACTAGGACTGAAACAGATCACCAAAATGTAGATTTTTCAAAGCATGTGACGATAACCTGAGATGACCCTTTTTCCCCCCCAAAGAGCCATGTTATCCCCGACAGCCTAATCGTCTTAATAAATAATCACTCCTCGATTCTTACCTGCAGCACCCCGAAGGTGCACTGGTAGCCCATGCGTACCAAGCAGCGCAGGGTCAGCTTCAGCACCATGGAGCGCTTGAAAGAGACAAAGTTCCTCACGTTCTCCAGCAGAAAGAACTTGGGTCTGTAGTAGTCACAGTAACTGAGGAACAAAGGAAAAGGGTCACAATAAAGCCTTCGATCTTACACAATTTAAATCAAAATGCTGGAATGTTTCTTGGACACCAGAAGACAATGCTGGTGCTCTAGTCTGCATGCGGGCCCACCTGAGATAGGAGACCACCAGAGAGTTCTTGAACTTGGAGTAGGTGCGCGAGTTGAAGCGGTTCATCCCGCTGAAGCCTTGGCACGGCGGGCCCCCGCACAGCATCTCCACGTCACCCTTCTGTGGCAGCTTCTGGCCCAGCGAGTTGGTCTTCTCGCCCGACATGACCAACTTCAGCAGCACGTTGCAGTCCTCCGTGAAGACCGTGGTGCCGGGGTTGTTCAGCCTGAAGGCCTGGGCAGCCGGTTCCCACATTTCGATGGCCCACAGGGTCTCAGAGATGCCTGACAGAGGGGAACATTTAGGCACCTAAACCCAAAGACATCTTATGAGCGAGAAGGTCCATCCCGTTCCCTTACCAGCCTGGTGGAAGCCCTCAGACAGACCACCACATCCAGAGAACACATCCAGGGTGCGAAGCTTGGGAACCTTGGGTTCTTGAAGTTCTTGCTCCTGCTGCTCCTGGGGGGAGGACTTGCCCTTCCCCTTCCCTGAGGGAGGAGTATTCGGTCAAGTTTCTCTTCATGTGCATGTAAGCAAGTGAGAACGGCTGTGGTGATTGCAGTACCTTTGCCCTTGCCTTTTCCCTTGCCTTTGTGAGTAGCAGAACGTGCGTAGTTCGGTGGGTCCTCAAAGCTCTTAGTCTTGGCGTTATAAGCCTAAAGCGGAAGTCAGGAGGGTAGGAGACAAGCCTTGATGACTTAACACGGTTTACAGCTTCCCTCTACTACACTCCCCCTCCATGGCCGCAATGGTAGGGTTTGATGACCAACTACAGCCTCCACAACAATATCAATTTGACAGGTTTATCCTCAGATTGTTCTTACCTCCAAGAAGTAGAAACGGTCAGGGCCACCGTTTGAATACTCCTGCACGGTCTCAATGAGATCTTCTCCATACTCAACTCGACAGCGACCCTGGACCTCTGCCAGGTCGACGGTGACCTCCTCGTCGCTCCAGTACAGCTGGTTGATGTCTGCGTGGTAACCTGCCTTGACCCCCTTGTGGGTGTTCTCTGCCCTGCAGAAGAACACAGGGGTCAGAGATGGCATGTATACTTCACTATGCATGTATACTTCACTATAGGGACACTAAATGCAGCAAGACTTTTTGGTTCAGGAATACAACTTCCTGGTGAATGTTACTCATTAATCAAGGTCTCCTGCAACTGCCAGCATTTCCAAAGGTTTTCGAGCCTCTAACAAACACCTGTAGAACTTGTACAGCCGCAGCTTGACCTCGGCCTGGTTGGCCTTGCCGTTGCTGCGTTTAAGGCAGAAGATCTCCTTGATGCGGCCAATGCGGAATGGCTCAGGGGCATCCAGGTTGGAGCCCTTGATGTAGTCTGAAGACTTCCTGTAGTACTCCGGGTACAGCTCCTCATCCACATCATCCTTCCTATGGGAGCGTTTCACTGGGCTAGCGGCCTTCACCCTGGGGTTGTGGGGAAGAAACCATAAACTGCTCACATGACATTGGCAAGAGTTACAAATTTGACAAGAAGTACTGTGGCATCAGTTATTGCAGGACCAGGTCTCTGACCATTTTAAAAGTACAATTTCAAAAAAAAAAGTGTAGGTTAGCAACCAGTCAACTACTGCCATCAGTGTCTACTTTTCCCACAAAGACAGACAAGGCTGCCATCTGTTATTACCTAGCTTAGATCCATACTCTCCTTCTTGCAAAAAAGGGAGGCTAGATCACTTCCAGTTCTTAAGCGTTAAGGGTTATGTTTATTGAATCTTGCACTACAAGTCCTTTAATTCTATAACATTCCAAAATTTGTCAGCCTTTTAAATGTGCAAGAATAGACCCGACAGCCTTCTAATAAAGCCACACATAATATTCAGCACCATTTTGACAGTTGGCAGGCCACCACTCACCCAAAAGAAAATGCCTCAGGCAGCATGTATACGCTGTCTCCCACACGGAACTGCACCCCCTTCAGGCAGGCCAGGCCATACAGCATCTTGGAGTCATGCTCCTCATCCAGAGGCTCCAGTGCACGAGGTGCCTCTTGCTCCTCACGCTCCTTGTTCCGAACACAGCTGGCACAGAACCTGCAGAAGCCAGTGCAGAGAGACGTAAAGACATCCTCCAACCCAAAACCCAAAGCTCTGGGCAGAAAGACGGAAACATACCTGAACTTGCAGTCTTCAGAAGGAGTGACCTTGGGCGGAGTCTCAAACCGGGCAAACTCGCTCTCATACCACAACTGGTAGAAGAAGCTCTTCCCATCATCCTCAATGACTTTCATATCATCATCCATTCCACCCTGAAAAGAGCAGGTCTTCAAGCAACACTTCCAACTTGCACTACAGTCCAAATTAAAGGACTAGTGTGAACATGTGCGCAGGTACCTCCATGAACCAGTTGTTGGAGGGGGCCTTATAGAGGACGTTGACTTTTTCCTTAACGTAGCTGAGCTGCATGTCCTCACACTCATCCACCAGGAAGAGCTCCAGTGGATCGGACGACTCCCCCAGGACCGTCTCTGTGCCACGGTAGAACCAGTGAGCGTGGAACATCTTGCCATTGTTATCCTCCCACAGTGCTGTGATCCTGCAAGACACATCCACACAACCCTTAAATCCAGCAAAATGAGGCATCGGCAAGAACCATAAATTTGACCTCCCAGGACGTTTAAGTTTAACAGCGTACCTGGCTAGGTAGAGAGGTTTGGACGGGTCATCTGGACTGACGGACACACAGTCGCCCACTTCTAGAACCTCGTTGTCCACACACACCTTCATGTAATACTCCTTCTTGCCCTCCTTCTGTAGTTTTAGAAAGAAAGCTGATGCCTCCATTCAGAGCTGCCTACCTATACAGGGAGCAGATTGCTCCAGAACATTTACCCAGATGGGCTCATCCACCCAGGACAGCTTGCTCTGGCTCTGCTTCTTCTTCTTGTACTGGGACATCTTGGCGGTGGCCTTCAATGGGGGGAGCACATCCTCCTCCTCCATGTTCTCGTCATCCTCTGCCTCCTTCACAGCCAAGTTGGGGCACCTGGCCACAAACAGATGGAAGTTACAGTCCCCCAAGGCCAGATTCAGACCCAAGATTCAAGGCATGCCACCCTGAAACTCCAGAAGTGGACAAGGAGCCAGATGATGGCATATTGTACACAGTCAGTCACTTCCACATTACTCACTCAGAAAACATGCTTCCCATTAAGCGCAAAGCCATTAAACAAGTACAGAGTGTTCTGGGACAAGTTACAAGCTGAAACTCTTCTGCAAGGCAGCAGGCACGACCAGCGTTCAGGCTCACCTCCTCTTCTGGCAGGCTTGTTTACTGCGACCGCTGCCGCCGAACTTGACCATGTCCTTACAGGCTGTGCACTTCCCACAGTCAGGAGCCTGACACACCTGGGAGTTGGGAGGGGCACAGGAACACATCCTCATTTAGACTAAGTGGAGACACTGAAAGCAAGTTCGGCTGGGAAAGTCAGAGCACCACTTCTGGTTGTAATTACAGAAGAATGTATCCCACCCCCCACCAAGTTCTTAGTTTGCCTGGTGAAATAAGTGCCCCGTTAATAACCCGACGGGGCACAATCAGACCACCAGGACTCACCTCGCAGACCCCACAGCGCTGTCTCTTTACCCCACCCTCTTTGTCATTCTGATCAATCTGGTCAGAGAAGAAGGTGTCGAAGATCTGGTAGACCAGCTTGGTGGTGGTGGCCTTTGTAGGACCCTTGTTGTCCTTCTCGATCTTGGTGGGATGACGGATCGCTTGCCTCCTGGCGGCCCTCCTGTAGGGGGCAATCCAATAGAAAGGGGAGTTGGAAGCCAGGGATTAGACTGACACAGAGCAACCCAGGGGACCCTTTCCGACATGACCCACACACAAAAAGTCATACTTATCCTGAATATTAGAACCAGACACAGCAACCGAATGCATGCAGGGTGAAACCCATAAAAATGCAGCAGGGATGAGGGGGGGGAGGATGCAACACAAAAACAAGGAATTTAGAAAAAGAAAAATTAAAAAAATCATCCAAGTGCTGCTTATGTAACCTGACATTACACTAAAAGGGCCATGGCCATAGTGGTGGGACCTGGGCACAAACACCCACAACAAACAGGCAGGGAGGGAAGCATTCCAACCAGATTATACCTACCAGTACAACAGCATGCTGCGTTGGGGGAACGTTAGAGGAGTGTTAGAGACATGAGGAGAACGGGGTGCAAGCAACAGAAAAAATCCCTTCCTCATTTCTACAGCGAAAAACAAAACTGGATATAGGCATAGCCCGCGATGCCGGCACCCACTCGGGGAGGAGTGAGGCTCACATCTCAGGTAGTGCCAAAAAGGGTTCACACTAAGCCATTCGTCTGAAGGGACCAAGGGGAGTGGGAGGCAGCACACTGTGGCAGTGTGAGCACTGACTGCCCGGGGTCAGTCAAAAAGTAGGGCGACCAAAAACTAGTTGTGAAAGCGAGATGTGGGAGGGTTAGGCAGCAACACAAAGGACACCAATGCAGGCTCCAGTAAACAGTCTCAAGGGACAAAACTGACATTCAACAACTCGGCCCGAAGGTCTCAGGCGTCCTGCTACAGCCCTCTGAGCTCATCGGGGAAGTAGCCACCCTCCCATTACACCTACACAGCCCGTGTGTGTACCTCTTGCCCAGTGTGACACCAGCCAGCTTGATCAGGTCCCTCATGCAAGGAGTAACGATGATGGGCTGCTCATCGGAGTCCCCAGCCTCATCATAGCTCTCCACCTGCTCCACCACGAACTGGGCATGCCGCAGGAGTGTGTCCTCTGTGAAGCGGTTGAAGTTCAGCCCAGCAGGGGGCACTGTGGTCTGCAGCAGAAGGTGGACGTGGGCGATTAGGGGACTGGCGCATTTAAAGCAGAGGAGGCCTCATAGCTTTGGCTGCTCTTACCTCGATCTTGTTGAGCAGATCCTCATAGGTGACTTCTGGGTTTTTCTGTAGGAACTCTACCACAATCTTGCTCATGTAGATCTTCTCCTGCATGAGTGCAAAGATGGGCCCGTACTCCTCGCTGGGCTCCATTAGAATATAGTCCGCAAAAGCTGAAATGCAAAGTTGGGGAATGACTCTGAACTAAAAAGACAAAATTGGAAAGATTCAGAAAGTGGCCAAAAATAGCTACCTGTAGTGAAGCCAATGAGGGCTCTCTCGCCTCCATCAAAGCCTGTGATCCACCAGGCATTGATAGGGCCCAGCTTCTTTGCAGGAACGCCACCTGACATAGGACAAACATTTCAGAATCCTTTCTACTTGACCAGTCTGACGGCAACACTAAGGCACCCAGCTGAATACACATCCTAGCATTCAGAAGACCAATAACATCCATAATCCAAAGAAATGAGGTTTCTGTTCATTCACCAGCTGCAATTATGAATATTACAGTGAGGACAATGCAAAGAACATGCGTTGGATACACCATATCCAAGTAGAATGCTTATCTGACGGTACCATCCATGCAGGGATTGTCATCATAGATGGGCTTCACAGCACAGCTGAAGTACAGCTCCACATTCTTCTCAATAAGACCAGAGTCAAAGGGACACAGGTGCCCACGCTTGTCATAAACACTGTGGGGGGGAGGCTTGTGTCACTGTACTGCTATAAACCCTGGTAGCACGTACTAACTAAAGTCATTTTCTTAAAAGAAAAAAAATTGTTGCAAGCTACTCAAATTTCCACTCAATACTGACATCCACAATGCTTTTGGGAAAAGTGCCAGGAGAATTCCGAGGCCAGATAGCTTGTTACTGTACCAAATTCCATGTCATGCTACATAAAATGCAGCCCCGGCCCACCTGAAATTGGTGATCTTGTGCTGGGGTAGGTCTTCGTAACTCTCAAAGCCGTCTTCGTTGGAGTCAAAGAGCGACAACCGCTCATCCGTCAGCATTTCGGGCTCGTCCAGCTGCGAGAACGCCAAAAAGATTTTAAAAATAGAAAAGCTGTACATAGTGCCGGTGTCACAAGAGAACAGAAACGTCGCCTCACCGCGTCATCAGGGTCGCCTTGAAAGAACTTGAGGTCGGAGTCATCCAGGTACTGCCTGCAGTCAGGACATTTAGGGGGTGGAGACTGAAACAAAAATAGAGTGTCAGTACGAGACACTCACAACAGTAAGACCAGTCCCAAAGCATCCACATAACAGAACCAAGCCAAAAGCCACAGTCTTCCGTAATTAATGGATGCGTACCTTCATGGCAGGTACAGGATTTGCCTTCACACTTGGGGCATCTTCTGCAGTCATCCTGGGGAAAGAGGAGGTAGCGATCAGCATAAATTCACTTCCACATATCCATGCATCTAAACATTAAAAGGTGAGATTCCTTACTTTCCATCTGATCCAACCTTCAGCCTCTTCTCATCCTGTGCCTTTTGGAGGGGGGGAGGGGAGTAAGGGCAAAACAATTACAAAAAAAAAAAAAAAAAGAGCACAACTTGTAGTTCACAAAGAACAAGCCTCACCTCCTCCTCTATGTCAGCCTCTTCGGTCTTCTCAGACACTTCTCCATTTGCGCCATCTCCATTCACTTCCTCAGATTTCCGCTTGCTGGAGCTGTTGGGGACAGCGGCGTTTCGATCGTGTGCAATGCAAGCACAATACAAGTAATCTGGGCAGTGGGGGCTTTGACTCACTTAGAAACTCAGTTCAGTATTCACTATATGACATGTACACTAAGCAGTTTCTAAATCTGAACTTTTTACTGATCATATGATTTGGTGTGATTGCAGTTACCAGATTGTTGTTCTCTTTTCAGCCCAGTTTACTATAAATTTAAGGCAAAACAGCTTAGTCATTTAATTGCCAAAAATGTTCCCAGTCGCTGACTCACATGCCAAAGTGATTGTATTTTTTACGGGCACATTTTAAGTGTTGTGTTTGCAAACAGCGTTTGACCACTTTTTTTATCCATAGTAAAGTAAGTGTTTCCGGAAAGTCCCATGTACACAAGAGTTAAATTAGCAGAGAACAATGATGCATAAAGCAACGATTACAAAAGCTGTAACTGCGTTAAGTTAGTTAAAGTTATAAAAATAAAGTAATTCCAGTAAGAAAACAATATATGAGTCTTGCGGCCAACGCCGCTTGGACCCCTAATAGGACCTTTTTGTAAATCTCTGACCATGAAATAGGTAAGCAATGCACTTGCGGCTCAGCAGCGGAACATTTTTCTGCACTGTGAATCTAACGTTTTCATTGGGTTTCATGCGTATGTTTGTGGCCATATAACCAGTCACTTTGGGTCACTTCTGATTAGTGAGCATGAGCACAGCACTTCTGATTGGTTAGACTGTCACACAAGGAGAATTCCATGAATTAGTAAAACTATTCTCACAACAGTTTTAAATCCTGGGTCAGACGTGCTGTATAATGCATATTCTAAAAATCGCAGCCTTTTGCGAGTTGCCAGTTATATCGTTCAACCCTACCAGCTAATACCACCGAGGCACCCTGAGCAAGGTACCACCCCCAAGCACTGGTCCCTGGACACCAAATTAGCAGCCCACAATGTCACATATGGGTTAAATTCAGAGGACACACTTACATTTTGGAAAACATGGATATAATGGTGGATTGTTTGCTGGAATTTCTAGTCACTCTGGAACTGGCAGGAGATTCTGAAACACAAATAAGGTGGGACACTCAATGTAGGTTCTCCTAATAAGCAGATACAAATGTTAAAGGCAAACAAAGACCTCATGAGAATCACTTAAATTTTGCAAACGTCAAGTTACAAACTAAAGCAATGACAGCCTGTGCTGGTGAGACCAGTAGGACCAGGGCTGCTGTAGGATTCAAGTCAAGTTCAATGAATAAATACCCCAAGACCTATCCAAAGAATTATTTCTTCAATTATTAAATTATAAGAACCGCACTGTGTGAGCACATGCATCGGGCTCCATAATTGGCGCTGCGCAGCTGCCCGGCAATGCCATCTCTCTGCTGAAAGCCCAAGCCCCACAGAATTACCAAATCTCTCAAATAAGGAGAAAATTGCAGCCACCAAACTTTTACAAGGAGCAACTAATGTGAAAATCGGCCACACCTTCCTAGTTACGGCTTTTTTTAATCAGTGAGCACAGAGAGATTTTGTTTCCTAAGCCTGCTGGGAAACACAGAAAAGTGGAGGAAGATTGTGCAAATGAGCATCCAGATATTTTATGACTTAAGTATCGACACAGACCATGCGTGCATTCCATAGCAGAATGGAGCCACCAAAGGACAGCATGTACAATAAATGTAACAGGCTACAAAGAGCAGCTGTAGTCCCTTTGACTGGTCCTTACAATTTTTCTCTTCAATAACCATATGCGCAATCACACCTGGTGCCCGATAAAAGAACAGGACATTTCTGGGCACCACACTGCCCCCGACTTACTCTTGGGCTCCCCGTCAGCCTTGCTCCGGCGACCACCTCGGCCTTTCGGGGCACTGGGGGACTTAAGAGAGACTCCTTCCTCTTCTGCATCCATAGGAGTCTCCTCTGCGTTGTCATCCACATGCGAACCATTCTCCACAAAGCCATTGGCACGACCGTTCGCCTTATCCTTGTCGCCGTGGGACCCATTCTCCAAGCTAAGCTCCTGACCCAGCAGCGTCTTCACTTTGGCCAGATAACCCTCCTGCATGCACATTTCAGGTATTAACAGGAAAATGAATACTAAACATTTCTGGAGCACATTAGAAACTCAACTGACTATTAAAGCAGAACAGACGACTCAGCAAGCTGCCAAAGAAATACAGCAGAGACACCAAGGTAACATCTGAACCAACCAAACAATACCAATATAAAATGAATAATCCAGCATATGCTATGTGGTTTCACTGTAACAAAAAAACTAGGCCACTGCTCTATAGATGGCACATTTACAGCCAGATCATCTTTAAACTCTCACCATTGACAATTCCTCGTTCTTCATCTTGGCTTCCAGGCTGCTGAGTTGATCCTGGGTTTCAGCACAGAGGAAGTCCTGGACCAGACTAAGCTTCTCCTTCAGTCTCTGCTGTGGAACAGACATAACAAAAAAACCAGTAGAAAAATCAAGCAAAAATCTCCCTACCATTACAATTCAAAATTCTCCTACAGGCCTCCCCGAGGTACTCCACACTACAGAAACCTATTGGTAAATTGTGTAAAGCACTTACTTCATCAGAGAGGGAATCGCCATCCTTATCCAGTACCTGAAGCCTGAGAAAAACAAAAAAAAAAAAAATTAGCCAAACGCTACAACTCTCCAAGGGCAAATTAAATCACACTAACAGAACAATTGTCATTTGACCGACTTACGGACCAACTACGAGGAACGCATTTGTATAAATTCGTGTCAATCAAGAAAATTGGCAAAATGTAAAGAATGGCGGTATTAGCCCCAAAAACAAACGATACAGCACTAGGCGAGCAGACGTTTGGAGAGGCGCCTTGACTACTAAAGGACACTTAGTGCATCGTAGCATCATCCGAGCGGCGAATGTGTGTGTGTCTAATAGCGTGCGTGCATGTATGCGTGTGTGCATAATAGCGTGCGTGCATGTATGCGTGTGTGCCTAATAGCGTGCGTGCATGAGAGTGTGCGTAATAGCGTGCGTGCATGTGTGTGTCTAATAGCGTGCATGTGTGTGTGTCTAATAGCATGCATGCATGTCTAATAGCGTGCATGCATGTGTGCGTCTTGTCTAATAGCGTGCGTGCATGTGTGTGTCATAGCGTGCGTGTGTCTAATAGCGTGCGTGCATGTGTGTGTCTAATAGCGTGCATGTGTGTGTGTCTAATAGCGTGCGTGCATGTGTGTGTCTTGTCTAATAGCGTGCGTGCATGTGTGTGTCTAATAGCGTGCGTGTGTCTAATAGCGTGCGTGCATGTGTGTGTCATAGCGTGCGTGCATGTGTGTGTGTCATAGCGTGCGTGCATGTGTGTGTCATAGCGTGTGTGTGTCTAATAGCGTGCGTGCATGTGTGTGTGTCTAATAGCGTGCGTGCATGTGTGTGTGTCTAATAGCGTG
>JAODKN010000045.1:15219245-15236013 GCA_026774425.1 Petrocephalus zakoni
CGTGCGTGCATGTGTGTGTGTCTAATAGCGTGCGTGCATGTGTGTGTGTCTAATAGCGTGCGTGCATGTGTGTGTGTCTAATAGCGTGCGTGCATGTGTGTGTGTGTGTCTAATAGCGTGACACGGACGGCGCAAATTTTGATTAAGCCGCGCCATCATGACAAGCGGCCGGCCGCAGACGGCGACAAGCGGACGCTAGCTAGCCCGTCGGCCGGCACACCCGCCAGCCGCGCCGAGCCCCGGTCCTACCTTTCATTCTCGCCTTTAGTCACACGGGGAAAACACGCCGTTTGGCGCCAAATCCATCCCGCTAGCTAGTCGGCTAGCTACCGGAGCGCCGCGCCGCGCAGCAGCCAGGTACAAAGAAAGCTCCCCGGAGCAGCCCGCTCGGCAGTGCGCGGCGAGCCGCCGAAAGGGAAGCGTCCCGCGGACATTTAGCGTAACGAGCCGGGCGGCGGCCCCGCAGCATGCGGCCGCGAACGGCGGCGGAGGGCGCTAGCTAAGCGCCGCGGCGGACCTACCGCTTCCTGACGTCCTCCGGCAGGGACAAGGAGGTCTTGGCTGGCATTTCAAGTTTAAATGTGACTGGCTAAAATGACAAGTGCCCGCGCAGATTAAAACGGGGAAAGGAACGAAATTAGGGGTTAAAACGACGCGCGCGTGCACAAAGGCGCCCTCCGGGAAGCAGCTCCGCGCGCGGGATAAAGGCGCTGCCTTCTTATGGATTCTATATGCTGCTACGGCGCGCGGGCCGTGTTTTCGCGCGGAAACCCGGGTACGTCGGACGGTACCACCGAGCTAACCCAGAGGGGACGCCCGTGTCAAGAGCACCGATCCGCTCACCTTCCCTACTATTTACAGGGAATTCACGTGGAGCGAATATGAAATCTGACGTTATATTTTTGTGATCATATCATTTAAGCACCGAAGATTTTCTCATTTTGTTTTGCGAAAGGCTATTTTTACATGGGCACCCCTTTCGTGTTAATATGGATTCACCGAGGCAACCTATGCCGGGCTTCACCAAGTGGAATCTTAATGGGGGAGTACTGATTTACTAAATACTACCGATGTATCATATCAAACACAGCGGGCAAGCATATGAAATTCCGCTTATTTTTATTTTGCGCCTTACTAAACACATTTGTCCCAATTGCTTGATCAAATGCACAGTAACGGGATCGTAGATGGCTATATAATATACACATTCCAAGGGCTAAATGATCGAAATATATTTTTACATTTTTGACCAAAAATCCTTCCATTTTTCGATAGAAGCTGTACCCATTTTTCATGAAACCCTAACCCGATCGTGGTCCTGGGAACGTGTATCATATGGGGGTGCTGGTTTGTTTATCTTTCTGTCACAACGTGTTCTGTTCTCACTACATCTTAGAATAAAATGAAATACAGGAGAGCACTACAACTTATCGATGGCTGACGCAGATCGAGGCGTCGTGAACGCATATCTTTAAAAACGACACTGGCGTGTTATTTCGGATCCCACCCCTGCCTCTGAGAGTGTACCCTTCCGGGTTTGCGCGGTTACCGCCGCACTACGCATGCGCGGAATGTGGCGCGAAAGTTTGACTCGGAGCGGAGCGGCTGCTGGGGTCCGAGTCTTTGTTGGGGCCGCGCTCTTTTATGGAACCAGTACCCATTAACTTAGGGAGCCGTTATATTTAATTAAAAATATCTACTAAATAGACTAAAATGTCCAGTATAATAGCAAAGGTACTGGAATGTGAAAATAATCAAGTTTTGCGCTGTGCCTAATTCTACAGATGTGTTCCTATGTGTACAGTTATATCACATAGTAAGTTATATGGAATGTGTCTGTTTCACAATAAAAAATATTAAGATGGATGCAAGACTTTTGAATTCTTTGGCACGGGAACCACGAAATAATCCACAAATAATGTCTTGAAGTATCTGTTGCTTCAGTATTAAAATGCAGTTCTTCATTCCCGGTTCAGGATCATTTCCCCACACATGGGCTGGCGGCATTTGGATTCGGTCCAAGGCACAAGCCATCATAACGCTAGGCGCTCGGCAGCACGTCCTTATACACATGCTGCTTTTATTTGGTATCATTTGTGTGCCTTTAGAAGCTTCATGCGCTTCGAAGCGATACTGCTTAAGATGAAACACTTGTTCGGTGGCTGGTGGCGAACGTAATTTCCCGATATGTCAGCTAAGTTACATGCGCTTCGGCTCCGTACTTTCCCGGGCTGTATCGGTACAGGGGGGTATGAAAAGCCCAACATCACCAGCCTGTGGGTGGTACGTAGGACCGCCACGTATCATGCAGAAAAATAAAGGACGCCTACCGTAATGGGGCTTTGCCACAACCACCATGTGCCAAGTGACGCACCGGTGGTGGGGAATCACGGTCTCAAGAAAGTATTACGATTCACGCTTAATATTTGAAGTACGTTATTATCAATGGACATAAAAATAAACTGAATGAAAAACCTTTAAGTTATAAACTCTAGTTGGTAATAAAATTAGCGTTGACATACGAAATCAGTCGCTTTATATCAACACTTAAGGTGCATAACACTTAACAAAAATCAAATTAATCTTCAGGATATACATTGTTAACTCAGCCATAACCTATTAACGATAAATAAGACAAATCTAATCGATTTTCATACCAACTGTCCCGCGTCCCGTATTGATTAAAGACGGGTCGCAAAAAAACTATAAATTGTTAAAAACGGGACAATTCCGTGTGGCAAACCTAGTGGTACTTGTGATGTGGGTTTGTTTTGAGATGTATTTATTTTTCCAATGATTCATACAGAGGCTAAGCAATGAAACTGAAACAAATGGTTTTAGACCACAATAATTTATTAGTGTGGTATAGTGCAGGGGTGCCCAGTACGTCGCAAAGATTGAAACATTGAACATTGAAAAAAATGTTCTAGACGTTAGCCAATCATATGTCTTCCCTTTGGCATTCGCCGCTTGATTGACGTGACGGGCGCCCAATCTACTGTTGCTTAAATCTTTGTTACGTTAGCTTACAATAATAGCAACTAATCCCTTCTCTTCTAACGCGTCACCCTGCGGAAAACGCGAACATACTGCGAGCTAATGCAAAACTCCAAAAGCAAAGTGACCCAGCTTTTCCAATTTATATCTACTAAAAAGGGTTACAAAAATGAGGGGGGAGCCGGACCAAGTAAGGAACCATAAATGTATTGGATTGCGTTGTGCTGTAAGGGTTTGTGCAGTGGTGCAAGGATACTATATACTGTACATCTAAAGTATACTCAATGTTATATAGGTAAAAAAACATTTAGCATTTTTAGTGTAGGTAGGTCATTTTGACCTGGTCATTTTAAAAGTAGCTTGCAAGTCGTGTGGGCACCCCTGGTGTGGGGCCCCGTTTTGCAAACAGTATAGTTTAATTTCATCTTGAGAATGACAGATGGAAGTCCTGCATAGCAGCCAGAAGGACTTTGAGCCGTCCCTCTTGTAGAACGTGACCAGGACACCATGCAATGCCAGTGGAGGAACACCATTCCTGACTCACTCCTCCAAAATACCCCAGAGTGGCTCAAAAATATTCTGATGTGTGACTGTGCAGGCCAAGGGTTCACTTTCATGTTCACCAAACCACTCTGTCACCGGCCGTGCTATGTGTATTGATGCGTTATCATCCCGATACACTGCACCACGTTCAGGGCTCAATGTTTGACCCCATTTGGTGAACATGGTCCCCCAGAATGCTTCCAGAACGTCTCACCAGAACTCTGCTTTGGCTAGTGAAGATGGACAGATAGATGTATAAACCAAGAATTCACTCTAAAAGTGCTTAGTGTTTGTAATACGTCTGGTGATGTAAAGTGCCTGCACCTGGAATGGTTTCCTCTTGGCCTTTTTCAGTTGTTTCTTGGCTGATTTCTTCCCCCTCTGTTGGCTAGTGCCATTCATTCGCAAACTCGCACTGGGCCTTGCACGCACATCCTATGAGCTGATGGAAAAATGGGAGCCAATAGGTGTGTGCGTGTACAGAAGGCTTGTGGGCTGCTCAGTTTATGCAGACTCGCTCAGGCGTCTGCAGGTTGTATTATTTGATTGATTTTCAAAGACAAAGAAGCGTGTGACATCTCCAGAGGAGAGCTGAGCTGTGAAAAATAGGAGGAAGAGGATGATTATAGAGTCGGAGGCGCAGAAGCTTGCTGTTCAACTTCGGTACTGGTTCAAAAAGCACTCAAATCTCACTCAAATGACTGTGTTTGACTACGACGGTTGTCTAGCGTCATGTTAACAACATGTTAACAGTCAGAAATGCATTTGTATGAAGTTGCTTGTTCAGACATCTTTTCACTATAGCCGACTTTGTAAACAACAAGTAGTTGTTGGGTCTTATCCAAAAGCAAGTGCCTTTTTTAGTATGACGTGGATTTGTGTTTTAGCAAATGTGGCATTTTAAAGCTATGTAGTGGCTGTGAAATTATGTAAAAAAAGAATACAAGAATACAGGCAATGCTTAAGCTTAGTAAGGATCCGCCAAATCCTTGCATGAATTTGGCATAAGGATCGACTGCAAAAGTATGACTCCAACTGGCCTTTTGAGGGATCTGCAGTTCATTGATTGATCTGTAGGTGGCAGCCTTTCACCTTCTAGTGCCTCGTGAGAAGGTGTGGATCGTAAAGATGAACAGGGGAGGTTGTGAATCAGAGATGGTACCAAACCACTTCCTCCGAGTATTTACCTGGTTTTGTGAGGGGAGATTCCACTGTTAACTGCATTACATTTAGACAGCTTTCAAAGGATGTGGCACAGGTTGGCAGATATGTATCTATAAATATTATATTGTTTTGAGCAGACATATTTTTGGCTATTTGCCTCTTTTGTTTGCCTTGATGTTGGGCTCTGGAATACATGGTAGCATTGTGGTGAAGGGCAGGGATTGGTGACTAGGGAGGTGGCTTATTCAGGTTCCAACAAGTGACATTGTACCTCGAGTGGGTGTACTCCACCTGAAATGGTGCGGTGCAAGTAGGTAAAATGTAAGGAACTGTTGGTAGAAGCCTCACTCACACATCTTAATAATTTAAAGATACTCAATCACGGTTATATAACATTTACATAAGGACGTGTAATTTTCGGACATGGGAAAGGAATTTTACTGTTTCAAGTTCTTTTCTCATATTTATTTTATCCAGTTCTTTCTAAAGACAGAAATGAGCCACGACTCTCTTGAATGCACTGGACTTCCGTGAGGATGCAGGTGGTTTTTATGGCCTTCAGCAAACAGTCTGTTTCCAGGTACGGCTCTGGCAGGAAGGTTTGTGTCTATGGCACTGAGAGACCTCCATGCCATCTTATTTCCCCTGACCGCCTTTATCTCGCAGGTATCACCCTCTTTATCTTGCAGACATGGGGGGGGGGGCGTTAGATGACCTATGGGGGGCCCTTTTCACCTTGTCTCCATTTTAACTTGATATCCTGCTATGTGGGTGGAAATGAATTTGTTTGTTAAGTGCTGGGGGAGAAAACTGTGCATTCATGGCCTTAATGCTATCTGTATCACAATCCTATATTACATAATATTACATAATATTAAGTATGCTGCACCTCTTCGTTTTCTCTTCCACCGGAAAATCCCTTTACTTCTAACCTGACTCCAGGCACTCACTCCTGTTTTCTGTAGTTTTTTTCCAAAATAATAAAAAAAACTGGAAAAGCAAGTATTTTAATTCAGTCCGTTTTTATGTAGTGTCTATAACACCAGGGCTAAGGACATGCTGCATGTTTCTGGAGAGTAGATGGAGTAATATGTTTGCCTCACCTTAATTAGTCTCACCTGCTCCTTCTTTGAGTGCCTAGCATTTTTCCCAGTAATGCTGGACCTGGGCCTGTTCATGCCAGGAGATGTTCATTTCCCAAAATCCCTGCACCATGTGCGGGCCTACCCACAATGAGTCAGTGTTGTATCTTAGTAAATATTTGACTGAAAAACTCCCCCTCCCAGCATTCTGGTCTTATTCAGTTTTAATTTGTGTTTAGCTGGTGTTTAATGAAGGATATCAGTAGATCGCAGCGCCGTGGTCGGGGGTTCCATTCCTGCACCCATCTTGGTGCGTGTGTGGACTTAGGTGAATTTATGAGTTATCGTGTGTGTCCTGTGATAGAGTGCCATCTCTTTTAGGGCCTCGTGCCTGATGCTTCTGGGGATAGGGTCCAGCTAATCTTGTACTGGTGCTCAAACATAGCTGGTTGTTAGATATTAAAATTACTAAATTACTACTAAATTACTAAATTCCAGAATGAAACAGCTGTCATCTATTTAGCCATTTTATAGAACAGTCAGTGATGGTCAACCTGTAGCATCCATCCATGACAATCCAGAAGTTCTGTTGATGTTTTCTCCTGGAACAGGGGAATGAAGGATTGAAGGACAGGAACAAATACAGTGGGTGGATCAGCCAAAGTGAAGCAAGCAGTGGTAGGCCTGTATAAAGTGGAAGACATACACCCATGCAACGAAGGCCCAGTGCAAATATATAGGCCGGAATCATCCAACCAACTAACAATAATCATCATGTACTGGCCACATGTCAACTGTATGGTTTAACCCAATGGGAGGCAAAAAAGTGACCAATGGGAAGTGGGCAAAACATTGACAGGACATGATAGTTTCTATGTAACCAAAACTAATAAGAAAAACCTCACATTTCTCTAAATCTGACACAATAAGTAGGATGCACAGGACTTGGAATTAATTACAAAAAAGCAACAAAACATGGCACCTGGAAAGCAGAGGATTTGCAGAGAAAAAACCTGCAGAAAAACCATCTAATTACCAAAACCACAAAGGGAAGCATTCTGTGCATTGTTGCCCTTGATGATGTTGGATTATTTTTTGTGTGAAGACCATGTCAGGTCCACTGTAACAAAAAAAGAGCAGCTCGCCTTTCATTATAAGTCAAGCCACTGGCAAATCGTTCACCTTGATTCCAGAAATGGTATACCGCTTAGCAAGCGACAGACGCACCCAGGCAGTATCTCCACCATCTCAGGCTGCAGATTCCGTCTGTCTTGTGCCGGATGCTGCAAGGATGTTGCAACTCTGCTGAAAACGAAACCCCACAACTCTTGTACAGTTGGGAGCACGTGGACTGCCCAGCGTTCTTCTAATGGTTTTCCATGATCGCATTCTTTCATTTTACCCCTCAATCCTGAACAAGATCCAGTTGATCATCATAAATCACTTGTCATTTTGGGCATAGGGGCAGGCAGGTGGTGTAGTAGTTAGGGGCACAACCGCGTAATTGAAAGCTTGCCGGTTCGAGTCCCCGACCTGCAAGTACCACTGAGGTACCTTGAGCAAGGTACCACTCCCAAGCACTGTTCCCCGGGTACTCATGTAGCTGCCCCCTGTTGTGGGTTAAAAGCAGAGGACACATTTTGTTCTAGTGTGTCAACAATGACGATTAATCACCTTCACTTCATATCAATGACTCACTGGTTTCAAGGAAGTCTAGGAGACAGTCATTGACATACTGATGTTATTTAATTGGAAACTAGGTGTGTCTGTGCTGGATTTGCTGTGATATGCTTCAGTCCAGTGTTCTGAATCGGCCGGTCAGAGAAAAACTGTTTTATTGTTTATTTTATGCTATTTAATTTGTCACAATGGAGTGTAACTGATCCATTTTTTATGAACACTTCTCTGGCAGAAGATCTGGAAATTGGAGAATCCAGGGGTCCCACAGGGAGCCCTACATGCACATACAGCTAGGGGCGAGACTCGGACACACAACACTGTATGTACTGAGCCTCCATGTTGCCCTTTATCCAGTTATGCTTCCCAAAATATTAATGCTTCCCCTGACATAGGATCGAAATATGTGAGCCCACGTTAGCCCCCCAAGCACAGCCCTGTGTAAGAGCGCTGGGGAGAGCTTCATCATGTCTAGCCCTTTGCCGGCGATGGAATGAGCTCCTGTAACCACCAGGTGGCGCCCCAGGACGTCTGCCTCAGCCTACCACAGCCACAGCCCGGGAGAAGGCGCAGCACGCCCGTCCTCAGGTTGCTGCCATCGCAATGTCACTTCCGCCCGGCTGCTGGGGGAAGGTTCTGGCAAAGCTCCCGGGGGGGGGGCTTGATCTAGCCAGCATTCCCACCCCGGATTCCTGGACGGATGACGGCAGCCAGACCCCCCCGATTTCTTAAGCAGGCCTCTCCGTGGGCTGCCCAAAAGCCGTGCTCTCTCACACACACACACACCGACACCCCCACCTTACCACACACACAGGAGTCTCTCGCTGCAGCTTTGCCTAGCGCCTGGAGTCAAGGCTGTTCTCCATGGGGCTTTCGTGTCACAGCCCATTCTCTCGGGCATGTGTCCCTGCATGTTGTTCCTCCCTAATTGTCCCTCCCACCTCGCCCCGGCTGGGATAGAGGGAGAGGGACCTGGCTGGCAAACAGCGAGTGTGTCATAACAGCGGGGCCAAGGGCGTGTGTCAGTGAGAAAAAGGGCGTCTGTCGGAGGCAGTGCGCAGCTGTGCTCGTGCAAGGGGCAGAGGGAGACTGGGGGGGGAGACTCGCACCCTCGCAGCAGTTGGAATATCTAATGGAAATGTTTATTTAATAAAAAAAGGGAATGCATTTCACATGCCTTTATTTGTACCATGTTAGTGTTTGGTTTGTACCGACTGGACACAGGCAGCGTGCTACTTGGAGAAATGCTATTGCACACATAAACAATCATAACATATATACAGTACATACATGAACGTATACATACATACATACATACAAGTTATTATTTGAATATTTAACATAACATCATACATTGCTCCACAGGATTAGAGTAGATACCTTGATGAAGCTCTACAGTGACAAAGAATAAAATGTGAGTTTATATAAGGACAAGTTCCTTTGCTGAAAACTCAGCAAGAAAGGGCGGGTCTTACGATTACCAGGAAAGTGCTTTCTTTGTTCTCTATTGGCTGCCTCTTTGATTGACAGATGTTGCTATGTAACAGTGTCACCTGGTTCTCCCACCAGGGACCAATCGCAGGTGCGCGTCATAGCTTTAAGTGATTTCTCCGCTGGCTGTTGCACAGACGACTTCTGCTGGGAGGCGAGGAGTGCCGGGAGAGGGGCTCGGCCTGTCCTACGTACAAAAAAGAACAACGCAGGAAGAAAAACACAGGACTTCCCGCAGCCCTATTTCCCTAAAAGACAAGAATAGATGAGCTCCACCTCGCCTCTCAGGAGCCTGTTCTGCATGGGTGGGTGGGGGGGGGGGTGGTGCGGAAAGCCGGAAAGCCAAAGGTTTCTCCTAAACCCCCCCCCCCCGACATGGACAGCAGTGGTGCCGACAAGTCTGGTCAGTCTGGGTGGGACTATGGTCAATGTGTCTTGGTGACCTTCACTAAATCAATTTGATACATCTTGTGGAAGAAAAAAGCACGCGCACACACACACACACACACACACACGATACGGGAAAGCTAGATAGTAGTGGTATTGGGAAAGAGTTCCGTTTCATGGCCGTCCGCGGCTTCATCGATTGTGCGAAACATAATCCACATATTTCCCATTCTTACACGTTGTTCCTTTCCATCGATGTAATATACACTATAAGCAAACGCCAGTTTACCTTCCCCTCCTTAAAAACATTTTTTGGCTCCTTCTAGATTTTTTTTGTTTTAAAGGTATTTTTTTTCCTTTTCTTCTGACAATTGCGGTTGTCAAATACTGCTACGTGCATAGAGACCTTTTTTTTATTTTGAAACTTTACAGGAATGTGTGCCTATGCTTAACAAAGGTTGTGCGAGGCTCTGGTGAGGAAAGAGTTAACTCGCTGCAGTCTCTATGACAGATCAATACTACGTAATCAATAAGAATGCTCAATTACTCTAATACTGCCAGAGGGTGGAGCCAGACCCACCCCACCAATCCCCCCCCCCATTACTTCATTGTTACATTCGGCTTTGAGCGACAGAAACCCACTGGCCTCTGTGTCACAAGTTGGTCGCTTTTTGGCCCTAGAAAAGAGGCCTTGGATTACACTCCTCTCACAGGACGCAGGCACAAAATAACGCCTGCTAACCACCATTCCAGGCAAACCCGTTAATTCTCTGTCAAGATGGCACTTGGGCATCTCCGTCTTTGGGTTTTTAAAGTCATTCCTCCATGGTGAGAAGTCGGGCGGTGGCATCTCCCTTACCACCGCGTCTCCTTCCACCCACTTCTGCTGCGAGATGGACTCCAGGGCGACTGTGGATGAGCCGCAGCCACACTCGAATGTTTCCGGCCTGTTCATGTACCTGCGGTGCTCCAAGACGGCCTTCCGACTCGATTTTAAAAAAAGGTTTAGATTTACAAAAAGCCTGTCGAAATACCAGCATTTAAGACACTAGCCAAATATATTTCAAAATACACTGGTCCCTTGTCACAAATGAATGTCTCACAGTTCACGAGGATGCCCGTGAATTTGATTGTGATCGTGCATGCCGATATTTGTGACTGTTTTGTGCTGACGTGAGTTCAGTCGCGGTGATTACTATACAGAAAGGTACACTTTCCCTTCCCCCAAACAAATACAATGTCTACTAGGGGTGGGGGAGAGGATGTGAGAGCTTCTTCGGGGTATAGTTTTTGCACATCCCTTGAGCTATGCATGCCTTTCAAGAAACGAACCCCCTTTCGGTTAGACACAGGTGGTACATTCCTGCATAATGGGTGTGGTCTGATTTTCATGCTTGTTGGTGCAGTGCTCCATGGAGCTGGAGCTCTTGAGCGGAACCATGCAGCGCTCAGAGGGACGCCCACTCTGCAGCACCCCCCAGCAGCAAAGCACTCGCAGGAACTCCCGCCGCATGTCCTTGCTGCGCAGTGTATAGATCAGTGGGTTCAGTGCAGAGTTGAGCGTGGCCACGCCGAAGAAGATGGTGGCCTCGGAGAGTACGGGGCAGGAGGCCATGCTGCAGGACGTGTCGAGGAGCAGAATTGAGAACGCCGGCAGCCAGCACATGATGAAGACCCCCAGCACGATGGTGACGGTCTTCAGCAAGGCATAGGCAGGCGAGTTGGTGGCTTCCTGGTGGCTGGATCGTACGATCTGGTAGATGCGTACGTACAGGATGACGATGGAGAGGAGAATGACACTGAAGATTACGACCACAAAGCATGTATAGTGCTTAGAATAGAGTGGCAGCACCGCTGAGCACTGGGGCAGGTCACCGATGCAATTCCAGCCGAGAATGGGCATGCCGCCCAGCAGAATGGAAGTGACCCAACACGTCCCGATCAGAAGGACCATGCGGCAGTTATTATCGGAGCCATACACCTTGACCTTTGTGATAGCGATGTACCGTTCGATGGCGATGGCTAGCAGGCTAAAAACGGAGGCTGCTAGGGCAATGAAGGCCGTACCCTCGCGAATAAACCATTGCAACGGGACCAGCTTAAAGGTTCGAGGTCCAGATAGGAAGATGTTGGCGATGTAGGCTGCCCCGGCTAGCAAGTCAGAGAATGCCAGGTTCCCGATGAAGAAGAACATGGCCGAGTGAAACTTCTTGTTGCGGAAGACTGCAATGAGCACCAGCAAGTTCTCGAGGATGATGATGCTGCAGATGATCACAAACAGGGTGTTCTGGGGGTCTAACCCCGACTCAGTCCGCATGCGATCACTCAGGTTCGTAGGTGAGAGGTTCTTGGCACTGCTGTAATGGACCTGGATGATGGTGTTGTTGTAGTACTGCAGGTACTTGCTCTTCATGGTGACGGCGTTCTGGCAAATAGTCATTTAGGCAGGAGTATGGGGGAGGTGGTCAAATAGCATGACTGGAGAAGCTCATTCTCCCATGGAGTGTCAGTAGTGGGGTGGGCCGGAGCTTACATATGCCTCAGCAACCCAGAAGACCTGTCTGCCTCACCTATGGAGTAAGAGAAGATGTGTGGTCAGGGGCAGGGCCACGTTTAGAGAACATTCAAAAGCACAACAGATCACTTAATGTTGTCTGATTAAAACTTAAAACGTATTAGAACGTATTATGTTATATTTGCCCAACATTTGCTTCTACGCTGAACTTCTTTTTGACTACAACCCTCTGCAGGAAAAGTCGGGTGAGGATGAGACACTTCCTTCTGTAAAACATTCAAAAAACATCTCTTCTATGGATCATTCCATGTTTATTTTAGCTGACTAATAAAATTTTCCCAAAGTCCTTGTATAATTAAGTATTCTACACAAGCACTAATTTATTCTGCACCCAAAGGATCCCTTACGGCAATCTAATATTTGCAAATGTGAATCCTTTATTCAAAACGTGATTAATTCAGTCAAATGAAGGTTCGCAATACCACATAGACCAGGACAACCTGTGTTTTTCATTGCTGCACAGGAAATTGTATGTAGCTGACCGACTTGGGAGCAGAAGCTAAAATACAGAGAGCACGCACACTTCACACGTAGACAAGTTTAGACTGAAACCCGAAACTCTCTTAAGGTCTGAGGTACTGGCTCTCATCTGCATTTTGTGGTCTGGTGTTGTGGTGCGGAGTGCATCACCTACAGCGGTGCAGCTCCGTAGCTGGAAGGCAGATTTTAATCATCCGGCTCACGTTCCCAAAGATAGCACGCTGCAAACCCCTGGACCTACCAGCCTAATGCAAGTCTGATGCACCCGGGGGCGCCGTCTGATGCTCCAGTCCTGCGAAAAGCACGGCTACTTCTCACAACTGTGCATCACCGAATCATCCTTCCTCTTGAATGCCACCACTTGTAAATTCCCACCACTCAATCACCAAAAAAGTAGCGCTCTGCGGAGCAAGCATGTTTGGGTTCGTCAGCATCCTCACTGTTATCGTCTCCATTGCGGTTACATTATACGACAAACTAAACTTTCTCGCACGCAGGGCTTTCGCAGAACACAGGTTCTCACAGAAACATCTTGCCATCCAAATGCTCTCATAGTCTGACTGCTACAGGTCTACGATGCTCCCATGCAATGTTTTTTGACTACAACCAATCCATTTGACCCAGGAACAGTATCAAACTGGAGCAGGGCTGTCTGAGGGACCCCTTGTAGATATAGCTTTTAACCTCTAGCAATCCTTCATATCTTAATTGTCTTTAAGCACCTTTATTCTGTTTCCCAGCCCAGCGATACTCTGAAGTGTCTCTGTTAGATTTATGTATTTAGATATGGAATGAAGTTAAAACTATCATGCGCTTACGGAGTAGCAGAGGTCTCCGTTTTTTCTTAAAACACAATGCAAGGAGGCTGCAAAGCCATGGGAATTTTTTTTTTCGGATACCCCTGAAACATGCTGACTGCGCGCCCCAGCAGACCTGAGCATACAAACGTCCGTGCAATGGGGCTGCAGGCAGCCAGACCTGCCACCAATCTCTGGAGTCTGAGGGAACTTTCAATTCCTTTATAAGCAGACGGCAGCTGGCCCGATTTTGCTTAGAGGGGCATTCTGGTCTGCGTGGGATCAGACAGCTTCCACGGTGGTTCCCGTGGAGGCTCTGCGGTGCTAGACGTAAGAGCATTGCTGAGTGAATCGTGCCCTGAAACTACTGACTGAGGTCCCAAAAGCTCAGCACTCGTCTTAGTCTGGGTCTAACTATAACAGGATGACGACATGGCCTCAAGTTTGCTACTCAAATGTCATTTTTGTGTGGTAATTTTCCGTAAGAAGGCTACGTTTCGTTTCATTTAATGACTAAATTACTCATATTAAATAATTCATGCAAAAATAAAAGAGACTGTTGACCCTGGGTCGAAAGGGTAGATGGCGCTAGGATCTCGGTCAGAAACGGGCTCTGTGAAGCCATGGTTCTGCACCGGACTCGTGTGCAGAGGATTAACGCTAAAGAACCTTAGCTAAGCCTAGCTGTCACGAGTCACGTACTACGTGAGGGGATGATCAGAGCACACCGGGGGTCGATGACAGACTTTCTATGACGCGGCCGCCCTGGCCGTCTTGTTGCACCACCGCCCCGGATGTCCATTCACGCCAACCACGGAGCCTGGATCACGTCCCTGTTCTGCGCCGCTGCTCGCACAAGGCAGAACGGAGGGGAGAAAAACACCGCACTTCATCCACAGGAGCGCCGGGCTGGAAGATGCAGACATGTGGAATGGCATCTGGAGATAATGGTAGGAATGCAGGCACACGCATACGCATACACACACCACTCCAAAGAGACGGACTGACCGGCGCACTAGTCCAGCTGTTTGAGAGGGGCGGTAGCAAGTATTAGGCTACTTCCTGCTGCCGGAATCGGGAGAACAATAGACCCTTTCTGCTCTTTACCCTCGACACAGCCATGTGGGAGTCACCCTCTACAGACAAAATCCTCAATCCATCAGGTTAGATCATTACACTCATGTTGCAATAACCCCCTGTTCACCTCCAAGCACCCACACTAGCCCAGCCATTGTCTCTTACCGTAATGATCCCCATTGCTGTCTTGGTTATGTGCTGGCTTGTTCTGCACTAGTTTCTGACCATCACCTGAATCATTGTCCTTGACCTTCTAATGACCTTGACCAAGGTCTCTGGGGGGGTCAGACAGCACCGAGACACTGCCCCATAACAAAGCCACCAGAATAGTTTGTAGCGTCCCAGAAGGGAAACAAGAAACGTCAGCGATAATAACTGGTTTCACCATTGCAACACGAGGCCAAAGGTGAGGGAGCCTGAAAAAGCCCGGAACCTGCTCCCTTATCTCTCTACATGTCCACCAGCCAATGGGTACAACCGCCCAGGGAGGGAAACGCATAACCGCTCTCTCCTGCCCAGCCCAGATTGGACACTGGAAGGACATCTGGATCATATTAAACCAGAGCAGGGCAAGACTTGTGGGTTTTTTTTTTTTTTTTTTTTTGCAAGCCCAGCTGTATAATGTTAACATCATCTGCTCCCATCTATAGCCCTATTCACCACCAGCCATGGAGCTTAGCCCCAAGAACTGCAAAGCTGCAACCGCTGAGGACGGGGGCCCACCTTCTATACATCATGGAGAAGCTTGATGCCTGTCTCCTTGGAAATATCACTGCATGCCATCAAAGCCCTACACCATGCCAAACCTGGCGGTCTGGTTTGCCTGCAATGCTATCCCCGACCCCACCTGTCCAGCCGCGTTCCACCTCTGCTGTAACCAAGTGAGCTCATTTCCTGTTTCAGTGGCCCCAGAGACCACTTCCCAGTGAGACCAGGCAGCCAACTCTCATCCTGATGATTTACAAAAGAACACACACAAATCCACTCGCTGAACTACTAACAACAAAAGGCACTTCAGACCCAAGTTGCGTCAGGGGCCCTTGCATAAGGCATCCCTACGGGCTTTAGGACGGTCATGTGACTGCGACCAACAGACAAACCAAAATACTTCTTCTGGTTAAATGCCCCGCTACCTTGTCACGGTGTGATCACACCCTGTGAAGGTCTTCAGTTGTTGGCTTTGCACATTGGCAAACTCAATATGAACGCATAAGCGAGGTGCTGCTGTATCACGTCTAACTTTGGCGGTACATTTCGCCCGACTCCTGGCCTTTAACCAGGGTTAAGAAAATGCTTCTGAAACTAAATCTGACCCGGGAATCACACTGAGATCAGGCCCGGACACACGACCAGCCCGCCGCCGACGGAGACGCACGTGGGACGGAAGCCGTCACAGGCTCCTGCGTGCACAGCATTGACATTTAAACGTGATAATGACCTTTACCATGTCACCGGGAGTTCCGCCGCAGTGACGAAAAGAGTCGCACTTCACAAGCCCTTTGCCCAGGTGCTCCCCTTTCGGATTTGATTTATCAGCGGTTCAGAAATGTTGGGGGAGAAGTGACAGAAAACCACTGTGGCTGGTGAAACCTCATGACACAGGCCACCTCATATGCATGCAGACAGGGCTATGCGGGCCCCTGTATGCTGAGGCACAGACCCCCCCCCCCCTTGGCTTGCTACTTTATTTCGTTTCTCTCTTTTGCTTTCCCTTTCATGCCTGCCTGCCCCCGTCTGCACAGCACCTGCGCATCAGCCGCCGCTTCGCATGCCTCCCGGAACGGTCCCAAAAGCCACAGGCCCAGACGCCAGACGACATCAAAGGGGGAGATATTTATCTCTTCCTCGAACACATCCTTATCTCTCACATCTTCAAGACATCCCGAGACTTCTCTCCCCCCGTTAGTCTGCCATGTTCACCTGCGTCAGCCCCGCTGTCTGGTTACGAGAGGGCGTCCGACGGTACGGTACCGTTAGCACGCTCACTGTTTTGTTTTTCTCGTAATACCTGTGGATCGATGCCCCAGTCTGCCGCGCCACTCGCCGCGTCCCCGTCACAGGGAGGTCTAAAGGCCTGAAGGACAGGTCCGAAAGGGCCCCTTCTGTCATGCAGGTGGGAGTAATACAGCGATAAAGAGCGCAGTATGCCCTGGCTTTCTGTACCAGAGCTGGCAAGGGGAGGGTTCTGGGTAAATTCCAGGACTCGCTCAGTAGAGCTCAGTTCTTATCAGAGCTGCAGATGCAAATGGTACTGGAGTGTAGCGTAAAGCTTCTTAGAAGTTATGTTTGCCTGGGGAAGGGAAAGGAACTCCTGACACTGGGACGCAAAAGCTCATTCCCAGACGGGCAGCTTCACACAACGTGCTACGGGAGCCATAGCGCCGCTCAGCCCCGGCCACGCCCGATCCCCGGCGAACCCAGCCTCGGTGTTGGGGGGGGCGCCCCCCCCCCCCCGCGGGGCGGGGGGGGGCCGCGGGGGGGGGGGGGGAGGGGGCGGA
>JAODKN010000045.1:15253039-15263819 GCA_026774425.1 Petrocephalus zakoni
CCATGGGAGTCTTTGCCTGTGCAAGAAAACGGGAGGTGCGCCCCCCCCACCCCCAACCAGCTAATGGGAACCAGACTCTGGCCCAACACCCCGGTGCGCGGACTCAGTCCACTTACTCCAAACAGACCTTAAAGAATTCCCGTGGCCTGTGTTCCCACAGTGCCCCACCTCAGGGCACGCACACACACAGGGACACACAAAGATATTCACAGACGTGCAGCTGGAGAGGGGAACATACACTCAGTGATGTATCCAGCAAGGCAGAGATTCAAGGACAAACACAGCGATGGCTACATGCACTGCCCTGCGCGGCCAGCCCCATAGACAGCAGGGCCCCATAGACAGCGGGACCCCATAGACAGCGGGTCCCCATAGACAGCGGGGCCTCATAGACAGCGGGACCCCATAGACAGCGGGGCCTCATAGACAGCAGGGCCCCATAGACAGCGGGGCCTCATAGACAGCGGGACCCCATAGACAGCGGGGCCTCATAGACAGCGGGGCCCCATAGACAGCGGGGCCCCATAGACAGCGGGGCCTCATAGACAGCGGGGCCCCATAGACAGCAGGACATGCCTGCACTGTGTCCACAGGCCCGCCAGCTGCAGGCTTTCCCCTCTTTCCGCGCTTATTCTTTAATAAAGCAGTGCTGTGCCCGATGAATCATCTGCGGATGGCTGATAGCGATAGCAGCCCAACAAGGGGCCATTGAGGCCCCGACAAGGCCCCCTCGGCGCACTGTCACAAGCGCCCCATGTCACTGGCTCATTAGCATATTCACAGACCATAGGCCGGCATCCGGCCCTGCGTATCCCTGCCGGTTCTCTGAGTGCGCTTCTCAGACAGAAAGCCAATGGCCCTCTTTGTCTCCGTGCATTTGCCCCCCCCTCCCCCCCCGCGTGTGCGTGTGGACGGGCTGGCGGCATGCCAGAGAGGCGACGACCTGAACAGCTGACCCCCCCCAACCTCCCCTTTGTCAGGTCACGGATGAGATGTAATCATCTCTCAGCCTTCGTTTCCGCCCGAAAATCTTGGAAATGAAAAGAGCGCCGCCTGTCAAAGGGGGAGCCCCTAAATGTTGTGCCCCCTTCCTCTTCCATCCAGCCCTTGTTCCCAACAATCCCATCACCTTACCCCTTGACTTTCCTCATTTCCTGTAGGGCGTCCGCTGCCAGGTCAGGGCTGGCGCCACCTCAGCGCGTAAAGCTGGCTGCTGGTAGGGCGTGGCGTGGCATGGCGGGACTCCCCCCCGAGTCACCGCTGGAAAAAGAGTGTGCACCAGATTAGTAGCAAAGGCGTGCGAAATCATGAGCGGGACAGCGACGGACTTGTGCATCAGTGCAAGGCCTACGTATGGGGATCGGCATGTACATGTGAGAGACGTTTGTAGAAAGGAGAAGTTTGTCTGCGTGTAAGATGCATGTGTCTAAAATCCGTGCACGCGTGAGAACGAGAAGTGTTTATATAAAATAGAGGCTTGTGAGCGAAAGATGTTTGTGTTAAATAAGAATGTGCGTGCGTGTAAGAGAGCCAAAGAGGTATATGACTGTGCTTGAGGAACAAGGTGGTAACCGAAAACAGACACAAACCACATTTGGCTTTCTGGGAGAGAGAAACATCAGATGAAATAACGGTCTTTAACACCCAGGCCCCCAGCCTCATCTCCCCGGCTGAAGGTGTGTGAGGCCTCCAGCTGCCAATGTGGACCTAACCTGCCTTCAATTAACCCCCCAAGGAGAGCCCCCCACCCCAGACAGCAAGCATTCCAATGATCCCTGTTAGCTCCCAGTCCGAATGTCCTCAAAAAGTGTCCGTTCCCACTGTGACGGTGAAGCCCAGGACCCATCCCACGCAGGAGCATCTGAGCCACGCGGCTGACCCTCATCCCCACCAACCGTGAGAACTACCCCAGCCAAGCTCCGGTCCCTATGGGTGTGGTGCTGCAGTGCGTGGGGAGGACGGTGGGGGGGGGCGAGGATCAGGCCCAGACTCGCTCTGGATCATTGTTAACCTGACGTCACTTTTATAGGCTGCAAAAACCTTGGCAGGACAAACGATCTAAATTTCCTGGACATCTTTTAAAAAAAAAAGATGGAGAAACTCAAACCCCACCTTTCTTCTCCATCGCTCCCCCGCTGCTCATTCGTTCCAGATTTCCATGGCCTGGAGGGCCTTGGGGGTGGCGTTGGGGGGGTTAAAAGCCCCAGCATGAAATGGCGAGGGGGGGCCATGACTGCTCCCGATTCCCTGCCATGTCTGACTGACTCCGCAAAGCGGCTTCGGCCATGTTTGTCACAGGGAATGTTCAGCAAAAAGCTGCCCTCCAGCGCCATAAGAAATAGTGGCCATTGAATTAAATTAAAGCAGGAGACGCCCCACAATGTGCCGTGAGAGAGGAATGAGTAATGAGCATGTCCTAATGGGAATAATTTCACAAGAACATGAACCCCCACTCTTACTTCCTGCCTAACAATGATGTCACCCCCTTTTCCAAGGGAGCGTCTGTAAAATGCTCTTGCAGAAGCAGGGTGTTACATAGGGTGGCCGGCTGACATTTGAGAGACGGCAGATAGGAGGCTTAATGTCACTGGAATTTTAAAGGCATGCAGTGTTTTCCGCACAGCTGGTTGGTGGTGTGAAAATGGGTCGACGGTTGCAAAATATGGTGGCAGATACCAAATCTGAAGTGTGAGAAAAGGTTTGGTAACAGAAACCACCTAACAGTCAGTGGCATGTCGTTTTACTCAGCCCATTTTCACCCGCTCTCTCGGATTATATCTTTCACTCCTCTTGTAAACCCTCTTCAATCCGTTAATAATCTGAATCATGAATCGGACGAGTCATTTCGCTGCCCGTCTTCTGCGTGGATTCTCTGCTCGCCGTCGCCTGCCGCTCATTCGAGTAGCAGATGCGGTTCCACTTCCTGTCTCCCGTCTCATGGGGATGGCTGATGTTTGCCGAGGGTGGCAGTGGAATTCCCCCCCCCAAAAAACAGTGGGATTTAGTGAGATCAGTCAGTGCAGAAATGACCTGAGTCTTCAGGATGGATTTTAGGAATCACTCAGAATGCTTTGGGGACTGAGGTGTGTGTGTGTGTGTGTGTGTGTGTGTGTGTGTTTGCATCGATCACAGGTGAGGACCAAAGTGCGGTAAAACCCGAAATTTCCCTACTCGTAATGACATCTTTTCAGGTCCCCATTTGGAAAACTTTCAATTTTATAAAAATCTGTGAATGGAATCAAAAAAGTAAAAATGCCAAAAGTCTTGTATTTGGCTTGGTTACTTATGGTTAAGGTTAGGGCTGGGTTGGGGTTAAGGGTGTCGTGACTGGGATTAGGGTTTTTCCCATAGAAATTAATGGAAGGTTCCCATTTAGATAAGTACACGAGTGTGTGTGTGTGTGTGTGTGTGTGTGTGTGTGTGTGTGTGTGTGCGTGTGTGTGGTGAGGGGAGTTGGTTGGATGGGATGGGTTGGTGGGGGTCAAGAGGGCTTGGGAGGGCCAAGCTTGATAGAAGTCCATATATACACAGGTAATCGTTTTCTTCAAAGAAAAAATTCTGGTACTTTCCAAGGATCAAGTCCCATGACAACACACACACACTGAAGTCGCATTGTTAAATTGTTTCAACCAACCAGTTTCAGTATTCCGGTGGTTGGCTGAAACAAAACCTTGGTCTGGATTTGTATTTTCCAGACCTGAACTTTCCACCTCCACATACAAGAATCCAGAAGAAGCCAGAATTGGTCCAAAGCTGAAGTGCCCATTTCAGCCTTCGGACAATAAATTACTGAGAATCAGAGTTCTGCAGGGCAGGAAAATCTCTAGTTCTCATCCGGCGAAGCACGCGCGTCCTCACACTGGCGGGGGCAGTAACCTCATGTGCTCCAATCACAAACGGACGAGCCCCACCGGAGGGCCACCCCCCTTCACAGCCCTGCCCCCATGTGTCTCACACTTGCCCCATGACCTTAACTGGAAATTATATTTAGAATTTTCTGCTATGGTCAAATTGTTACGCACAGTTAAATGGCCGACATATATTAATTCAACTGTTATCTCTTAAACAGGAGCATGATTTATAACATTTTTATTATCTGAGAAGGGAAATCCGTCCTGTGTCCTCAGATCATCCGGACGACGTGAGGAAGTGGCCGTGAATCGTCACGTACAACTTCGGGTTTGTCTGTTATCTGTAATGGATTCACTACTGCACTACTAGGGTGGGGGGGGGTGGTTGTCTCTGGAAGTCAGGGTTCCTCTTGTCTTATCTGAGAAGGGGAAGGAACAGGCGCTTTGTCATTTTAGGGGGCGTGCAGACGTGTCCTCTCGTGCGCAGAATGCGTGGGACTCTGCAGTCGGTCACAGCGGCGGCCGGTGGTGCAATAGCTATTTGCCTGCCAGTTACCGTGACACCCGAAGTGTATCTCGTTAACCCTGCTGGTTATGTCGACGCCGGGTGGCCGGGGGGGGCGCTGCCGGACAGATGTGATGGCATCCCTGCTTTAGTCGCGGGAAGAGGAAGACTCGCCAAATTCCGCATTCTGCCCAAGTGGCAGCCCTGGATGAGGCCCTGACACTGGAGGAAATTGAAGCCATGTTTCCTCGCTCTCCCTGCGCATTAAAAAGAATGAAAACCACGTGTTTCTCCTGGGGGTTTGGATCTCCGTACACAGACATAAAATTGTGGAGTGGAACACAACAAGAAAAACACTGGAACTCCGCACGACTTTCCAGCTGGATCTCAGCCCGTGGACACCAAATTGACAGCGGTGAAGCCCGTCCTGGCTGAGCCGGTCCAGAGGGCATGACCTCTGGACCCCCCCCCCCATACACACACAACGAAATCCATTAACTGGGAGAGTGCTGGGGATTCTGCTGTTCCTCTGCCCCTTGAAACAACCAGTGGGGAACCATTTCAAGCTGGCTGAGACATGCTCATGTCCGGTGGGGATTAAGAGCATCATGGGATTCAGAGGAATGGGCTTTAGTGGGGTGCCAGGTGGTGTGTGGGTTGGAATGCTGTACATGTCACTGGAAGGTTGCTGGCTCAAATCTCGTGATTTCAGCGCTGGGTCTTTTAGGAAGGCCTCTAACCCCCAGTTGTTCCAGGGATTGTCTGACTTTGCGTTCTCAAAAAAAGCACGTTTCAAAATAGATGTAGGGTGCTTCGCCCCTTAACTACACATGATTATTAATTATTCATGAGATGAAGCCGGGTTTTCTCCGGGTCACACGAGAATCCAGGGAGGGTCAGGGCTTTAGCGAGTGTAACGACATTCAGGATTTCATCTCTTGGTTCCCCACACGTCCGTGGGTCCCACGAAGTCTGTTTACTTCACTGTTGTGACGGAGAACTCCGTCCTGTCCTCCAAATCCCCTTATCTATTCACCATCCAAAGCAAATGTTTGACTTACTGAGACACAGACCGTGACTATGTGGGGGGTGCTTGGTTCCCATTATCACAGCAGAATATCACCAATCGGTTCACTCTTGCCGGAACTTGTTCGACATTTCTTAAGAAGGCAGAAAACAAAAATAGCTGGAACTCCTGTGTGTGTGTGTGTGTGTGTGAGTGTGAGTGTATGTGTGTATGTCTCTCTATATATGTGTGTGTGTGAGTGTATGTGTCTGTGTGTATGTCTCTCTACATATGTGCGTATGTGTGTGTGAGTGTATGTGTCTGTGTGTATGTCTCTCTACATATGTGCGTATGTGTGTGTGTAGCTTTTGCAGACTTATCTCTGTGGATCTGAGATTCGCCAGTTCGCGATACACCAGCACTCTACCACCAAAACTGCCACTGAGTAGCTGCAGCCTGCAAACACTTTCACCGGGGTGAGGAGCACCTGGTGGAGGTTTTACGAGACTTTCCGTTAAACCCCATTTGCACATGCAGATGAGGCAATGGAGGCGCTGAGAATGCTGTGTGCGTCATCTCCCCTGCAGTGCCTTATGCCCTATTGGGGCCGAACTGCGACCTATTTCAGCAATTCCTCTATGTCACGACCACATATGTGGCAACAGCGGCGGAAATCTTGCTGAAGCTGCGGTGGAGAGGGCCGCATCGCTGCACGAACTGCACAAGATAGCAGAGGGCGCAGAAAAACGTACGGTCAGCTGACCTCCTCCTAGCGCAGAGCGGGCCGCAGTCGAGGAACACGATAACGGCTGATTGGTCGGTTAATCTTTTGAAACCCGTGACGAAGGGCCGCTGGTTTATTTCTGTCGCTCCGTGCGGTCCGGCAGGACGTCTGGGGGGGTCCGAGGCCTTTAAAAGGTCAGCGTTCAACCAGGAACCTGCTGAATTTAGACAGGAGAATGTACTGGTCAGAGGTGACTAGTGGGTAGCATGTAGCTTTTTGGGAAGCAGTGCAGCGCTGGCCCTGGGAATAACAGCGAGAAATGCCTCCAGCAGCTGAAGATGGAGCAAGCTGGAAGCGCATTGTCTAACTGGACCGATGTCTGGATCCCAACCAATACAAACACACTAAAATTAAACTACTGGGAAAGCGTCCATTTCTCACTGTCATTAATAACTCGTGCTCCGTTCTTCCTACATGCTTTGGGACTAAAACATAAAAGCTGTTGTTTTGTTGTATTATTTCCCCCTACCTCCATGATATGTTTATGGTGTATTCCTTTAAAAATGTAATTATTTAAGTAAAACAGTTTACATTAATATTTCCTTTTAATTTGTGGCTTCCTGCATTTTATCACAGACTCTGTTAGTTTTACCAGGGTCAAGGTGTGGAGAAGGGATTTTGAGCCCTGGGGCAGGTCGTCCAATTTCATGTTAAGTCTATGTTGTTTAAAGCCCTGTTAAACTTTGACTTGCAGCCAATTTTACAAATCTGGCCCAGTCCACAGACGCATATTCTTAGCGGGGGAGGACATACCGACTGCCCCCTAGTGGTTAGTTAGAATACCTGCATCATCACATTATGTCAAAAAGTCAATCTTCATTTTCTGTGGCTGTTTTCACTTCTTAAGACTAGCTAATTGCTGGGACCCTGGAGCCATTCCCAGGAAGCAGAGGCCAGGGGAGCACCCCGGACAGAATGCCAGTCAATTGCAGGGCACACACACACTCACAGTCACATGCTGAGTGTTGGGAGGGTTACTTTTAAAATGTATTCCACTACAGATTACAAAATACATGCCCTAAAATGTAATTTGTAATGTATTCCATTTGATTACTCAATGTAAGTAATGTACTAAATACTTTGGATTACGTCAACATTGTTTTACATTCTACAACGGTATTAATGTGGCAAACTTAAGAAGACTATTCTGTTATGTTCTTCTACTGTAGCAACAGGTTGAATATATTAATGTATCACGCTAGATGTGGGAGAGTTTGTGAAACCCCTGATGGTTGCATTACATTTACAGATTCTAAATAATTGTTGTCATGATGCAGGCTGTGAGGGCAAATACGCCTCAGGAGGGTGTTTATTAACAGGATCAGGGAAAATACGAGAAGGAATACAATGCACAGTATTTACAATGACCGGACAGGGATCACAAGACTGAGACAAACTAATATAGGGAACCAATCAAGGAACAGACACGAGGCAGGTGTGCTTGGCTAACAAGGGGATTGGAACAGGAGGCAAAACTAACAAGACTCAGGTGTGGCTAATTAAGTCACGCCTGAGGGATACACAGGGCAAAAGACACGCAGGGCGGGGCTGATCATGACAATTGCCCGTCATGAATGTACATGAGAAGTCTACCACCATCTATTTAACATGTCCTGTTCAACGCTCAGTGAAAGCACTGCTAAATAGCATTATCCTAAAGCCGTTTTGCATGCTAGCGAAGTTATATCATTAGGCTATACTTTTCAACAAGAGCATGCACGCATACGGCGAAGACTGTGTGCAGAAACATTAAATCTGTAAACAGCTTTCGGAGCAGCACTATACATTAATACCAGCAGCAGGCAGCCTATATAATATATTAATAGAGGTCTCGAAACTGCATACACCATGGATCTTGCAGCCTTTGAGTTTGCTAGATATCATGGTAAATAGTCATAGTTAGCATATAGCGCAGATTGTCGATTGGTAGTTTGACTATAACCATAAAGAGCTAGGACAGGCAAGCTATAGCCAATAAGCTCCGGACGAACTTACTTAAGATGCTTCTATAGGTTGGAAGTGGAGTTTCTGGATACAGAAAGTAAGTTGCGGGCTCGTAAATGATGTTACGCTCTCCTTTTCCTTCCTTAAACGTGAAACAGTGACTGATTTTCCCAGACAGAAGCGCACTCCTGCCCCGGCTCCATTACGCCTGGGAGCAGCCAGCTAACGTATCCGCACCCAGGCTTGTATAGTTGCGTGTTTTATTTCAAGGACTTCTGGGAAATGCGGCAAATAGCCATAATTTAATTGGCGAGTGAATATAAACATGGGAAATAGATAAATTCTTTCATGTAACCCATTAATTTCAACGATGTAGCTGTATTGGAATACAGTTACTCATATTTATATTCTAAACGTAACACCGTTACATGTATTCCGTTACTCCCCAACACTGCACATGCTACGGACACAAATTCGACTCGCTGCACATTTTTGGATTGTGGGTAGGAACAGGAGTAGCCAGATCACCAGCATGGACACAAAGAGATCATGCCCATGGTGTGTGACTGTAAGGGGACCCCCCCTGTGATGGGCTACTGTCCCATCGAGGTCCCATCCGGTCAATATGACGTTATACAAACTTTGTATGAATATTCAATGATAAAATATAAGAAAATAAAATGGAAAATAATATATAAAATATAGATGCAGAGAACGTCTCGTCAGAATTTTTATATGCTTGCAAATCTAGATGTATTCCTACTTTTGTAACACTTTACTTGACGGGGCAGAAATAGTAGTAACTAATCATGAACAAATATAGTCGCTACTAGAGATAAAAGATGCGTCATGATAAATTAACGATGAACAAATATGAAATCAGAATTTCAATTGTTTTATTCATTACTTGTTCCTTCAGTAATGCAATTCACAGAAATCTACAGAATTAACAGATATAGTGAAAAACATAGTAACTGCTTGAGATAAAACAGGCTTCACGATTCATTAATGATGAATTAACATGAAATAACATGTATGTGACAGGATGAATTAACAGTATGTAACGAAGAGTTTGTCGCTAATTAATACATGAGTAATAGTTTAATACTATATTATTTGTGCCCCAATATGTAAGGTATTACCCCTACTTTAAGCGTAGACTAAAGATCCGTTTTCATTTTGAAAGAACACATTTTCCAAAGACGCTGCTCGGGACAAGCAATCGGAAAATGGGTGGATGGATGAGTCTTGTCATCCAAAATAGTAGACGCTAGATGGCGCTGCCTCCTCACAAATTGGCATGGATGGTTTACTTGTTTTAATCACCTAATTGCAGGGATACACAGAACCGGTACCCAAGTACGCATTCGTCGTGTGAAGTGATACGCACGGCAATTTCTTGTCGTATCAGTCCATATGCGTACTTTGAAATATGCACTTACTCTGTAATGATAATAAATTAACGTGCATTTAACCTTCAAACCGCGAATGATAGTTGGCTGTGTAAATGTAATTTCTTGTCATAGCGCACATAATGCACAAAAAATAAGTACGCGTCAGCGCTTTTACGACAGGGAATTGCCCACGTGTCGCATTACCCGGCGAATGCCTACCCGCGTGCCCTCGTGGTGCCAGCCTCTGGCGTCAGTGGATCAGGCCGCGTCAAGTGAAGCTTTGTTGTCACACCAACCATATTCAGGACACTGCGTACAGTGGCGTCCCTTTGACCCTCGGCTTCTGGGGGTGAGGACGGCACAACTTAATAATTTACAGAACATTTGCAAAACAACACGTGTAATCCCCACACCACGGGGCCACTTCTACACAGCAGAAAATCACTTCTCTCAGCTTCACACAATTTTGCAAATGGTTTGGTACAAATGTCATCATTTGGCACACTTTTCAGATGCTTCAATGTAGCTGGTCAAACTAGATTATGTAGTTTCCCATAGTCACCATATGCAAAACAGTTAACTGAGCTTTCAGAATGATTTACATTATATTCCATAAACTGCAGTGATATGGCACTGTTGTGATTTTGCTTCGCACAGCACATGATTCTGTTTTCATTGTGCTGTTCTTGTCTTATATAGTGCTATGTGACTTTTGTTTGCTATTGTACTGTGTCTTGAGATCTGAAGAAGTTACCTGGGCACGCGAGTGCTTTCTGTTGCCAGTGAACCTTACATGCAGTATCATAGAGCCTCGCAGTGTTAAAACTGGTGTGTTTGACGTGAATCAGTATCAGCTTGCTAAAGAAAACTGATCAGTCAGTGACAATGAGAAAGTGGGAACCGACTGTCATTCAGAATTGTGGAGCTCAGGGCTTACATACTTACACTGGCATACTGACAGCATATCTAAGTATTATGACTCAAAGTCATTGGTGGAAGTATTAGCTTTTAATTTATTGTTTTGGGTAAGTTACGGGTTTTTGCAGCTAAGCCAGTGTTATATGCATAAACTGCTTTGATAAATGCTCTTATAGTCATGAGAATGTTACGTATGTCGCATGTCTCGTGAAGTGTGTCATTGAATCTAGACGAACTGTAACCAGTGGGGGGGCACTGTATATATACAAATTATGGCTGTCAAAAATGACGCGTTAACGCGGATTAATCCAGCGTCGTGATTAATCTGATTAAATATATTAACGCATTTACCCCATCTGCAGCACAGAATGACTCAAA
>JAODKN010000045.1:15299341-15309386 GCA_026774425.1 Petrocephalus zakoni
CTTTTGTCACAGACACTAACCCAGCGGTGGGGTCACAGTAGCCCAGACTGTGCATCTCTTTTGTCACAGACACTAACCCAGCAGCAGGGTCACAGTAGCCCAGGCTGTGCATCTCTATTGTCACAGACACTAACCCAGCAGCGGGGTCACAGTAGCCCAGGCTGTGCATCTCTATTGTCACAGACACTAACCCAGCGGCGGGGTCACAGTAGCCCAGACTGTGCATCTCTTTTGTCACAGACACTAACCCAGCGGTGGGGTCACAGTAGCCCAGACTGTGCATCTCTTTTGTCACAGACACTAACTCAGCAGCAGGGTCACAGTAGCCCAGGCTGTGCATCTCTATTGTCACAGACACTAACCCAGCAGCCTCAACCGAGTATTAGGGTTGAAAAACAACCCAGCATTTTTCATAGTGCATATATAAAAAGAGAAGTGTGTAGTCACAATTATGTGTCAATAACAACGGCATCAGAATGCATCAACTTCAGCATCTTCTCACACCACTTTTATGGGTGTGGTTCACAGTGGCAGCATGCTAGAGGTGCGTACACACCGCGGGCGGCGAGAGTGCCAAAATGAAGTCGATGCCCAGTCAGCATTATGGTAATGAGGTATGACGCGGTTCGGCGGCAGCCAATGGGAATGTAGAGATGCTCCACTAAAGAGAGCTCAACAGAATACAAGCCCGTAAACTTTAGTTCCAACCCAACAGTTCCCAAGCACAATAGAGGAGAAAGTGTATGTCAGGGTAATGCTGTCAGGATAAAAACCATGAGACAAAATACGTCCCCACGGGGTATTTTTTATCCACTAAACACAGTAAAAAATGCCCGTGGCATAAATCTACAGTCGTGGGGAAGATTTTTGAGAATGACACAAATATTGGTTTTCACAAAGTATGCTGCTTCAGTGTCTTTAGATCTTTTTGTTAGATGTTGAAATGAAGTATAATTACAAGCATTTCAGACGTTTCAAAGGCATTTTTGTCAATTACATCAAGTTTATGTGACAAGTCAATATCTGCAGTGTTGGCCCCTCGTTTTCAAGACCTCTGCAATTCGCCCTGGCATGGTGTCAATCAACTTCTGGGCCAAATACTAACCGATGGCAACTCATTCTTGCATAATCAATCCTTTTACTTTGTCAGAATTTGTGGGTTTTGTTTGCCCACCTACCTCTTGAGGATTGACCACAAGTTCTCAATAGGATTAAATTATGGGGAGTTTCCTCGCCATGGACCCAAAATCTCGATGTTTCGTTCCCCAAGCCACTTAGTTATCACTTTTGCCTTAAGGCATGATGCTCCATCATGCTGGAAAGGCATGTTCCTCACCAAACTGTCCCTGGATGGTTGGGAGAAGTTGCTCTCAGAGAATGGTTCGAGACCATTCTTTATTTATGGCTGTGTTCTCAGGCAAACATGTGCATGAGTCCACTCCCTTGGGTGAGAAGCAACCCCACACATGAATGGCCTCAGGATGCTTAACTGTTGGCATGGCACAGAACTGATGGTAGTGCTCACCTTTACTTCTCCGGACAATAATTTTTCCAGATGCCCCAAACAATTGGAAAGTGGCTTCATCAGAGAAGATGATTTTACTCCAGTCCTTAGCAGTCCAATCCCTGTACGTTTTGCAGAGTGGTCGGTGTCCTTCTCTATGCTGAGGTATGTTGGGGAGGCAGCATCGGGAAGAGGAATGCCGGATGACTGTTGAGGAAAGCTGCTCTGTGGTGGGCATGGAGCTGGAGTCACTGACATCAGTTGCAGATAAGACGACCCTGAGCAGACTGCTCTCAATACTGGACAATGGCCACCACCCCCTGCACACCACTTTCTCCAAACAGAAGAGCATGTTCAGTAGTAGGCTCCTGTCTCTGTCATGCAAACAGACAGGCTCAGAAGGTCCTTTGTCTCTATGGCCAATGTCACATGGAAGGGGAGGAATGTGATGGACTTAAATGTTTAGGCCTGTACAGCGCACTGCCCTCTGTACCATGCCTTCATCTGGATGCCTAATTTTTATTTTTATTTTTGTATCTAACTTTACTGTAATGGCAGAGAATTTTTTTTTCCTTACGGTAATGGCACACAATTGTTATTATTATTTTCTTTATATTTTCCTTTGTATTTTTTTGAAGTACGTATGTGTGCGTGATTGTCATAGGTCTGTGTGCCTATGTGCGTGTGTGCTGTGTATAAGCTACTGGACACCTAAATTTCCTTCGGGATAAATAAAGTACATTAGTAAAGTAACATGAATGCAAAAGGCTGCAGAGACAGAACCGCGATACAAAAGTTAAAAGCTAGCAAGTTAATTCACAAGTTCTGTTCGCTGATTGCTCTATTTTTCTGTCCTGTAATAATATTTAGTGAGCAATATCTGATTGCATATCTTACTATACTTTATTTACTATTAAAGCGATTTGCACCGTGCACCAAAGCAGTTTCTTTCTTTGGATTACTGGTCGTGGAAATACGAGTTCACAGCTAAGGATTGTCTTATGTACTTTTTAATGCTGATTTAGGAAATGCATCCAGAATTTTGCTCTCAACCATAGTTTTTCAGTGTTGTAATTTTTAGGATATATTGATAGTATTCGGTTCTTTATGAAGAATGTATGAGCATATTTCAGAGTAATTTAGGAAAAATTAAGTTTTATTTCTGAACATTTCTAGGACTTAACGGAAAGGGACAAAGTACTGTAAGTCTGTTTTGGCAGAGTTTACAAGCTGTAACATGTTTGAACATGTTGGTCCTGTTCTCTCTGACACAGAATTTATTAATTATATCAAGTCTGCTTGCTGACGTCTGCTGGACTCTGTACAGCGATGTTTCTGAAGCCAAGTACAGCAGAAAATCATACCCTTCTACCTTTTAGATGAGTCACTTGCAACACACACATATACTATGAATATATGCATAGTGTAAGGTTTAATTGTGTGTCTCCTAAAATCCTTACATGATAGGTATATTCTGTTAATATATTTGGATTCGGCTCAAAAATACTATACGAGTCACCTATTTTGATTTGTAAAACAAAACGAAAGTAAAAATTTGTTGACCATTGTAGTAGTTGATGGTTTCACTTGTGGTCCCCCTGTTTATCTTCGTGTGCAGGTCCAGGCCTTGTTTATCACCATCTAACCAAGCTGCCTTTGGGTGGATCGCTTGCTAATGTGTCTTGTATGTCTGAGTTAACTTCATAATAAAGTGCCAGTTTGTTTGTAAGCCGCAATGGGGATCCACACTCCATTCCTGTGTCCCATCATGACAGACGACAAAGGACCAAAAAGCTGTCTCACAATAAAAAATAGGAAAAAAATCCTGCCAGTTTCCAATTGTTTATTAATCCTCGTTTCTACAAAAAAAATGCATCTGCCTACAATGGGATATAGCACTGAAAAAGCTTTACCATACTAATGTAAGAGACTTACGCAACGATCTGTGTAACTGCGTCGCTCGGCAGGCATGTGAAAGACCTGTTCGCTCAGAACCCTGACGACTGCATTGTCTTTGCCCGCTATCCAGCTCTAATGAAAGGGCTCGTGGGAAGCGGCTTTGCCGGGGAGCCCCGTGCGTCTGCGACCTAGCTGCTGCTGCCATGGCAACGCGCGCCGCTGGGGACAGTCTACAAATGACCGGGACCGGCGACTGCGATGGAGACCTAAATAAATGCCAGGAGTCTGTGCTGCTCGCGCAAATTACCGCTACAGAAGAATAAGCACTTAAGACATTTAAAGTGCATCTTCGGAATGATAAATCCACTGTTCCCCATCAGGCATTTACCTGAAACGCATCCCAAGATTTAACTCCTGGACTAGCTGTTAAATTGTGGCCGCTGACCTTTCACCTAACTGCCTGGGATATTAATTAGCTATTGAAGTTCCTGCAGCCAGTTATTTGATAGACACTCCAACAAAATGTCATTAAAATGGTTAATTATCATCAAGCGTTAGATTAGAAAGTGTGCGTGCTGCTCTGCTGAAATGCAAAAGTAACGCAGACAAAGCTAATTAATTCCAAGTTACTTCTCTAGGTTTATATGATTATATTGCTCATATTTTTTTTTTATACAAATTTCTTTAAGATGTTATCATAGAGTTAGATACCTCAGTGATCGCCCAGCATGGCATACTTTATAAGGAGACCCGTCCACATATAGTTACCGATGATTTCTTTTTATTTGGCAAACACGCTCAAGTATATTTTGATAAATTAATTCTTTGCCGCTAAAAGTAAATGAAACGTGTATGTCACTAGGAATACCTTGTACGCGAAAATAACATTTTGAAATGTATGAGTCTACATTGTTCTGCAGTATCATTCGGAAGAAGGCAGAAAAAGACCCCGAAGATTATTTAATTGAAGAATGAAAAATGTGAGTTTAATTAACCGTGGCTGGCCTCCCCCCGCTCAAATAAAGTTGCGCTCTTTGTGAAAGTGTGGGGGGCAGTGCTGTGGTCTGCCTTTCTGCTTTTCGAGTTGCCTAGCAGAAGGAGGCTGGCATTCCGGTCGGCTTTCCGCTCACGCTCCGTGCAGACTTCGGGAACGGGGCAGCCGAGCTGGAAATGGAGTTCGCGAAATTATCCGTCCTTCTCAACGTGCTCTGCGTGGGTAAGGCTTCGGCTCCTGGTAGCCTCGGGTGCGTTTGGCGAGGGCGTGCTGTCTGCTCGCGACTTTAGAAGCGATGTGCACCATCACTGCTGTGCACTACATTTTTTATATGTTAACGTTGAGGTCTGTTTCGGGTATCAGTTTGTTTGCATAGTAATTTACATACCACCCAAAAGTATATATGTTAAGAACCTATACACAAAAGGGCTTTATGTCGGGTTGCTAAACTGAGCAGTATATTGAGGATGGGGGGGTCATTTTGTGACATTACTTAAGGGTGAAAGACAAGTACAAATTTTATAGGACATTTATTTAAATTGCCACTGTGGTAGGCAGCACTGACTGGTGGTGCTGGAATGTTTGCCTATTGCCAGTCTTGCATTCCTCCTGCAGTCCAGGGGCATGCAGTTATGCTGGTTGGCATCTCTAAAAGTGCCCATTTTGTGTGTATGTTTACGTGTCCCTGTGATGGAGTGGCATCCCACGTGTTGCTCAGGATAGGCTGTAAGCCTCCCAAGCAGGTCGTTGGACGATGAACAGATGATGAATATTCAAAAGGCCAATTTTCACCCTCTCTTGCTCTGTGAGATGTAGGTTATATATAGATTGTTGTTCAAGTCTGCATCGCAGACACTGTTTGCTTTAGTTTAGGTCACTGATGATATAACTTCTGCTGGAGACGGTGGCCTTGTCCATTGACACACGGTGAGGCTGATTTCTTACACAGTAACTGCGGACAGCTGCTCTCTAGAGCTGCGTCCCTCACGCGTGGTGGTGCGGTTCGGGGATCCCATCTCCGTGAGCTGTGTGGCCTCGCGGCCCGTCCGCGTTCTGGGCTGGGAGGCAGCCGTCGGTGCGGCCCACACGCAGCATGACCTCACCGTCCAGTGGGGAGTGGACAGTCTGACTGACTGGATTGAGGAGCCCATCTGCTATGGAGTGTTCTTCACCGCACCCAGACAATGCGAAGAGAAGCTCCATCTTGTCCTCTACAGTAAGTAAAGCTGATCTGACACACCACATCTATATAAAAATCTGAGCATCCAGACTTTTGTTGACTGCAACAAAACAATTATGCTTAAGTCAGATGAACACTTCTTCCCAATATAAAATCTTCCACTTATGCTCAATGAAAATGAGTGGATTGAACATTTCCTCTGCAGAAACCCCAGACAGTGTCTCCATCAGTTCTCTGAAACAGAGCGGTCCGATGCAGGAGGGCAGACAATACGAACTTCAGTGTGAGGTCCAGAACATCGCCCCGGTTCAGTACCTCAATCTTAGGTGGTACAGAGGGCAGACTGAAGTTTATAACCACACCTTCTCTGAGCTCACACCTGCATCACCAGTCCAAGTGTCCTCCACCCTCCTGATCACCCCCAGCAGAGCTGATGACGGAGCACAGTACAGGTGTATGGCAGAGCTGGACCTGGGACCAGAAGGACCACAACCCCTCCTGAATATGACATCACAGCCCCTCAGTGTTACTGTGCACTGTGAGTTGATTGGTACTCTATGTACAATTTCAGCCTCGCTCTCAGTCTTCAGCTGTATTACGTGAAATGAGTGGCCACTAATCAGAGGTGTCAATTTCAGGTCCAGAGAGTAAAAATCTAGACCAGGATTTTGTTTCAACCAACTAGTTGAGCTACTCTGTGACTCTTTATGCCTCAACTGATTGGTTGAAACAAAACCCTGGTCTGGATTTTTACTTTCTGGACCTGAAATTGACACCTCTGCCACTAATGGCTTGTGGTGAGGACACAAGACCATAATGATATGAATTTTTTGGAGCTCCACTTTGGCTGTAGTAGATCAGCGCTGATGCTATGGAAGATTTGGACTCCTGTGTGTATGCTTTTCATACACATACATATAACGCATGACATACCATCAGTTTTTAATATAGATTCTAAAGTATTGTCCTATCCTCCTGAGATGCCGGGGAAAAAAAGTTTTTTTGAATATTTGAATATGTTCCCATATTGATTAGAGATTTGATTTCACAGGAAGCGGAAGCTGACAAGGTCACACACCCATAAATGTGATATCATAAGGCCTAACTGTCATATTCAGGAAACAACGGGACTTAACTGAGTTCACTTTAGTTTGAGCGCTATAAGCAAAAACAATGTCCTCTACAGAGGAGAAAAATGAACGGCTGAGGCTTTATAAGATATTTATCTAAAGCTAAACATCGTCATGACCTGTTAACTAAACATTCTCTTTACAGATGCCCCTTCATTCCTGAGTTCAAGTGTAGAGGCACTGGAAGTGAAGCAGGGTGATGAGGTGAGGTTAAACTGCACAGCAGAGGGAAACCCCCCTCCCGTCTACTCATGGAGCACCCCACACTCCCAGGAGAAGCTCACAGACGAGCCGGTGCTCGTCTCTGCCGCCCTGCCGCCTGGGACCTACACCTGCACAGCCTCCAATAAGCTGGGCGAGACCAGCAAGCAGTTCGTCATCAAGCTAAAGCCATAGGTGAGGCGTGGCTGCCCTCTGTTGGTGACGGCGATACCTTCTGCGGTTGGCATCCGTGGCTGAGTTCGGTTCACCTCTCATGTTGCACGTGCAACAGGAAGTTTTGATGTCTGACATTTTATTGGGCTCTTTATTTTTATTAGGGGCACACTGTTTGAGAAAGGGGCAGGGACACCCTGACACCCATTCACATGCCATCTCTAACCTCTCTCTCTGCATTTCAGGTTTAACTCCTTCGAACCTCACAGAGAAACCTTGGCACACCAGCCTGTGAAATACATCACGTTTGCCTCCTTCCATTAAGTATCTGATGTGATACAGGAATCAATAGTCAAGTGCTAGTTTGGTATTTTTTTAACATAACTGAAATACTGTTGTGTGTAAACAATTGTAATTAGCTCTACAAATGTAAATGTAGTTGTACATTATCTAATTTTAACTAAACCGTCCGTAGTACATATTATATGCACAAGTACCTATATGAATAAAGTTCCTCCATTTTGTGGAAACCAAATACATTTCTCTTTCCGGATCGTTACAGTCATTAAAGGAATCGCCTTTGAACATGGTGTTTGTCGTTTGTTTCATCATAATAACATTGTGTGAAATGCCGAGGTACATCCAACAGAAACCATCTTCGCATTGCACTTAAATAGATATACTTAAGAAGTACATGTTAGAGCAGCATCCCTGATTCCAGCAGCACCCCGCAGCGCATCGGCCAGCGGCAGTCTCGCGAGATCTTGAGCGGGCCTGGAGTTTCTAGCAAGTGGGGCTCCTCGGTAGCGGAGATATTCGGGAAGGGAGCGACGAGTCGACAAATAAACAAGCCACCAGGCAGACATATATATATACATATATACATGGCCGCTAACTTAGGTAGTTAAATGTTAGGATTATACCCACAGCTGCATTCGGTCCTTTCGCTTTTGTTTTGGCTAACGGCGGCGGAAGGCGCCCGCGCGAGAGGCACGCGGGTCACGTGACCGGCGCCAGCCAGCCCGCCCGCCGCCCCTCCCTGCCCCCGCGCGCTGTCGCGAGAAGCGTTCTCGAGGCTTCTGCTCTATTGTGCGGCCGCTGCGGCTGTTTGCGGGCGAGCGGACGGAGCAAATCGGCGGGGCGCGTCGGCTTTTCGCCGTTCCGGGTGCGTATCGGGGCCACCGTCTCCTCAGCGGCTGTCAAGCGGGAGGGCCGAGAGAAGAAACACGTCGATAAATACAAAGAAAATTAAAAAAAAAAAAATGACGACCATCGACTACAGCGTGTGGGATCACATTGAAGTTTCGGACGACGAGGACGACACGCATCCCAACATCGACACCCCCAGTCTCTTCAGATGGCGGCACCAGGTACCCGGGAGCGATCGGTTCGGCTTTGGGCGCGGATCAAGGCGGCTAGCCGGCCGGCTAGTTAGCCCTGTGGCCGATGGGCTGTCGGCTTGCTGTAGCTGGGCTCTTGTGCCACATTAACTTATTATTCCAGCCGCCTGAACTTGTTTCGGGTGTCGTGGTCTCGCAGAACTGCCGTTTGGGGTGTTTATAGGGCGCCTGAAGGGCCGTGTAGCGGTGGCTAACTAGGGAAGTGCCCGATACGGTGCAGCGGCTTATTTCCCAGGGGCTTTCTGGTGACACTTGCTTGAATTGCCGTAAATAGTCCACGTAAAAGACGTATGTGTGCTAAAAAAAAAAGGTCGGTGTATTAATTCTGGCCGTGAGAAGTGGTGACGTGATATCGTTATAACATCCTGCCGGTAAGCTCCCGATTACGGCGAGCTAAGCCTGGGAAGTGCTGGTGTCCAGGCGGGGCCCAAAACGTGTGATCGCAGCCCCTATAAGCTGAAGGAAAGCGATGGTTCTGATGGATTTGCTTCTTTGTCCGGGTCGTTTGGTCCTAGCAACCTGAATGTGTCGTCCTGTCTGTCTTTGAAGGGTTTTTTTTATCCTTATCAATCAGACCCACTGCTTCAGGCCCTGGACTAGTGGTGTCTGGTTGCATACCTTTACCACCTAATAAGTACGTAAGATCAGGGAAGAAATGGATATCCAGAATATTCTGGATGCCAAAACGCTAATGATGTGCTCAGGCTAATTTTTAAGGATTGATGGGTCACTAAGCCGCATTGACCCAGAGTGATTGGTCCAGGAAAGGTGCTAAGTATCAAGTTAATGGTTCTGTCGGCCCACTCAGGCTCGTGTGGAGCGTATGGAGCAGTTCCAGAAGAAGGGCGATGAGATGGAGAAGGCGCAGGTGGATTGTAAGCGCAAGCTGGCGGAGGTGCAGAAGAAGCTCCGCGAGCTGGAGTGCTCAGGCACGGAGGAGGCCAAGACTGAGGTGAACCAGGTGCGGGTGGAGGAGAAACAGCTGAAGAAGGAGGAGAGGGAGTGGGATAGGAAGTTAGAGGACTACCGGCGTGAGGAGAAGAAGATGCCCTGGAACGTAGACACACTCTGCAAGGATGGCTTCAGCAAGGTTGTACTTCCTGTTGTGTGTTCGGGGGGGGCTTCAGCATGTATGGATGAGTGTTGTGCCGTGTAAGTGATGTCAGTCGTTAATATTTCTTGTTCCAATGTGCGTAATAGAGCATCATGAACGTTAAACCTGAGGTGAAGGAAGAGACTGAGGAGGAGAAGGAACAAAAACACAAGACCTTTGTGGAGAAGTATGAGAAACAGATCAAGCACTTTGGTAAGGGTTGCTCTGCCAGGCCTCGTCGGCTGAATGCCTGCCGCGGCGGCAAATGCTAATGGGCGGTGTCTGTGGCAGGGATGTTAGGCCTGCTCTGTCAGGCCTCGTCGGCTGAATGCCTGCCGCGGCGGCAAATGCTAATGGGCGGTGTCTGTGGCAGGGATGTTAGGCCTGCTCTGTCAGGCCTCGTCGGCTGAATGCCTGCCGCGGCGGCAAATGCTAATGGGCGGTGTCTGTGGCAGGGATGTTAGGCCTGC
>JAODKN010000045.1:15320437-15332799 GCA_026774425.1 Petrocephalus zakoni
CCAAATCCCCCCACCCAGGACCAACACCTGGGCCGTGGCACCAGGACCAACATCTACTCTGGGTGGCTGTACCCACGCAGCAATTCGGAGGAGGACGAGGACGACGCCTATGGGCGTACCGATGGCAAGGGCATCCGCGTGGTGCTGAAAATGCTGGACCAGAGTCACCGGGACATCGCGCTGGTGTGTGGGCCTCCTCGGGGAGGGAGAAGTTCCTCACTCCCTCGTTTATCCTGACACTCTCTCTCTCTCTCTTTCTCGCAGGCGTTCTTTGAGACGGCCAGCCTCATGAGTCAGGTCTCACACAGTCACCTGGTTTTCGTCCACGGCGTCTCCGTGAAGGGATCTGAGAGTACGTGTCTTTGGCTCCCCTCTTTGCTTAAAGGTTTATTGCTCGCTGATGTGCAGGAGGGGGTGGCCCTCTGTGGTCCTGGCTGCTGCCTCAGTACCCGAACCATAACTACATCCTAGGTTAGACGGCAGCTAGGTAGCCCGATTTTTAGCTCTGCACCATGGAGCCGGATAGTCCTGCCAGAAATTGAGCATGTGCCATGACCTTTGACCCATGTTGACAGACATCATGGTGGAGGAGTTTGTGGAGTTCGGGCCGCTGGATGTCTTCCTGCGGAGGGAGATGGGTGTGGTCACGCCGCAGTGGAAGTTTATGGTGGCTAAACAGTTGGCCAGTGCCCTGAGTTACCTGGTGAGTCTCAGTAACATACTGGTACACTTTACAAGGTGCTAACAGCATGGGATTATTATTATTATTATTATTATTATTATTATTGCCTGATGGTTAGGAAAGCGCACTTGTGATCGAAAGGTTGCTGGTTCGATTCTGTGACAAGGTACCACCCCCAAGCACTGCTCCCCAGACGCTGAATGGGCTGCCCACTGCTATGTCACATATGGGTTAAATGCAGAGGCCCCATTTCATTATTGTGTGCTGTGGTGTGTCAATAATTACAATTATTATTGTTGTTGTTATTATGTTATTATATTATTTTATAGAAATGTAGTTTATAAAAAACAAAAGCTCAAGGAAAGCCTAAAAAAAATGAGTATGAAAGTTTTCAAAGGAGTCGCAATTAAACACTAGATTTGCGGTATGCTGAAAAGTGTCACATCAAAATGCCTCACCTATGTGTCACATTTAAAATCTTCCCTGTGTGTTTCCTGCAGGAGAGTAAGCACCTGGTGCATGGCAATGTGTGCGCTAAGAACATCCTGGTAGTGCGCAAGGGGCTCACAGAGGGAACCTCGCCCTTCATTAAGCTGAGTGACCCTGGCATTTCCTTCAGCGCCCTCTCCAGGGAAGGTAGCGTCTGCCAGAGAAGTCGAGGGACGGATTTATGGATACGTTAACAAAGTGCCTGGAATTGTTAGGTAGCCGGAGGAATGCGTGGTTTGACAGGCTTCCTGTCCCCCGTCCCCAGAGCGCGTGGAGCGTATCCCCTGGATCGCCCCCGAGTGCGTGCCCAGCAGCACCAGGCCAGGCAGCACCGCCGACCAGTGGAGCTTCGGCGCCACCCTGCTGGAGATCTGCAACGATGGCGACCTTCCCATGAGCGAGAGCACGCTCGCCGAGGTGCGCCCTACGCTGCCGTCACCGCCGCTCCACGCCCGCCGTGTCCCGCTAACCCAAATCCCATCTCCACAAACAGAAAGAGCGCTTCTACGAGACCCAGAGCCACCTGCCCGAACCCTCCTCCCAGGAGCTGGCCAGCTTCATCAGGATGTGTCTGACCTACAACGCCACCGAGAGGCCGTCCTTCCGGGCCATCCTGCGCGAGCTAACGGAGCTGCAGCTCAAAAGTGAGGCTCGTCAGATGACCTGGGCCGCCGGAACGGACCAGTGATAAAGCGTCAGGCCTTATTATGGCCACATCCTGTATCAGAAACTTGTACGCAGACTGTCCCGACTTACAGCTGGGCTCCGACAGACAGGTCGTGCAACGAAATAGACATGTGATGCAATAGGATGATTGCATTGATCTCTAGGTGCGAGAATGTGACGGGGAGATGCATGTGAGGCTGCGATATTCACAATGCCTAACAGTACAGCACTTTCCCGTGCAAACCGCCGTACAACACACAGCGTGCACTAGGTACTGTGGTGCTGCAGAGAGTATAGCGCCTGAAATTTATTTTAACATGCATTTAATTTTTTTTTCATTTTAAAATTGAATGCATGTGAGAGTCGCTGTAAGTCGCAGCAGTTGTAAGCCTGGGACAGTCTGTAGTATTCGTCTTTTTTTGTTTATTTGTGGTTTATCGCTTAGCTGTAATGTGGTACTCAGGATCAAGGCTACGATAACACAGCTTTTTTTAACATTTTTATTTATTTTTTCCTCTAAAGATTTTCCCACAAGCTGTTTGAAGAACAAGCATAGATTGTAATGCTGAACATGCAGATGGGATTTACTTCCATGGTGTGATTGCATTCTTTGTCTCCCCGTGCCTGATCAGACCCAGACATCTCCTCCAAGTGCGAGAGCCACCCAGGTGCTGACCCAAGCATCTTCCTCAAGCGATACCTGAAGAAGATCCGGGATCTAGGCGAAGTAGGTTCAGGAGAAGCTGTACTTGGTGCCCTCTCCGCTCCGCTCGTACTGCCTGGCTTGGCGCTCGGCTTGCCTTGTCTGATCCTTGTCTGATCCTCGCTCCTCCAGGGCCACTTCGGGAAGGTGATGCTGTATGTTTATGACCCCGCCAATGATGGGACGGGCGAGTATGTGGCAGTGAAAGCATTGAAGCAGGAGGGAGGTGGACAGAAGCATGAAGGCTGGAGGAAGGAGATTGACATCTTGAAATCGCTGTACCACACCAACGTCGTCAAGTATAAGGGCTGCTGCTCAGAGATTGGTGAGTTGACCCCCGTGTTATGGATGTATACAGGTGCAGGGACATTGGCCCCAGCTGAAAGCTGATTGGCTCCTGATACATACCAATTCAGAACATGTCATTGGCCAGTGACAAGGTTGGCCCCTCTTATGCCCCACACCTCAAAAAATCTTACAGTTGCCTTTGCTCCTGGTCACTCATGGTCTCCTTTAACTCACCTGTCAGACCAAGGAAGATTGCTGAAATCCATCTTGCGAATGTGCTTATGAATTGATTGTACTAGTGTGTAGTTATTTGGTCCATTCGTGTCTCCCTCATGTTAACCAATCCTGACCTTACAGGTGGGCAGGTGCTACAGCTGATCATGGAGTACCTCCCTCTGGGCAGCTTGCGAGATTATCTGCCTAAACACAGAGTGGGTGTGGCCCAGAGCCTGCTCTTTGCAGAGCAGATCTGCCAGGTAAGGAGGGGCGGGCCACCTGGTGAGCTCAGATCTCAGTTCTTAAGTTGTGGCTGTTCATTTAATTCCTTCCTACTTCTACATTCTCATCCTGTCCTGCAGGGCATGGATTACCTCCATTCGAAGCGGTACATCCACAGGGACCTGGCTGCGAGGAACATCCTCGTGGAGAATGAGAACGTGGTGAAGATCGGCGACTTTGGGCTCAGCAAGTACCTCCCTGAGGGGGAGATCTACTACCGCGTCCGGGAGGACGGGGACAGCCCGGTGTTCTGGTGAGTTCTGCTCCCGGCAGAGCACTGGTGGGACAGATCTGCTCAACAGAACTGGTTGAGACGTGAGAGCTTCCTCTTCCGCAGGTACGCCATCGAGTGCCTGAAGGAGAGCAAGTTCTCCTTCTCCTCGGACGTGTGGTCCTTCGGGGTGACGCTGTACGAGCTGCTGACCCACTGTGAATCCCGGCAAAGCCCTCCCACGGTATGTCTCCCCCCACCCCTATGGTTTCCTTGGTAATGCTGGAACTTCATCTAGGCTGCCTATCTTTGGTCAAATCAATGTGCTATAGCTTTATAGATTGTATAATTAGTAGGACGTTAATTGGTCTCCTGTGTTCACATTGTCCCCATTTCTGAGGCCCAGAGTCATGTGGAGCCCTTGCTTGTATGAAGCTTGAAGACCTCTCATGCTCTTGATGTTGTCAAGCCTTTTCGTTTGGTTTGGACAGTAGAATGGGATTTGTGGTAGGATGTAGGACGTGTGCGTTTTGGGTCTGCAGGTTGTCATGCTGCCTGAATTATGCATTGTTTGGCTGAGGTCATAGAGAAGGTTGTGTTACAGGTAGTTATATAGCTTAGTGAGAGGTTAGCTCTAAAGGAAGAAGGGAAACGCTCTTTTTTTTTTTTTGGCTTGCGTATCTGTTAGCACCTCATTTACACCTGAAATTAGAGCTTGTGATTAGTAAAAGCTTTGTCAAAGTGCTCCAGAATTTAGATAGTTCATCTATGCTTGATTTCATGCTATGGCAGCCCGCTAGTGGTCTTTAGCCTCAACTAGACCAGTATAACCCAACTTGGATGTTGGGTTTGTTTGTGTCTTTTGCAGAAGTTCTTTGAGATGATGGGTGCGGTCCAGGGTCAGATGACAGTCATGAAGCTGATTGAGCTCCTGGAGAGACGCCGGAGGCTGCCCTGTCCGCGCGACTGTCCCCCTGAGGTAAAGCATGCGGTGCGCGGGTGGCCTGGCAGGGCCCAGTACACACCTACATGGAAGCTGGCTGTTCTATCACCAGGAATAATGTTCCCATTTCCTCACACAGGTATATGGGCTGATGGGCCAATGTTGGGATGCAGACCCCGCCCGGCGACCTTCCTTCGAGTCCCTCATCCCATCCCTGGGAGAGATCCGCAAGACGTACCAGCATCAGCCGATGATCCGCCTCAACCAAATCAACCAGTGCTGACCATGTGTCAAGTCTGTCCACCGTGATTAAGGCCCCAGCCCTCTTTAACCAATACTGTCAACAAGTGTCAGCTCAACTGTTTTGACACTTCTCCTCCATAGAACTGTGTTGACCAAATTCATTTGGTTGACCTCAGCTAGCTGGTGACAAGCTGATGGAAACTCCGCTGTGACCACATTTCAGATCAACGAAACCATGGACTGACTGGACTGAACCATTGCAGCCTGTCAGGCAGTCGCCATGCTGAACCACTTAAAAGGATTCTGCGACGCCACAAAGCACTATGCCAATAGTTCATTACCCGGAAAATTAGTTTTTCCTTTTGCTGTTCAATGAAAGGCTACAGCTATATATTTCTTCCTGTCTTTAATGTAAATGTTAATAATTACTTGCACATTATACTTAAGAACTTTGGCGGCAGCTCTGGATAGAAACCAAAGATTGATTTGCCCCTGGGAGGAAGTGTTGCACTTACCAATTATAAAAGTGAATTCGTTTAATCACTTTTTCCTCTCGCGTGCCTCTGTGTTAGCATTACGACTGTTATCACTGAAGTGTCGTGTACGGTTTTTTGACGGCTTGCGGCTTCCATTCTTTCCAATTGTAACATTTTTACGCCAGAGGCTTTTAACATTCATAAATATAATTACGTTACGTGTACATACTCTGTTTTTGAATATTTTTACAGGTTATTGGTTATGTTTGTTTTAGGTAGGGTACATGATAAAGATGGATACTTTTATTTACCATGCGTTGCGTATTACACTAAGTACTGTATCGTCTACCCCTTATATAGAAATTAAAAATTAGACCGAATTTGTTCAAAATATGTTTTGTGTTTAACGGGAAAAGGGGGTATTTTTACTTGTACATATTTTTCTAAGTGCGAAATATTTAATGTTAAATTGTTATGGGTTTGTAGTAGCGACAAAAACCCTGTCAGAGTAGAACTGAATGACGGCTGTGCGCGCTGAACCCTCACGGCACACGGACCGTCGGCAAACGTGCTCCTTCCGCGCCATGATTCCCAAGCCTCTCGGTCACGTGAGCGATGTATGGCGTGAAGCCCCGCCCCCTTCCGCCGGACGCTCTCAGAGCATATGGCTCAGTGTTCCTCGTTCCGGAACTATATAAATATGTCAGCAGCAATTCAATAAAAAGAAAATAAGCGAAACCCCGCACAAGAGTCCGCTCAGGGCTGCATGACCGCTGCCCCGCGAAGTTCACGCCTCTCTGCACGCCACCGTATGCGTGCAAATCTCCATGCTTGTTTACCCGTTTCGGTTTAAATGCGGCACGTGGTCCGCTGGCCCCGCCCCGTCCACCTCGCGCAGAACAACGGCATTCCCCGCCAGCCAATGAGCGGCCGCGCTTCTCCCACGTGCGTATTGTTTAAACTGCTTAAGCCCGTCGGTGCGGTTCTCCCCCCCCGACTGAAACCTCCCTCAGTTCGACGATGGCAGCCGCCGTGTCCGTTGGGTCGGCAGCCCGGGAACAGAGCCCCAGAGCCGCGCCGAATTTCAGCACCCGTCCGCCCTATGGTTGTTATGACGCTGGACGGGAGGACTGGGCTTCGGGTGACGTTCGGGAGTCGGCCGCGGCTGGGGAGTGTCCACGGAGGGCCGAGGAGGAGCTGCCGGCGCTGAGCCCGGAGGAGGTCGAGAGCCGCTTGGAAAAGACCCGTCGGGAGTTTTATAACCGGCGGAAAATCATCATTAAAAACCTGCCCGCCGATATTACCAACCAGGCGAGTTGAAGCCGACGCCGGCCCGGGTAACCCCGCGAACTTTCCCGCACTTCTGGGCCGCTCGCGCCTGCCTCTCCCCCGGCGCGTGAGGGATCCGCGTAACCCTAACTCCGTGGGTAACTAGTGATGGCGCCGCATGGTAATGCGTTAGCGGGGGCCGTGTGGGGGCAACAGGTGGCTGGGTCTCCCGGCGCTGATGTCGGGGATGCTCCTCGCAGCATGAGTCAGCTGGGCTAACTTAAGCTAGAACTCATCATTATCCGGTTAGAGTTTGGCTCCGGTCCTTACTTGTCCGGTAATCGTGACTTCTGGCTTAAGTTTACCAAACTAACTGAGTGATTCCCCCACAGGGCTAGTAAGTATTATCGGGGGGGGCTGCTGAGAAACTGCTGATCTGCTGGGTGTCGCTATCGGGAGATAAGCGGTCCCGTCTGCTGTGCAGTTTAATCGCTTCTATCGGGTTTGGGCTTTCGGTTCAGTATGGGGCGATATGACTGATATCGGGCGGTGCGCTGGGGATGCGGCTTTTTCTGCGATCTGGCCGTATTGTCCCTGAAAGCGGGCTGACGCCGTGCTTTGTGGCTGGCCGCCTCCCCGGACGAGCTGATCGAGTTGGCAGAGAGGAGTAAACTTTTCAGGGTGACGATTAATGCTGTAATATGCATCTGGCACCAGGCTGTAAAACGACACCCCACTAAGTTGAAAAGTGTTTGTATTTGTGTGCGGGGGGGGGGGTGTATTAATGACTGGATTGCTGATCGCCTAACGCCACTTTCCGCAGGTCGTCTACAGGCGTTCAGCCAGTTATCGTTGGCTGTATCGCTGTGAAAACTGCAGTGATGAGTTGTAACAGTTGTGGTGGGGGAGGGGGTCCATTTGGCCTAGCTTGTCGGCAGTGCTGGGATTTGGGTCCGCGTGATGCTAGGCGGTAGTGACGCGCGTCAGGAACGCGCCTGCCCCGGGTGGAGTTGCGGACCTGTGTGGTGCTGACCGGCCTGGGCCGGTGGCCTCTGCCCTGCGCTACTAACGCATGCTGCAAGGAAGAGATGCAAAAACGTCACGCTCATCTGCTGCAGCAAAAAGAACCAGAATAGTGTGTGGCTGCGTCTTGCATGGGCGCTGATATTGATTATGGACCCCAGACCAATCTAATTATATTCCAATTGTTTAGACCCCCCTATCACTCAGGATGTGATTTGGACCCCATCCTCTTGTATCTAACCACAAAGATATGACGACAAATTTGCAGTTTGTTGCCTGTAACATTTTGAAACATTGATAAACTGTTGTGATATGTAAATGGGGCTCCTTCAGGTAACTGATCTTAATGAGTAGTATGGGGTTGAGTGGCTAAGGGGGGTCGTTGTGGGTTTTCATCCTAATTTTGGGGTGTGCTAGGAATGGCGTGCTTTGTTAGCTGGTAAACACAAAACTGAGTGTTCTGGAAATGTAGAAAGTCAGCAGTTATTCAGGTGAGCAGCTGTGAAGCTTTTCTGCCAGTAACCGAATAGTGAACGGCGGGGTTGAAGTCAGGTGATGTGGAAACAATGATGTGGGTTGTATTCATGTATATTTTTCTTCCTTTTACAGGAGGTGCATGAACTATTGAGTGACTATGACCTCAAGTACTGTTTTGTGGACAAGTATAAGGGGACAGGTGAGTCACAGCCAGCCCCTCCCTCAGCAGTTTGTGGCCAGTTGTGGTCAGAGCTCTCATGGCTGAGAGTCCAAGGCCCATAAGTGGGCTGGGGGGGCACTCCAGTCACTGAATTCTCGTGTCTTCAGCTGAAACATCAGTGTTTTAATTCACAATGCTTTATCGGCTGTGTGCAGCAAGTACATTGGAATGTTTATTTGTTCAGTCCACATCCTGAGATGTACAAGAGATCTCCAATAGATGTGGTGGTGGTCTGGAGAAAATCAGCAGTAGTTGGGCATTAAAAATTGCATGTGGTGTTGAAACATAAATTGCCATGGTCCTGATTTCAGCTAATGAATAGCTTTTCAGGAGTGCATTTGTAAGATGTAAGTAGTACCCACTGCCTTCCAGCTGTGAAACTGGAGGTTGACATTGATCAACCATCTTATTCCTCTTGGAGTGTGACTGACATGTTTTTTTGGCTCCTCCCCCTATAGCCTTCGTCACGCTGCTGAATGGCGAACAAGCGCAGTCAGCCATCAAGGAGTTCCACCAGCAGGCCCTACGCGAGCGGGAGATCTCGGTGCAGCTGCAGCCCACCGATGCCCTGTTGTGCGTGGCCAACCTACCACGCTCACTCTCCCAGCAGCAATTCGAGGAGCTGGTGCGGCCTTTCGGCAACCTGGAGCGCTGCTTCCTGGTACACAGCGCACGCACGGGCCACTCCAAGGGCTACGGCTTTGTGGAGTACATGAAGAAGGACTCGGCGGCCCGGGCCAAGTCAGAGTTGCTGGGCAAGCAACTGGGCTCACGTACGCTCTACGTGCACTGGAGCGAGGCGGGCGCACTCACGTACCCGCTGCTGCACTCACGCTGCCTGTGCGTGGACAAGCTGCCCCACACCCTAATGTATACCCAGGACCTGCGCCACTCCCTGGCCGACACGCACACGCCGGTCTTCTGCGAGGTAGGCCGCCCTCACGGTATTGGTCGACCCTCAAACTTATGTTGACACCTGATTGTGTTGGTTTGCTCTTGATCTTATTTCATGTTGAACCTATGCTCTGCTACTGCTGTACGACGGCACGTGTCTGTTGGAGCTGCTGGCGAACGCTCAGAGTGCATGTTTTTCTTGGTTTTACACCGTTCTCTTCCAGCGAATGAGCTTTCTAGTGCATCTGTCTTCATTTTAGAAGCAGCTGCTGCGTAAGAGTCAAATTATGGTATTCTGCTGCTCTTGCTGCTTTAATTGTATCTGTCAGCCATAAACCTGGTCGTCTGGCTGCAGCAGTTTTTCTGCATGAGGATACAACTGTCCAACAGAAGGTAGCTACGCTATTCTTGCGGTTTGATGCTAATTTATTGCGGCAAAGCCAGGGAATGCTGGGAAACGGCAGTCTTTCTCCAATACTTCCTTGAACCGAATAATGGGTGCAGGCACTTACCCTGTCAGTTAATTTTCTGAAAAAGTGGATAGGAATCACTGTGTGTGCACATATGAGGGAGTTGGAGAAGGACTCTGGTTTGGATGATGACCGCTGGTGTAGTAGCTTGATAGAAGTCAGCATTTAATGTAACCATTTTGACACATCGGCAGGCATTCAGCTCTGGCTTTGAGCTGAGTGTGAGCAGGACTGCATTCATCGTAGGTATCATGCGTCATTACACTCCTGTGCAGTAAAATTTAGGCTTTGTGGTTGACGGTCAAGAGAGGCCTTAAAAGCATTTTGTTCAGGCTTTGTCAGTCAGTCTGGCTCAGGGCTGTGCTGGAGTGATACAGGGAGCTTGTTGCAGAGCTGTGCCGGTGTTCTGATGTCACCGGCCTTTTTGCTGCTCTCTGGCATTCTATTGCGATGAGGCTTTCAGCCGCCTGCAGGTCTTTCTGGAACCGGAGAGAGGAGCCCCTTTGTCTGCTTTGACTGCTTTTCCACAGCTGCCTTTCCTGAGACTTCCTGCGTTTGCTCTCGCGTATGCCGACACACTTGTTCTGGCCTATGGTACCCTTTTACCAAAGCCATGGTAAAATGTGAGGGTATGTTCCAGATTGTAAACAAAGGATGTTTCATAATATTCTTGTGCTTTAGTTTCAATAGGATGAAATATAGTTGAGTTTTATTCTTGCCCTGAATAAGGATTATTCTTGGCTGGTCAGTGATGATCAGCTGTATGTTCTGGGACATTAATTTGGCAGCATGTCATGGTGTTTTTATTTCTTGGCCATTTCCACTATCTTATGAGCAGAGAATGCACGATTATGAACTGCCTGAGGTCCTGCCCTTCCCTCAGGACTGTTTTTTTGTCACATTAGTAAGTCCTGGGTACTCATGTGCAAATGCCTTTTGTAAGAGGGTGTAAATCATTCGCTGACATGCTTTTTTTTTTCCCCCAGCTGGCCCAGGGGCAGGATGGAAGTTTTCGACGCTTCGCAGTGCTGGAGTTTGCTACCCCAGAGATGGCAGAGGAAGTACAGAGGGTGGCAGACGGCCGAGCTCTGGGTGGGACCCACATCCGCGTGTCTTTCTGTGCCCCTGGACCACCTGGCCGGAGCATGCTGGCCGCGCTCATTGCTGCCCAAACAATGGTTGAGTATTCTGAGTATTTCCTGAGTACTCCCCAAGTATTCCTACTGGTTTTGCTTTACTGATGGTCAATCTGCTTCTTGCCCAGGCTCTGAATAGAGGGAAGGGTCTCCTTCCAGAGCCTTCGGCCTTGCAGATCCTGAGTGGTCTAAACAACCCTGCTGCCTTGAAGATGCTGCTATCCCCGATTACCCAGGGTAGGAACCACGGTTTAACTTGCCAGCATTCTGCCTCCCGACCTTTGGAGACGTATGAAAGTGACACGCTTTATGTCCTGGTACCTCAAAAACAATGCTTACATTGGCACAGTGCTTGCTGGGAAGTGGGTGTGGCCGCAGGGAAGTAGCCAGTGGATCATGTAAGATTTGTACCCGCAGGCCTCCTTGGCCCAGCCCCTGCTGTACCTCTGCTGGCCAATCCTGCCCTGTCAGCAGCCTTGCTGCAAATGCTGCTGCAGAACCAGGCCCAGCTCCAGCAGGTATGGAAGATGCCCCACCTCTCCTATGCCACTTCCCTTCTCATCGATATCCTCACCAGCTCTCCTCCCCCTTCCCCTCGGCAACAGCTGTTTGGGAAGCCACAGCTGTGGGCACGTCTACCCGCTAGTGAGAGCCAGCACATGCTTCTGATGGCGGGCTGGGGTGTGAGTGCAGTGTGTCTGTAGTGCTGGGTGTGTTGGTAGTCATGTGACACACGTCCGGGGGGGGGATGCGCTGGAGCCTGTCCTGCCAGCAGCCATTCATTAAAAGTTAATGGGACTCAAACCCCTGGCAGTTAAGCAGAAACGCTCTTCTGCTGCAGTGATGCAGTCCTGAAATGTTTATATCATTTTCTTGCATTTGGCTGATAATGGAAAGCTGGCCGGCCTTCATATTGCAATGATGCCATCATGCAGTACAGGGCAGGCCTGCTTAAAAGCTGCTCGTCAGGAATGCTGTGAGTGTGATTGGCTTGGCAGCTTTGTATGCCCTTGTCTTGATTCAGTCAGTCCTTGCACTTTTTTTATATTTTATTTATTTTTTTTGTGTAAAGTTGGCTGGTTGTTGTCCATTCCCTCCAAAGAGGGCTCCTCACAGCTCTGTCTGTGTGGTTTAGCTGGAAGTTGAGCCCTGGACCTTGACTGCTGGAGTGACGTCAGACGGTGCAGTGTGTGTGTGTGTGTGTGTGTGTCAGGAAGCTGTGTGGGCGGCCGGAGCTGCATCTTTACAGAACCTTGCGCTCTGAGCCCCCCCGCCCCCGGGTGACAACCGCATAGCTCTTGTCCTGAAGCAGTTACATTTGCTTTTATGCTGCAGGGTGACCAGAACTTCAAGGTTTGTGAGATACAGGCTTTTTAATGCACCTTTTCTGGCTGGAGCATGAAGTCTCCCTTGTTTAATGTGGGAAGGAAATGCAGGTGTTTGTGAGAAGAACTGTGCCCGGTACATCCTTGAACTTGGCTGGCTTCTGATGTCTTGAAATTGGCACTTATCGTGCGTTCCATTATCCTTGGAGGTCGGAATGCAGAACTCAGTATCACGTCACATCCGCTAAAAACTCGGGGGAAAACCCGAGTCGGATACATTCCACTTGCCGAACTCGGATCCAAGATGGAAGCCTCCAAGAAAGTGGCTCTTGCGCTAGCTCTTTCGGAG
>JAODKN010000045.1:15336766-15347126 GCA_026774425.1 Petrocephalus zakoni
TGTGCGTCCCGGTTGTTGTGGGCCCCGGGGGCGCCCCCCCCCACCCCCCATCTATTGGGGGGGGGGGGGGGGGGGGGGGGGGGGGGGGGGGCGGGGGGGCACTGGTAGGTACTAGCTGAGCAGTGCTCACCAGTTGGGCCCGCCTGCTCCTGGAGCAGCGTAATTGCCTGTTAACCAGTAATTGCTGGTCTGTCATTTCATTTAGAACTTGGATGTCTGGAAGTAATAGTGGGTGTTCAATGGAATATATTCTAAGAGCTCAGGCTGTACATACCCTGGCAGCTGGGTGACACTTTAGGCGTAACTGAGTGGATTAGCCATGATCAATAGCTGCCTGCACTGTGCGCACAAATGTGATTTAGGGGAGGTTTCTGCACTCCTTGTCTACCCCCCCCCCACCCCGGGCTTGATTTTCTAGCCGAGCTCTTAGTTAATGGCAGTTGAGTCTTGATTGTGGCTTGGTCATGCCTTTGGCAGCAAAGGTTTGGTTTGGAGCAGGAAAAGCCCTTCCCACCACAGGCCCTGACTGGCCCAATAGACAGCTGGAGTCTAAATCAATTAAGCCCTGTAACATTAAGTGAATGGTGAGAAATCGCCAATGGATACTCCCCAAAGTGAATTACCCTCTTGCCTCTGGCTCCCTGTTTCGCTTTATTTACAGTATCTTAAGGATATTAAAGCAGCTATTACTGAAGTTTCAAGTCCCAGTTATGATTTGCGAGCTAATCATTTTGACACTAACCAATATGTACATACGGGTTGTACGTAGTAATTTCTTTGAGTAATTATGAAAAACTGGAAAGTGCTTAGCTTCCATGCGCCTAGAAAGCCAAAGTGTGGCCAGGCGTTCCACCTTGCTGGGTATTACACGGGGTGGGTAGTGGACCAGTGGCCAGGCCTGATGTTATACAGCTGCCTCTGTGATCAATAGCTCACTCAGCCCCCTTTATGATGCAGCCACACTTTGCTGGCCCTCATGTTCTATTCTTACTGCGGGTCGCACCCACATCTGAGATGTTTTGGCTGCCGTCTGCCCGCTGATACACAGCATTGCTCGTTATGTCAAGCCTGCAGTGCCGCTGTGTGGTTTCCTACATGCATGTTATTGTATGCTTATCTTATGAAATTGACTTAAAGTTCTCCCCCACTGGAAGCAGACTGGGACGGGGGGAGTATTTTAAAGGTTCCTTTTTTTGACAGTGAGGGGGAAACCCCCCAGTGACCAGGAGATTGTGAAATTATCCACTTTCTTAGTGAGCTTGTGTGGTTGTCGACAGTTGTGCAAATCCAGGAAATAAAGGTCAAGTAGAATCCATATTATACTCAGCAGCTCCCTCTGTGCCCAGCTCAGTGGAGACTTCAGCCCATAATGGCCTCCTCCCGGGAAATGTGATCCTGTCTTCAACGGCATCATCCCATTCCTTTGTACTGGCGGAATGGGAAGAGGAACCCTCTTGATCTAGTTAAGAATCCATTAAGGGTTTTTATAGATATTTCTGAAGATAAGACTTTGTTCCATTACATCAGTGGCTGTCAGCTGACTACGCACGATGGAACGTCACCGATCGCATCTCACACAAAGCACAGTTAGAGGACCTCACAGTGAAACTTGGGTATTATATGTGGAACCATTTTCTCCAGGGCTGTAGACCTGAAAGATGAGGCAAATGCATCCGGGCACCAAGAGTGTAAATCTGGACTGTTGGAGTGCAGATAAGGGCTGGTTAAAGTCTGGGGACTGGGTATGCTTTCTTGCTAAAAAATAACTCAACCTTTGACACTAGGTAGAGTGCATTACCTTAATATTCCACACTTCTACCACAACAGAAGGGATCAGTGCAGGATGGATTTTGGGACAATTTTTGTGCTGCAATTGTTTGAAGGAAAGACGGTCATCAGATACTGTTTATCACCTGGAGGTAATCAGAAACATACATAGTGTTTAATACTCATTAAGCCAATTAAAGAGCTTTCATTTTAATTTGGAAATGTGAAGGAGTCACATGCATGTGAAGCCCTCCAAGCTGTAGGAGGTAGGAATCCTTCCTCATCTCCATGTACTAGTCTCAGTGTAATCTAATTCTCCCTTTAGGAAAAGGTCTAAACTGTGCCTGGTCTTTGTGGCTCCTCCTGCTACCTGGCTCTGTCCTATCAAACGACTATTGAGATGAAACCTCTACAGCCATGGAGAACCTGCTATAAATGTTGGCAGGGTTCAGTTTAGGGAGGGGCTTTGCTAGGAAAATATCCAAGGTGTTAGACTTTGCCCAAAAGCCTTTCATCCACACACACATGGCTTTTATAAAACTCCAGCCAGGGTGAAGATTTTCAAGTACTCCGTTTTCAATGTTAACGTTTGACTTTCAGCGTCAGAGTGGGTGCCCTTATCTACTCTGTGTGACGTCAGAGTATGCACCACTCGCTGTTTATATTGGCTGTGTTTAGCCCAACGGTACTGGTAGTAAGGCTTCTAATTGGCCAACATGGCTTTACGGTTAGTTACGCCGCTGCCTGTCGGTTCAGCATGCTGTTTTGGCGTGCAGAGGAGGCAACACGCTGCTTTTAAAAGACCTGCATACGTGTGGACAAGGCCTCGGAGTCAAAGTGGAGGGAAAAGCTGTGTACCAAATGCTAATAAATTGTAGTGTTCTGGAAGGGCTCATATTCGTGTAATATTGAGTGTGTGCATGTATAGGGTGCATAAAACTGAAAGCCATGTGTGGTGAGAATGTACCTTCAGTCAATACAGAAAGGAAGAGGTGGCCGCCATCCAATTTACATGCTTTTACTGTGATTAATCTCTTTAGCACTACTTAAGCATTTACTCCATAAAACAATTAAATTATACTTTGGCAGATTTTCTTATTAGCACTTTACTGCCTGCCCCCATGTTCCAATGTTTTTTTTCTTGTTCTTTCACACAGAGCCATAGCCCCCAACAAAATGTAACGCCCCCCTCCCCCCCTTGGGTTTCATTCTAAAGAAATATGGGTCCCACAGTAGATAATTTGCTGAGTGAGCGGAGGCCTCAACCATAGGATTTGGGGCCCTTGTAAAGTCCTGGGCCCCATAAATGTGCCAAGGAATCCACAGCCCACCGGTGCCCCTGCACATACAATATGTCTTACTGGCAAATAGGGCACAATTGCAGTCACTTTGTTCAGACTGAATGACTAAATAAGAGGATACTGGGGCTTTATTACAATTATTCCCCATGCCTGTCTCTGTATTAAGCAATAGGAGCCCATAAAACTACAGGAAGACACAGTCCTTGCCCCCGTAAATGTTCTGGATGACCTGACAGAATCAATTAACTCGGATTGAGTATCTGGAAAAGGTGCAAACGAGCATGGCCGGGGCAGGCCTGCCAGGCAGGTCCTGCACCGAGTCACTTCGTCAGCAGAAAGATAATGTTAGGTGCTCTCATTACCGCCGCGGAAAATGGACGGTTGCGATGAAAGGGGGTATTTTAAGTCCCTCTGTTACTTTCCCCTCGTCGTCGCGCTTTCCAGCAGCGCCCCAGCCCGCCAGCCGCGCAAATGAAGTTTAATTTGCGGGAAGTCGCGCTCAGTTACGCTCTTGTCGAGCATGCTATTGAGAGGCCGATAATACGTGTGCGCGTCACCTAGGGAACAGTTCGGAATAAACAGCAATAAAATGATGTCGTGTAAAAAAAAAACATACATTAAAAAATAAATATATAAGAAGTGATGTGCGCACATGGGGTGCACGGCAGCCCGGAGATCCGGACGGCGCGGCGCAGAAATGAATGTCCACTCAATCGAAATAAAAACGCTTCAGTCCTAGAGGAAAAAGTAAAAAAAAGAGGGAAAAAAGCGTGGGCGACATGTATTGGTGGGCAGCGTCCGTGCCCTACACTGCCGTCGAATTAATCCTCCACGCATAACGAACGTATGTATAACCTAAGCGGAGAAAATGTGCGAATAATCGCCTTCATAATACCAGGCTTTTGGAGAGGGGGGGGGCGCGTTTCGACGTATGAAAGCCAAAATGACAACTCACAGCAGTGGGAGGGATATATGTAGAGATACATTGCGACAAAAAAAAGAGCTGAAACAAATGGAGCGGCTGGGAAGAGATACTCATATAAAAGCGAAAATGCGCAGCCTAATTCCCGCATTACTTTTAACCGGGCGACGGTGATTTGATGGGCGGTCACGCTACATTAAACTGGACAATTTAACAGGCGTTTGTCTAAAAAGCCCCCCCCCCCCAGACCCCGAGATGATAGGAAAAACAACGCGCGGTGCAGAATAACGCAGGGGGAAAATGGTCTAAACACCACATATCGCGTTCCATCTAAATGGGAGGAAGAGGAGAAGGCGGAGAGGAGGCGCGCGCGCGCGCGTGTGTGTAAGAGTGTGTGTGTGTGTGTGCGCGCGCGCGTGTGTCGGTGTGTGTGTGCGTGCGTGCGCGCGTGTGTGTGTGTGTGTGTGTGTATGTGCATGTGTTTGAGAGGCAGAGAGAAAGGAAGCGAGAGGGAGTACGACGTGAGCACCGAGAGATGACGAGGGAGGCGCAATGGTGTATTCTAAATACCATAAAACTGCCGCCGACAAGCTAGAAAAAAGGCAGCGGAGGGGCCGGGCGGACGCGGCGAATAGCAGGAGACAGACTTGAACATTTTTTCGCCTGGAACCGGTTGCTGCTTCCAATGCTTGACGGGTTAAAAATAAAGGGAAGGAACAATAGAAGGTGTTTTTCCTCGCAGTTGTTTTAGATATAGCCATAATTAAAAGCCGGAGTGTCATCATGTAAAGCAGTCTTAGGGGATATTTTAACTTGGAAAGAGCGATAATCATATTCAATATTCTGCTATTTCTTCGTCCGTTACAGCTCCACATTCTCGCGTTCCGGATACTTTTTTTATGGATCCGTTTAGAAAAGGAGCGACTACGGGTGAGCTTTGATGGACAGGTGCAGCCGCGGGCGGCAATAATACCTCGCAGCGCTGCGCCAGTGGTCTGTGATTCTGCAATAAGCGACTGATAAAAAGCAATAAATTGCGCTGTAAATAAGTGATCCATTGCGCCATGGGCGATGAGGCGACTAACTTCAGGAGAAGATGCGCTCGCTATTGCCTCCAGTCATCTGCCCCATGGATACTCTAACGGTTTAAATGATCGGATGTGCTCACAGCAACTGATCTTTCTGGTTTTATATAAAAAGAAAACTTTTGATTGGATTTTGACTGGATAGCAATATATTACACTACCGAGAGTAGCTCTCAACTAGGTCTGACAGCACTGTGATTTTATTTTCATGATGGAAATAGAAATTTATTTTTGAATTTATAAAAAAAAAAAATCATAGCCAAATTAGTTAGTTTTGAATATTGTACATAGAGTCAGGTATTTTACTTTTAAGGGATCGTTATATTTGCACTATGATGGAAACGCCACCTTGCTCGAGGAAGAGCCTGTCTCTGTCTTTGCCAGTGCCCCGGGAGGGGCAGGCCACCCTCAAGCCCCCGCAACACCTCTGGAGGCAGCCCCGGACCCCCATCAAAATAAAGCACCGTGGATACTCGGACACGGATCGGCACCACCACCCGCAGATCGAGCGCTCCAACGCGGTGGACACGAGCGACCGACCCGGGCTGAAGAAGACTCGGATGTCGTGGCCGTCCTCTTTTCACGGAACGACCAGCACGTCCATCGCCAACTGTGTGGGGAATAAAAGGTAAGCAATCAGACCGGGGGGTGGGGGGGGTTAAATAAGGAGCCTTTTACCTGGACTCGGCACAAAGATCCCCCCGTCCCCAGTTCGGAGGCTGCGCGAAGAGTTAACAGGCGTGAAGTGCTTTGTTTTTGGAGACGGGAGGCGTGGGTTCTCGGCGCAGCCGCTTGATTCGTTGCCGCTCGCCGGGTAGGACATTTATAAAAGCCTAAGTTTGGGATGTCATCAGTCCTCCGGAAGTGCGCTCCAGCACTAATGGGCTGACTTTGTAGCGGCGCGCTCGCCCACTCGCGCGGATGGGGACGGGCGGCACGCATCGCCGGTAGCCGTCTCCGCGCGTCGCCCCTTCACTAGATCGGGATTAAAGTAATAGCAAATAAAGTTGCTCTGGGTCTGGGTGCGTTTGATGGGAGCAAAGGTCCCCGAGCGTGCGCCGACGCGGCTGCGCGCACTGCGCGTCCGGCCAGGCGCGGGCACAGGTGCGCACACGCCGGCGGGAGCGCGCGCTGTCATGGGGATGCCTGGAGCGGAGAACCGGCGCTCGGTGCGCAGCGGGATGGCCCATTTACCCCCCCACCGGGTTTCCCCGTGAAAAAAAGCCTTAATGCGCAGCTACAATCCTGCGACCCTCAGCTATAATCACTAAATTACAGCGGCTTTATAAAGATTTAAGCGTCCTCAATTGTAAGATGCCTCCTTAATATAGCTCTCAAGCAGACAGCAATACACTTGGGGAGGGCGAAAATACCGAGGCAGAGCTTAATTGTATCATATGGAGAATTAAGTCAGGCTTCCTTTCCCCTCCAAGAAGGAAAAAAAATAATCTGGAGTTTGATAAGTGAAATTATTATTTTCACAGTAAATGCAATTTTCATGGCGATTTACATAAGTTGGAGCTTCAAGCTTTCCTCCTGAAAACAGCTGATTATTTACCAAAGCAACCCCCCCCCCCACCCCTCAAGTCGAGTGCTTGACTTAAGGGCCCAACAGCAACCCTCCCAGATAGAAAAACTCCTAATCAGAAAGCTTCTGCTGCACCCCCCAGGCTGCCACTGCAAGAGCCCCCGCGGTTAGGGCCGTCCTTCTCCCAATGTCGCAGGCTGAACCCACTCATCTACAGCCTCGCCAGGGCTAGGAGCACGCGGCCGATACTGGCGATCCGTTACCGCCGCTCGGCCGCCAGTATCCTCCGCCGAATAGAATCTCACACCTGGCATTTTGTTTTGGCTACTTGTGACTCAGTTGAATAATGAAGTGGTAAAAGAAAAAAAGAATACGAATCCCATGTAGGAAGCTCTCGTGTATTAATGCAACAGTTTTATAGGTGTGAAATGTCTGTGTGCTGAGGCGGTCCGACGTTATTTACGTGGGGTAAATTGAAAGCGATTCAGGGTATTGTGTGACCTACGCTTGTGATCAAGCAGCCAGCTCGAGGTGAGGGTTTGTTCGCTACGAGCCGGCGTGAATCACCCGCTCGGGTGGACGTGCTCCCCGCAGATAAAAAGCCCCCGAGACGTGTTTAGCTGAGTTTCCCAGTAATGAAGCCATTAGTCCCTCGTGGATCTCCCTCTGCACTTTCCCGGGGAGAGGAGACGAGCGTTTGTTGTGGCCAGATTAGAAGGAGGGTGATAGCTGGCATCACTGCTAGACTTCCCTTATTTTCCTGGGGGTCGGCAACTAGGTGTGGTTTTTCCCAGCTTGCCGGGAAGTACCCTGCCATGGCAGTAGCTGATGGCTTTTGGCCAGATGACCAGCCATTTGAGAGAATGAATATAGAAACATCAATAGCGGCTGGTGTGGATGAGCCAGGAGGCCGACATGTTTCAGTATGGTCAGATTTCGACTGCCTGTTATAGGACATTGATGCGCCTTGCGTGACGTGATTAAGAAATGGCTCGTTTGAGTGCAAGGAGACTAATTGAAGCGGCCAACAGAAAGATCCTGATATACCTGCCGTGGTCCTGTATCTAAGGATTGGGTGTTGGGTGTAAGTTGGACTGTGTCGGTCGGTCTTCAAAGAGGTGCAGAAGTGAGGCAACTTTTGCGGCCTGTGGCTGCACCTTCGAGGGCAGAATTTATCGATCAGCTCCAAGGCAGGAACTAATCTGAGAGAAGGAGACTCTCACGGTGGATTAAAATGCACCCTCAGATGCCCCGACCCCTCCTCCTGCCTCTGCGTAGCAGAGCTTGACGGTGGTGGTGTAGGCCCCTGGAGTCAAAGCGTGACGGGTTCTGTTTGGCTCTGGACTGGTATCTCCGCTGGCGCCACTCGGATGCCACAGACCGACGCCTGTTGGCTGGTGCCTTCCGAGTGAGTGGGTGAGCGAGTGAGAGAGCGAGCGTACATGTGAGTCACCTATAGGGGACTGGGGTCTTCCTCCCAGCGGGCCACGTACGGATAATCCCCGGTCTGTGCCGCTTCGCAGCTCCGTGGTGGAGAATCACCTGAGCTGGTGTGTGATTTACACCTCCCCCTACCCTGGCTTTGCATGTGCGTAGCTGGTGGACAGTCAGCTTTCCAGTGTTGTCTTGATTCACATTTCCCTGTTTCTTTAAGCTCATTGTTTAGGTTTTTCCCCTCCCTTGGTCCCGGTAATGCGGCATAGACTGGCATTTCTCAACCCAGTCCTCAGGGACACCCGGACAGTCCACATTTTTGCTCCCTCCAAGTAACACACCTGTACCAGGTATTCGGTGTTCTTGACTGGTTGATGGTTTGGTTCAGGTGTGCTGGGAGCTGGGAGGGAGCAGAAATCTGTGGGGGTCCCCGAGAACTGGATTGAGAAACACTGGCATAGACACATATGTTCACTTATATGCTACTCTGACTTACAAGCCCAAATTAAATTATTTTTGCAATGATTATATAAGGATGCCAATGGCAACAAGGATAACTACACAGTGAAGTGGGTAATGATTTCTGTGCCAGCAAGGACAGCGACGTGGTAAAGTGTGTAATGATTACAGAGACGGCCAGGACAGCTATCCAGTAAGGTGTGTAATAATGTATGTGATTATTACACTAGAGCACGCACATCTTCCCACGGCCACTTGCCCCCCGTCAGGTCGGGCCTGCCGCACAGACGGACCGCTCAATTGGTACCCAGGCACAGGGCCAGCCCTGGGCTTAGCATCCCCAGGAAATGCTTGTAGCCGGTCCAGACCTTAGCGCCGGTGTGCCACCGTGTCGCAGCCGCGGATGCCCCATGCGGAAAGACCCTCTGCGCGGCAGGTCATGGAGGATTAATCCGGATCACCGCAGCTGTAAAACACACGGGAGGCAGTCTCCGTGGAGACCGGCTTCGGGACCAGTCGATCATCCATCGACATCCAGCTTTGTGCTGCATTCGTCATCGTTGTTATTCTTTATAATAATGAATAAAAATGGATTAATCTTCTGAGAATTGTGTTTTATTGATTAGTGGATGCCGGCCGCATGTGGGTAGCAGTGTCCTTGCCCACCGCCTGGGTTGTCAGTTTGAATCCTACTTCTGCTCTGTGTGTGGAGTTTGGATCTTGTACCTGTGTTGTGCTGGTTTCCTTCATGTACTCCTGCTTTGAAAAATACAATAACATGTAGTTGTGTGAATTGATCTCTCAGAATGACACAGTGTGTGATTGTATGCCTAGCCTGCGATGGACTGATATCTCACCAAGGCTCTTCAAATCTGGCCCTCGATTCCAGGCCTTGTTTTCCATTCTTCAGTGTAACTTGTTTACTAATTACTGATTGGGTGAAGTTTTCTCATCCTGGCCCTGCTGAGCTTGTATGCATGAAGTTTTGCTCTGGGCCAGCTGAGCTGCTAATTACTTTGCTCTGGACCATGAAATGCGTGACTGAAGGCGTTCCACAATCAATGCAAGGCTGCAGATCTGCGGTAGCCACCCATCCCATTGGGGAGAGCCTCACACTCTCGGGGATGCCTGGAATCACAGGACACAATGCGGGTTAAGCGAAGATGACTGGGCCATTGTGACGAATAATCACCCACTATGTTCATCATTTGAATTAGAAGTCGTTTACAGAACCTCTTAATTGAAAAGTGTTTTGGGTGTGTTGGGTTCCCATTATTTGATTATTTGCGAAACAAACACTGGAGTAGCATTGAATTTTAATGGAATGACTCAAGCCCCTACCTGATTGCTGAAGGGCCATGAGAGATCGAGATGTGATTGGAAAATGACACAGCACACGCACTCTCGCTTTAATGCCCTTTGATTCGTCTCTGACCATTCAATCAAGGGCTGAATCACGGCTAATTAATTAAGGGCCAGAGGAGAAAGACACCCTCCAGGACGCACAGTGGTTTCGGGGGATTAAGGGTCTCTGGTTATAAGGCTTAAGAGCTGCCTCTCGAGGGGCCGGGCTTCTGTTTGCTGAGTCTTTGTGTGATTGGCTTTGAGTGTCCGGTTCCAGTGACTTTCTTTACCTATGTAGATGTCTGTGTTTTTTGTAAGTATGTATATTTTCTGTGATATACATATCTCTGTATTGCCATATTGAGCCTCATTTGATTAGCTGTCCCTGTGTCTGTTTCCTGATGCCCGTATTTGTGTAATTAGCCATGTGTGATCGGGCTGTGTGTGTGTGTGTGGTGTGTATGTGTGATCAGAGGTGTGTATTGAGGCCTGTTGACACCGGTGGGGGGGGGGGGGTGTC
>JAODKN010000045.1:15359699-15374245 GCA_026774425.1 Petrocephalus zakoni
CACTTTGGGCACAAGCCTCCAGAGATGTATGTGTACCCACTCGGAGATCCGTCACTTTGGGCACAAGCCTCCAGAGATGTATGTGTACCCACTCGGAGATCCGTCACTTTGGGCACAAGCCTCCAGAGACGTATGTGTACCCACTCGGAGATCCATCACTTTGGGCACAGCAGTTTTTACTGGTTGTTTAAATATGTAATCTCAGTTCAAATAATTCACATTATCTTCAAATTGAAGTTTAAATATTTAATCAGGCCAGTGTGTCACCAATTACACCCCCTCCCCCTAGTTAGACCTGTTGGTGTAGAGGGGTGAAAATGGCTTCCTGAGATCCCTCTGCTTTCAATGCCCTCCTTATGCTTGGCACTTTAAATAGAGGTTTCCGATAATGTCCCCCTCCATTGGATAATCTGATGTAATAATAATACTCGGACTCTGTTATCTGACCTGAAGTCAGCGCCGATGGATTATTCTTGCAGCGAGAGACTGCTCAACTATGCGCAGTCACTGCTGCCGGTGAAGCCACTCCCCAGCAAGCCCGCAAGCCTTCTCGCCTGCATGCCTGCTTCCCCGCTCCCCTGCAAGCCCGCAAGCTGGCTCGCCCGCATGCCCACTCCCCTGCAAACCCACAAGCCTGCTCGCCTGCATGCCTGCTCCCCTGCAAGCCCGCAAGTCTGCTCGCCCCCATGCCTGCTCCCCTGCAAGCCCGCAAGCCTGCTCGCCCGCATGCCTGCTCCCCCGCTCCCCTGCAAGCCCGCAAGCCGGCTCGCCCGCATGCTCGCTCCCCTGCAAGCCCACAAGCCTGCTGGCCTGCATGCCCGCTCCCCTGCAAGCCCGCAAGCCTGCTCGCCCGCATGCCCGCTCCCCTGCATGCCCGCTCCCCTGCAAGCCCGCAAGCCTGCTCGCCCGCATGCCCCCTCCCCTGCAAGCCCACAAGTCTGCTCGCCCGCATGCCTGCTCCCCCGCTCCCCTGCAAGCCCGCAAGCCTGCTCGCCTGCATGCCCGCTCCCCCGCAAGCCCGCTCGCCCCTACCAACGTGGGAGAAACTTGCTCCTTCTCTTGTTTCCGTTGCCACAGGAGATGCGGTCATTGTATCTCGGAGCTGCCATGCTACACACAGCAGTCTGCGCAGAACCTGTGAATGGAGGCCCCCGTGGGTCCCTGCCTACGCAGATACTGGACTCCGCCCTTACCCAAATGGTGGCTATGCGTAGACGTACGGCACGCTGCCTCCGCTTGGAGTCACAAAACTCATTAGGAGCGACAGATTTAACAGACCCGATGGCATCGGAAAATAGAGTCGTAAATTTCCATTCGGATCAAAATGGGGGTGGGGGTGGGGGTAGGGGTGTCAAAACAACAATCTGCCAGGTGCTAAATGCTTGAGTGAGCCAGTGGTGTTGGGGGTGGAGGGCGTGTGGAGGGGGGATTTGCATCTGTGCCTGGCAACCGAGCAAGAAAATGGCTTCCTTCACGGATGACAGGGTGGCAGGGGTTGTATAGGGGGGGCTGAGCACCATCGATAATAATTCCTAAGAGGAGTGAAGTAAAATCAAACATTAATAGATGAATATTCAGATGGAGGGACTGGGGGTTGAGTAGAGGAGCTCAGAGGCCAATCAGATTACAGATGGAGCGTCAACAAAGCCGAATGGTCACCAGATACATTGAAAATGACCGGAGTGCGTTCGTGTTTAGCAAGTAAGCGATAAGCAGGTCACTACGAGGTGCAGCTAACTGCTTTGGGGGCTCCTTCACCATCAGCTCAGGGGGGCGACTTGCTACTTTTTCATAAATGGAAGTCCAAAGAGAAGGTGAGCACTAAATGCCAAACCCCCCACTGCTCCTAGGAATGCCCTGGAAAGGGCAAGCAGATAAGCCCGACAAATGTGCTGTCCATCTACGCAGCCCGCTCTATTGCCCCAACCGGTTCTGTGTCCTCGCTCTTCATTTGTGTAGCTTGGTGGATGTTAACCTGTGGCTGTCGGTCATTCCTGAATGGTCAGCAGTGCAGGGCGGAAGTTTGCAGTTTGCAGACTTATGTCTGTAAATATTTCGCTGGCTTTTGTTGTGGAGGGGGTCCCCAGCAGCCATTGTTGTGGAGGGGGTTCCCAGCAGCCATTGTTGGGGAGGGCGTCCCCACAAGACCAGGAAACATTGAGTTAGTCAGCTATAAAAAACAACCACCAACTTTTTTTTATCAATGTTTATGCCTTTTTTTAGGGGGGGGGGCGCATTTCACAAATCATGATGCATCAAAGTGACTTGGCACAATGACAGCTAAGGACACACGCCTGTGCCCATGCACGATTGTGCCCCCCCCCCCTGTTGAGCCAGTTTTACTGTGCCTCCAGGCACTAGACGCAGCTCATGAATGTTTTATCCGTCCGACTGGGCCATACTTAAAGACCACGCTCTGTGGCAGGTCTGCCGGCCCAGGAAAGGGACTGAAGTGTCAGAGTCTCAGGTGGCGGGGGGGAGGGGGGGGTCTGTATAAACGGTCCTGCTGATGGACCAGTTATACACCCAGAGGTGGATTAATGCATAGGCTGTAGCCGAGGGCCCCCGGCAAACATCAGGGCCTCAGCCGCCTCGGGAAAAATGGAACAGTTCGTTATATCCGCCACAACGGAGTGTCCATGATGATGTCAGCCTGGGGCCCCCAGAGAAGGGAATCAGCCCCTGCATGCAGCTATTAAACACCTGGAGATGTTGCTTCATTGTTACCATTCATTAGAAATTGGCGTCTCTCCCAAATCGGGAATATGATGCAGGTTTATGTGAGCAGTGTCATCAGGTCCAGGTCCCAGCTGGGACAGACTGGTACTGGTTTTGCCGGTATCCAGTGTTCATGATCTGCAGGTGGTGCCCATCGCAACCATATGCCTGTGTTTGTAGAACAAACCATCACAACAGGGTAGTTTTACAGTTGAGTCGAAGCCGAGGGCTGGGTTCTGACCCGCTAGTCTCTGTCGGTCTTACGGTCCGGTGCCCAATCCCGAGGCTGTCAGGGTGGTGGGACTGGTATGTTCTTTGGATTTGGAATTTTAAAGGCCTTTTGCATCAGAGGCTGGTTGGGGAGGTGGGGGTCAGTGCATTCTGTATAGATGTTAATTAGCTTTTTATTATTAACGGATATTATCTTTCCAGGCAACTCTTTGTGCATTATTTTCTTCACTCACCCTTTCTGCCTGCCTTTCTCTCTCTCTCTCTCCCTCTCTCTCTCTCCCTCTCTCTCTCTCCCTCTCTCTCTCTCTCTCTCTCTCCCTCTCCCTCTCTCTCTCTCTCCCTCTCCCTCTCTCTCTCTCCCTCTCCCTCTCTCTCTCTCTCTCTCTCTCTCTCTCTCTCTCTCTCCCTTACTTCTCCCATTGTGTTTGTGGACAACCACGCTGGCTTTTTAACAGCTCTTACTAATCTATGTCTCGCAAAGAACTAATGTTATTGCTGTGGCTGTAGTGTGTGTGTGTGTGTGTGTGTGTGTGTGTGTGTGTGCGCACAAGATTTGCTATACTTGTGAGGACCAAAAGACCTCACAAGTATAGCCAATCCTGAAAAAAACACAGAATAATGAGGTCCGCGGCCAGACCTCACTAATTCACACTTCATTTTATAGAAGTCTGTGAATGCAATCAAAAAAAGTAAAAATGCCTAACGTCTTGTACTTTGCTTGGTTACTTACAGTTAAGGTTAGGGCTTGGTAGGGGTTAAGGGTGCCTTGACTGGGATTAGGGGTTTTCCCATAGAAATGAATGGTGTTGACTAAAATGTGTGTGTGTGTGTGTGTGTGTGAGTGTGTGCGTGCATGCACATCTCTCACTGAATGGGCAAACGGGAGCTCATCAATAATGCTCACCCTGCTAGTTTTTGTAAAGAGCTTTTTTAACGGACTCATGATAATGTATTGTTTAATATGAATTATTTAATATTAAAAACACTCAGTTGTATTGGAGGCGGGTTTAAACAGACGTTTTGGGGCCTGCTTATCTCGGCTGAGACTGCTGGAGCCAAAAGCTATTTAATAAATGTCAGAAAACACGTGCAGTCCATCGCACAGGACCGGGGTGACGATAATTACACTTGTTCATGTGTGTCGCTCTCAAGGCCTCCCTTTTCATTCCGGAATTACAAAAAAAAACCCAACTGAAGACTGTATAGTGATGAAGACTGCAGAGTTCCCTCTGCTGGCACGCACGTGCATCTCTCCACAGTAATGTTTCACTCTAACGTGACCACGATATTTAACAGGAAGATGCCTACGACTCGGAGCAACACACACGTAGACCATCACTAATGCTATTTACAAATGCTAATCGTTGTATATTAGTGCAAATCTGATAAACGTACAAATACATAAGACTTGAGGAAGGTAGGGTGGTGATTAGGGGGAAGAATTAGACGGGATAATCTCCCGGCTCTTAGTCTCACAAGTATGACTGCTGGGGGGGGGGGAGTAGACCGGGATGACAGGCATACCGATGCACCGTCATCTGATCATAAATCCACGCTAGCAGGCCAGCTGCTGTGCCAATGCGATGGAGGTGTATGGGGCCTTGAATATCATCGTGCTCTGCTGTTACGAAGAGTGCCTCTGTTTATCAACAGGAGATATATCTATAATTATAGATTAATTGAGAAATAATAATGCATTATTATTATTGTTGTTGTTCTTGTTGTTGTTCTTGTTATTGTTTATGCTCTAGGCCCCGTCGTGACCCAGGATAAATGGGATGTGTGGAAGGGTATAAGGAAATGGATAAATGGGATGTGTGGAAGGGTATAAGGGTGAATGGATAAATGGGATGTGTGGAAGGGTATAAGGGTGAATGGGTGGATGGATGGATAGATGATAAACATAACATAAGGATGATGGATGGATTATTACTGTTAAACCACTGGTATATGTAAATACTTCTCTTTAATGTTTTTTTTTTTGTTCTGCTCCTCGTTTTGAGGCACATAATTAAAGCTTTTGCGTTTCAGTGATCTACACCCCTACCCTAACCTTAACCCTACCCTAACCCTAACCCTACCCTAACCCCGAAACCAGTCGAAACATGACTCACCCTTTTCCTTCATCCACCTAGCAGCGTCGCTTAACTTTCAAAGGGACAGTATTTGTGGCTTGCGGGGGGGGCTGTGTATGTTTATGAATGTGATGTCAGTGATGAGATGATGTAATCTGATATTTGTGATGTCATTAGCGCGTTGGAATTACAGTAACACCGCTGCCCGCTGTCTCCAATAATACCGAGGAGAGTAATCCGTTTTGCTAATCCACCACCTCGCTGTTAATCGTTAATTACCGCGCCATTAGATGTCATGAAATGTAATAAGAGGGGGGGTGCTTCCTCACCCCCCTTCCAGAGGGCGACACAGAGCCCCCGACCTCGAGAACCCCCAGTGCCGCTCTAATGGCAAGAAGCAGATGGCGCGGCGAGGAGGGGGCGTGTTCCGATGATGTCTGTTTCTAAATCTGCAGATCGTCATGGCCCCCGGACAGCTGCAGGCCGCCGCCGCTCCGGAAGTGAGCGCCGGCCTCAGCCGTCTGAGCAGAAGTGGGGCCCGAAAATGTGCAATCGACCATAGTCCCCGCCCACTCTGTGCCATCCCTGTGCTCTGATTGGTCAATTAGACCTGTCAGTCAGAGCTCATAGTCTAAAAGCTCCCTTGGCAGTAATGCAGATGCCAGGTAAGCCGGGGGCGAGAGATGTTACTAGGGGCGTAACTAGGGGCAAAAAGGCACTATGGCAGATATTTGCTTTGGAAGACATAAAGTGTGATCGGAAAACAGTCTGGTTCAAGGTCCACGTTGTTTTGAGCTGCATAATGGATTATAGACAGGCAGTAGGCAGCCCCCCCTCTATGGGTAAGGAGGGGGCTGCACTGGGCCGGTCGGCCATTCCTCTCTCCAGAGCCTGCAGTCTCTCTATCACTCGCTCCTCTCCTTAGTCTGCAGTGAGTCACAGAGAGAGAAATAAATTACAGTAGCAGCAAGGAGAGAGAAGATGTGGAGAGAGGGAGAGAGGGAGAGAGTGGGAGGAGAGGAGGAGAGGGAGCTGGCGAGGGGGGCAGCTCTGTGTGTGGGGGGGCGGGGCTGGAGGACAGTGCGCCATGCTCCCATTGGCCGCTCTATTGGCGGTGCGGTTACAGTGCCGCACTCTCATTGGCTGCCCCACCGGCCGTGTGGTGACAGTGCCGCGCTCCTGTTGGCTACCCCGCAGCACCGAGTGGTCTCGATTTCCGCACGCTGCCCGTGTATCACCTCCGTGGGGGGGGGAAGGGGCACACCGATGGGGAATGACCAGAATGACGCAGGAGTGAGAGGCAGGGACCCCACACACACACACACACACACATGTATGCATGCACGCCCCCTCACCCCCCTGTAGCTCCAGCACAGGAATGCCAGCGAGGGCCTCGGCCCTGCTCTATTCCAGCTCCCGTGAGCTATGCTGTGGGGCTGTGGGGGGAGTTTGAAAAGCAAATAGCACCTTTACTTAGGGGGTGTCCCGCTGCCCATCTGTGAAGGATCATGCTTCTTTTTTCTATATTTCCGTGTCGTCATAAAATAATAAAGAAGAATTCTTAATAATTAGAGAAATGATGTTGGAGTGGCAGACCTGGTTCTGAGCGCGGGTGCATTTGGGTTCCAGCGGGTTGGTGATGACGGCTCTGTCACGGGGTGGGGGGGGGGGGTTTCAGCAACGCATGAAGAGGGGGCCCTCACTCTTGGGGAGGGCCGGGGCTGACTGAATGAGCTCCCCCATTAGCACGAGGTCATCCATGCCCATCCAGGGTAACCCCTTCATGCTCCCGGCCACCCAAAGTCGGCCTTGCCCGTTTACATCCACCTAACGGTGCTCCACAGCCCCAATAATTGCCCTCCTCCTGCCCCTGACCCCCTCAAGGCCAGAGTCAGACATACTCAAGGCTAGAGCTGGCTCCAGGGTTTCAGTTGAAGCCCCTACACCTTGTACCAGGGGGCATCTACATGTTAATGTCACCATGTAGAGGCAACTTGCTGGCATCCCTCTGATGTAAATCAATTTAGTCACTTTTAGTGAAGAGCCACAGATTTTCCTGAATCCATTTCTACGGACAGTTTGCAGACAACATGTTTGTGTTGTGACCTCCCTTTGTCACAGTGTGTTCTGAGCAGTACCGGAAGGTTTCAGGCCCACTGTCACTTACGGATCATATTTTGCTTTAATCTAATTTCCCGCGACGCAATATTTGCCTGATGAAAGCTGTTTTTCGTTTCTGCTGTGGACGACGCCGTCGTCCTGGTGCCTGATAATGAATAACCCAGGGCAGCGCCTTCAATGCTCACTGCAGCCGAAACGAGGATCTGAAGTGCAGCGAGCTGAAAGGCCACAGCCAAGGCCGCTGAACAGAAATGTCCGTAAGCCCCAGTGTCCATTTGGGTTAGCGGGTTATGGGTATGGGGGGAGGAGTGTACATTAGCGAGACACCGGGGGGAGTTAGTGAATGTGAGCAGGCAATCAAATGCCCCCCGCACCCTCACAGTTTTCGCCTGGGCCGTTTGGGCGGGAGTTCCGTTGCTAACCACTGTATCTGTTGCTCCCTAGCAACAGTGTTCCGAGGGCATCCCAAAGGATCCCGTGGGCCCAGAAGGTCGCAGCCCAGCCGCGGCTGGATCACTGGGCTGGACGACATCCCGCGGGGCAGCGGGCCGACGTTCGGCGCTAATGGGTAATTAGCTACGCACTCGGCGTGCTGTGAGGCCCCGCCAAGGCCCACCGGGGGTTTGCGATGGAGCCCTCCGAAGAACACATGCTAATTAATTAGCACATCCTGCAGTGCCCTGTCAGACGCGCCCAGTCCGTGACGGGCCTGGAAGACGGCGCCGTTCCTGCCGCCCAGAATCTCGCGCCTCGCCGCTTATCATGTCCGGCACAGGCCCTGGCTGCAATGTGGTTACCGTCACGGCCACGTAAAACCCAGTTGGGCGTCTTGCGTGTTTTTGAAACCACATGAGTTCATGTTTGTTTACCTCTATCCTGCCGACTCTTCTGAACCATGGCAGCCAGAGAGGTTAAAGAGACAGCCCGCCTTCCTATTGGCTGGGGCACCTGCGTCTCTGCGCTGACCTGGGCTCGTAGGAGTGCCCCCTATTTGCCCTCCAATAGCAGAGTTCGTTTCTCACGCAGGCACAAAAAAAATTAAACGCCTGGCCTCGTATTTTACTTCTTTTATTTCGCGGGCGGGAGTATTTTCTCTCCCGGATTTCTTGGCATTTCTCAAGCAAGAGAGAGACAGAGAGAAAATAAAGGTGTTAATTACCCCCTACCCTTCTCCAGATTTCTTACGGTTTGGTGTTGAGCCGGACTGGGATGGCCATCTGGACCATGCGATGGCGAAGGGTGACGCGTGTGGGAGTGACAGGCGTTTGGACACGCCGTCCTCTCCGGCACCCAGAACCTCTCTTACCTACCCAGCGCTGGTCGGGAACACGCTCGTCCACAAACCATCCCCATGGAAGACATTTACTCATTGAGGGGGGTGGGTTTTTTTCTCCAAATCTGCCTCCAATAAGTCGGCGCGCCCCCCCCCCCCCAGCACTGAATAGCAGGTTATATGACGTAAGCGCCTTGAGTCAGTGTCAGGGTGACTTTAGCGCATGGCGGTCACCTCGCACTCCTTCGCACGGTGGCGGCCATATTGCTGGCGCTCTTCCTTATTGCGCCCAGTCTGTCGTGAGCCGGCCCACCCCTGGCGGCCTGTGCTCCCGGCTCCAGTTCGGCCGGCATGCGTCTCCCTCTCCCCCAGGTTTCCCATGCCCAGCATCAGCCCCCTCTGAACCGGGCCGCCCTAATTTATGAGAGTTGTCTGCCGATGCCAGTGGCGCCCCCCTCTGGGAGTTAGTGTCGGTGCAGTTTATGGGGAAATACTGGTTTATTTTCGGCTTCCGTGCCTCTGGTCCTTTCCCATAAAAATTCCACGGATGTCGGTACAGATTCCCACGGCGGCGTGCCGTTTGATGTCGCATAAGCATACAGTGAGCCCAAGGCTGATCGCCACACACCGTTTGGCGCGATCAAAGCCCCCCCCGGCATGGCGCTCCATGTTTGGCTTCCCGTCTGCTTCCCAAGGCCCCTCTGGGCTTCTCCTGCCTCTGGCCTGGCTCTGTGGGAGATCCCAGCTTCCCTCCAAAGAGAAAGCTCATCACTGCTGAACTAATATCAAAAGAATTCAAATAGCAGTAATTTTTTTTTTTACTGGTAGAATTAAGACTTTCATATTCTCTGTGTTTCCTTTTACGGGGATTAAATAAAAATACTATTTCAAAGGTTTCATTATGTGCTGCTGGTTACAAATTGAGTCCTGCTTTTATTTTTCATTTTACGGCATGAGGAATGATTTGCCTGCAGTTAAGTTTTTCTGTAGCTTGCCAGCCAGCCGAGCTGCGTGGGGTCAGGGAGATATGCCCGTCCGGGTTTTAACTCGCCAGGAAACACAGTAACTTGCCGGCAATCAAATAAGGGGGTTTGAGGTGACGGATTTATTTCTGTGGAGAGGGATGATAGGGTCTCTCCCAGCAGTGATGCCCTTTACGCGTCTGTAACCGGGAAGGTAATATTCCTGAGAACGCCCCCTCCCCACAGAAAGGTCCCTCACCACCCAGAATAGAGCGAGGCCTCATTAAAAATCACCCGTAATATGTTCAATTAATGCAGAATAATGGGAAAGCCTTTCATCATCGATAATGACGGCGGCGATAAGGAGAGGAATGAGGTCACTGATGATAGCTGTGACGGAAAGCTACCCCCCCCCCCCACACCACCCACATTCTGTGCCTGATCTCGGTCTAAAAGCTCCGCCCCTTAGACTCCCATATCACAAAAGATGATAAAAATGAGTTAATTAATAAATAATAAATAACACCATCATGCAGTTCAGGCCCGGGGAGTAGTTTAAAGCATAACCGGTGGCTGATCGTCCCGCTCCAGCTTCGATCTCCTGGCTCTGCCCCGTTAGGATGCCCCGGTGGAGAGGGCGGAAGTGGGGGGCGCGGGGGGTGGTCCCTGCTTGCCGTGTGCCTAGCCCATCTTTCTCCTTTTTTTCCCCTCTCCTCCCCCAGATTCGACGTGGAGAATGGCCTGTCCACCGCACGCAGTCCGCTGGACTTGCAGGCGAGTCCCGGGCTGGTTCTGCACCCCGCGTTCCCGCAGAGTCAGCGGCGCGAGTCCTTCCTGTACCGCTCGGACTCCGACTACGACACGTCCCCCAAGAGCATGTCCCGAAATTCCTCCGTGACCAGTGAAGGGTGAGTGACCCACGGGGGGCCCTGGGTGTTAGCTGTCCGCCTCAGCTCCCGTTTGACCTTTGACCTTTGATTGCCTCTGTCCCGTAGATTAGTGCTGGTTAGGCATCTAGCGACTGATGGACACCTGCCCAGACTACTGAGGACCACCAGCCCACAGCACACGCCACACCTGCACAAAACCCCACCCGTTACACTTGATTATTTAGCAGCCGCTTTGATACAAAGCGACGCGCAGCTGAGCATGTTAGCCAGTCGCTAGAGCGATTGAGGTTAAGGGCCTTGCTCACGGGTCAGAGAGTGAAATCACTCTCTCAGTCAAGGGATTTGAACTGTTGACCTTCTGACCCCAAAACCAGAGAGCCTAACGGCGCCCACACCTCTAAATTCCATACCTCAGTGGAGCACTGGAACACTCTGACAGTATGCTGTCCTTCTGCAGTTTACAGAACATGTTCATACCGCCTCAGTGGCAGAAACACAGCTCCCCTACCCGGCAGCTGCGTGTTAATCGCTCCTCTAAACCCCCCCCCAAACTGTCTAATGACCCCTTTTTCAGATGGACTGCTCTCCCTCAGTCTTCCCCCTTTCACCCTTTTTTTTCCTCTCCATTTTCATTCCTCTATTGTTTCCGCATTTCTTTTTATTTACCACCCCATTCTTCCCTCTCTCACTGCCACCCACCCTGCTGTTTGCTCTCTCTCTCTCTCTCCCCTGCAGACATACGGAGGATCTCATCGTCACCCCCTTCGCTCAGGTGAGTCCCGGTGGTGCCCGCGTCACTGCCGGGTTTCCTCGGTAGACGCTCTGAATCTGCAAGGAGCCTATCATTTCCGCGCTGCTTATCTCTGCCTCTCTCTCCTCTGGCCTTAAAAGGTGTTGGCCAGTCTACGAACTGTAAGAAGCAACTTCACCATCCTAGCCAATGTCACCACACCCACCGCCAACAAGTCAGTACCTTCCTGTCTATCACGGTAGCCAAAATCCCGCCCCCTGCCATCACCCTCCAATCAGCCTCGCTTGTGTGTGTCTCTCTCAATCCTCATTGATCTGTTGTTGTCCCGCCCCTTCCCTTTGCGGCTCCCCCCAGATGTTTACATGCCATGTGCCAATCATTTACACACAGTCTAGTGTTTTTTTTGTGGGGGGAGGGAGGACAAAGATTTTTCCATGGGGAACAGGTTTTTACAAAGGGACACAACAACAAAAACTTAATCAAATGGAAAGGAGAGACCAAAAACATGCACCAGGAGACAGCTAGACAACACGGCCGACGCTCATGCCACTCCTGAAAAGGGCAGCTCATATGGGACAGCCTGTTTCGGCTGCTATGGGTCCCCAAGATGCAGCCGTGATACGTCTGAGTGCCGGTTTTGACGTGATGGGAATATTAAAGCTGCCGGGGCTCTGAACACGGAGTAGAACTGCACAGAACCAGTGGGATTTCCCAGATGGGACTCGGAAAGAGCTGACTGCCAAGACCGACCAGAACCTCATTCATATGTGTATTTATATCTGTAATATATTTTAAAATCTAAAGATACTGTGCAGGTATTATTATTGTTGCATAAATTAGGGAGCATAACCGGCAGATAACCACACATCTCAGCCAACACAAACACTCATAAAATCAACAATGGCATAGAATTCTGAAAACTAATGTGAGCTTCAGAGAGACGGAGACATGAGACAGCGAAATAAACATAAGATAAGGGTGGCACCGGTAACCGGCCCAGCGCCGCAGAAGCGACCACTCGCCATCTACATCCCAGCGGGGCACCCGCGTCATTAAACACCCTGCGGGGTGCCGTCAGAAGAGGGGGTGGGTCCCGCAGGGGAGCTGCCAAGGCCGCGGGTGCGTTCTCCTGTAGCGTGTCGCCGCCGAGGCCACGGGTGCGTTCTCCTGTAGCGTGTCGCCCCCTAGGCCGCAGGTGCGTTCCCCTGTAGCGTGTCGCCGCCGAGGCCGCGGGTGCGTTCTCCTGTAGCGTGTCGCCGCTGAGGCCGCAGGTGCGTTCCCCTGTAGCGTGTCGCCGCCGAGGCCGCGGGTGCGTTCTCCTGTAGCGTGTCGCCACTGGGCCTTTTATGCGGGACAGAAATGGCATGAGAGGGTGAAAGAGGAAAGGAGGAAAAGAAAAAGAGGAGAGAAACACTAAATGGCACCGTAAATAATAACCAACCGTGAAACACGACAACATGCTGAGGTTCAACCTCTGGGGGGGATCGGCTTTTCCACTGGGGGGTTTCCCTGCTCTCTGGGAGGGATTCTCCACCCGCTGGGGGGATTCCTGTGTCCACTGGTGCTGTTCCCCCTGCCCCGTGGTGATAATCCCCCTCTCATCTGGGGGATTCCTGTGTCCATTGCTGCTGTTCCCCCTGCCCCGTGGTGATAATCCCCCTCTCATCTGGGGGATTCCTGTGTCCATTGGTGCTGTTCCCCCTGCCCTGTGGTGATAATCCCCCTCTCATCTGGGGGATTCCTGTGTCCATTGGTGCTGTTCCCTGGGGCCGGCGGGACAGGGAGCCAGTGATGCGGCTGGGATACGTCTGAACACCGGGGTCAGAAATGGTGCCTTCCAGACCCTCTGAATGTGGACTAGAATGCAGGGCCGGCCCGACCCTTTTCAGAGCCCTAAGCAATATTTGATTAACCTAGTCGTCATTTGTCATCTTTCTTTGCATTATGACAGGCTGCTCAGATGGGGGTGGTGCCCCCTGGTGGCCTCTTGGCTCTGAGCAGCCATTAATTTCACTTATGCCTTGGGCCGGCCCTGTCAGAATGGCAGAGAACCAGCCAAACTCAGGTTTTCCTTAAAGGTTTTATGTAACGACACTGACAAAAACAGCTGGATGGAAAATGAAGCTACGACTTTTCGCCGACGGTCACATCTGGGGGGAGAGGCGGCTTGAGGCACAAGGAGCTGAATTCTGGCTGTGAAACATCGATAGTCCGTCCTCGCTTTAACACCAGTGAGATGGTTACAAAGTACTGCCGTCGCTGTGCCTTTAGGCAGACCATCTGCAGGTGCAGGAGACCTGAAGCTCCATAGAGACAGCCAGAGGTCAGACAACAAGGCAAAGGAAAGAGGAAGTGAACTATGAAAGGTCTCAGAGGCTGCCAGGTCTCTGAATTCCCCGACAAAACAGGGAATGATTTTCTCTTTTCAACCAGCAGAGGGAGACAAACACACCTACATCCTTCTTACATACACAAAAGTCACACTGTAAACCGTTGGGGGAGTGGGGGGGTCATAGCCGAACAGTGTGCCTCCTTCATCTATACGGTGTACATTGATTGCTGCAGCCTGTGCATACAAAGCAAGCCAATGGCAAACTGGAAACTATCCAGCACATCAATTCAAGCTGGTATCGTACATATAATGGAGTGTACAGCTTGCGTGTTAAAACTAGTTTTAACGCCCCTCCCCCCTACACACACACTCACACGAGTCCTTTAATGCAAATAAAAATGGTTGGCAGTATAAGCTGCGCTTTCCGATTGGTCTCCAACGTGTTTTCAACGTCTGCTTTTTTTTCTTGGGTGTAATGCCTCTTGTGTCCACAGGAGGACCCCGGTGGCAAGCACACCGACGGTTCCCAAGGCAACGCTTTCAGGTAGGTTTAACCCTCTGTCCCGAAAACTCAGCCGAAGCACCCTCTCTCTCACACACACCTGTGTACTGAGGTACAGTCTCATATACACACACACGCACTGTAACTTGAGCCACACTAAAGCCCCCCCCCGTAGCCCACTCTCTCCATGTAGAGAAGTACCAGCTGGTATGGTGTATGAGACACAGTGCGTGTGTTTGTGTGTTTGTGTCTGTGTGTGGTATCCCATCATGCCTGTCTCCCCCACATAGAAAAACCAGCTGGCATTGCTTACGTCTGCGTATGTCTACGCGCGTGTCAGTGTGTGTATGTTTTGGTGTGTCAGTGTCTGTGTCTCTGTGTGCATCTGTGTGTCAGTGTCTCTGTGTGCATCTGTGTGTCAGTGTCTCTGTGTGCATCGGTGTGTCAGTGCCTGTGTCAGTGCCTCTGTGTGTATCTGTGTACCAGTGTCTCTGTGTGCATCTGTGTGTCTGTGTCAGTGTCTCTGTGTGCATCGGTGTGTCAGTGTCTCTGTGTGCATCGGTGTGTCAGTGTCCCTGTGTGCATCGTTGTTTCAGTGTCTCTGTGTGCATCTGTGTGTCAGTGCCTCTGTGTGTATCTGTGTACCAGTGTCTCTGTGTGCATCTGTGTGTCTGTGTCAGTGTCTCTGTGT
>JAODKN010000045.1:15374345-15384492 GCA_026774425.1 Petrocephalus zakoni
GCATCGGTGTGTCAGTTTCTCTGTGTGCATCTGTGTGTCAGTGTGTCTGTGTGTATCTTCTGTTAGTGTCTCTGTGTGCATCTTTGTTTCAGTGTCTCTGTGTGTATCATTGTGTCAGTATCTCTGTGTTTATCTGTGTTTTAGTGTCTCTGTGTGCAGCTTTGTGTCAGTGTCTCTGTGTGTATCTGTGTTTGAGTGTCTCTGTCTGTGTCTGTGTGTCAGTGTCTTTGTGTGTCAGTATCTCCTTATGTATGTCCATGTAATTATCTCTGTGTGTACCTCCGTGTAAGTATCCCTGTGTGTACCTCCGTGTAAGTACCCCTGTGTGTACCTCTGTGTAAGTATCCCTGTGTGTACCTCCGTGTAAGTACCCCTGTGTGTACCTCCGTGTAAGTACCCCTGTGTGTACCTCCGTGTAAGTATCCCTGTGTGTACCTCCGTGTAAGTATCCCTGTGTGTACCTCTGTGTAAGTATCTCAGTGTGTACCTCCATGTAAGTGTCCCTGTGTGTACCTCCGTGTGCCATTTCTCGCCCCTCATAGATGAGACGTACCAGCAGCTCGCACGTGAGACACTCGAGGAGCTCGACTGGTGTCTGGACCAGCTGGAGACGATCCAGACACATCGCTCTGTCAGTGACATGGCGTCTACAAAGGTACCGATCAGTGTGACGCTGCACAGGCCACACCCAGCAGCCAATCGGGCTGCTTGCAGAACCACTCACCAAACCTCATATTCGATCAGATGTGGAACCCTCTACTGTACCCTCTACCAGAACCACGTACAGAAACTAACCCAAAACCCTGCCACTTCAAACCTCCTTCTTGCTAAACAGACGATAACATTAACAGTCATTAATAAGCATTAAATCCTGCATCGTGCCCCAACTCTAAGTACAAAATCCCGCTACATATACAATGCACATATCAAGCTTTCTTACCACGAGTGTGTGACTGTGTGTGTGTGGGTGCGTGTCTGACTCACAATGTGCATGTGTGCGCACATCAGTAATCTGTGTGTGTGTGTCTTTGTCTGAGACAGAGAGTGAGAGAAAGAGTGTGTGTATGTGTTTTTATAATGTGATGAAGAAAGACCTTATAGTATTTCTGCACATTTGTCTCCTTATTTGTGAGAGTGAGAGGCTGGAAATATATGTAAGCTGGTGTGTGTGTGTGTGTGTGTGTGTCAGGATGAGATGCAGGTGAGAGCAGGCTTTATGGGTGTGGGAGCCAGATATGGAGGAGGATGGGGGGGGGCTGGGGGTGGAGAGACAGCCAGGGAGAGTGCAAAAAGAGGAGAGAACAGGGGAAAAGCTGGGAGAGAGGAGAGGACAGGGGGAGGGGGAGAGGGTCCTGATGCTGATGCCTTTCGCTATAACCTTGGTTGCTATGGAACAGTAGCAAGCTCTGCCCTTCCCTGTGAGCCATTGGCTGGACGCCACGGCCACCAGGCATGAGGTCTGGACTCTGACCAATGGTGGCAGAGCTACCCTCCTCACCGGCTCGCCATCTTAAAGAGACAGAGCGCTATTTAGCTGTGTTTTTCCGGGAGGGGGCTGGGCGTAGGCAGAGCGGTGGTTTGGCGGGGGTCTGCCACAGGACATGGGCAGGCATAGAGCGCCGAGCAATTACTCCGAGCCTGCGGTGGATCAGAGCTTGGCGGAGCCACATCGCGAGATGGATGGAGCAGGAGCGCACAGCGGCGGGCGGACACACGCACAAACGCACGCACGCGTACACACAGCGGCAGGCAGGCACGGGCACGCTCCCTGAGCGCGCGCCCGCGCTCACACACACACGCGCGCGCGCACACACACATACACACACACACATGCTTGCGAGTGCACTGGCTGATTAGCCAGCGCTACGGCAGCAAATCCAGGGGAACGGAGAAAAAAAAAACATAAAAACGGAAGAGGAAAATCGGCCCCGTTGGGAGAAAGACGCCGTAGCGTCTGGCGGGAGGAAGCAGGGTGCTGACTCGGAGAACGAGAGGGAGACTGCGGCAGGAGCGCGGGGGGGAGCCAGGGGAGGATGGAGGGGAGGTGAAGGCCCATCCCCCGGCGCCGTGCTGTGGGGGGGGAGACGCACAGAGGCTGTTTTTCCGGACCGTAGGTGTACCGCCGCTGCCGCCGCTCCGTGGCCCGGACCCGCGCCTCTCTCCTTCCGCGGTGCCCTTCAGACGCTCTGTCCCTCTCGCCGCTGCGCTCTGTCCCCCCACCCCCCCCACCCGCTATACCCGGCGAGGCCTCAGGGAGGCGCCGTCCAAGGGAGCAGCTGGGCTTTTTTTTCGCCGGGATGCCGCGCAATGTCTTCACCAGCGGGCTCTGGCGGGGGGCCCGGCTTTCGGGTCGCGACGGGGCGCCCCGTTCCCGGATCGGGGGCCGAACCCGGTGCTCGGGGCTGTGAGGTTCCCTGGTGGCGCCTGTAGGGGGAGACTCCGAGCGCCGTCAGGTTGTTTTTTTGCTGCCGATTTGCTCGACTCCTCTCTTGGCTCTCCTGCCTCTCCGAACCCCCCCGGGGGGGCCATCGTTCTGGAGTGCCCCACCCCAGACCGCTGCGGCCTCCTCCCACGGACCCGGACCACACCCACATGCGGCTGGGGCCCCAGGACGGCCCCGCGGCCCCTGCACTACTGCTCCGCCTGCCTGTGCCAGTGCGCTGTCCCGCCGGGCCCCCAGAACATGGGCGTGGCGGAGGAGCCGGCCAGCTCGCCCCGCACCTCTCCCATCCCGGAAGTATATTCATCCAGCTGCGGCCCCCTGCGCTCCAAGGGTGGCTCCGAGCTGGAGCTGGACGCGGCGGCTGGAGGGGTAGGCGGACCCCCAGACCGCATCCTGGACGGGAGGGGCCCGACCTCCGAGGTGCGCCGGATGCCCCTGGTGGACTTATTTTGTGAGACCTGCTCCAAACCCTGGCTCATTGGCTGGTGGGACCAGGTAGGGCGGGGCAGGGCGGGGCAGGGCGGGGTATGTGGGTGGAAAAAGTTGGAGTGGGCGGAGCAAGATGGGTGGGTGGGGTTAGTGGGTGGAGGCGGGGCTAAGTGCCTCTGTGTAGTCGAGGATGTGCATGTGTGAGTCTGGTGCTGCTGCTCCTTCCTGAGGTTAAACTAGTACCCAAAGAATCAGTTATGTCATTTCTAACACCGTCTGTCAGCTGACAAGAGCAGCACATGGCGTGGTCGTCTTTCTGCTGGCTTCTTTTTTTCGCCCCCTTGTTTTTGTTGGCTACTTGTTTGCAGAAAATCTGCACCTCCCCCTCCCCCCCCCAGCCGCTCCGTACCTGAAGCTGTCCTTGCAGGGACCCCGGCTGTGCTCACAGATCCAGTTCCGTTTAGGATGATCTGATCCCGCTGGCAGAACTGCACCTGTTTTCAGACACTTGGCAGGTCTGCCGTGTTCTTGCCCTGCTCCCCCTGCCAGCTACCTCCTGTCGTCCCCAACGCGAACGTCATTGTCCCCGATCTCTGGTCACCCTCCCCAGCCCTGCTTTATGCTTTATGACCTCTTGACCTTCATGGTCCTCCAAGCCATGTTCTCCTACCCCATGTTCCCCAGTTCCATGAGCACCTAGGCTTAAGGTTGTCACCGAGTCATGCTGACTGTGACTCCTTCCTCTCCAATTTTGTGACTCCTGCCTCTTAGCAGGACTCAGTCTTTGATTTGCACTAGGTCTGGTTTGTTCCTTTGGTTTAACTTACTGGGGCGAAACCCCACCTGTCCAGCCCAGTTTGTCTTTAGGTTACCACATAAGCATCACACCATCTCATGTCCCAAAACAGGCTCTCCAGTACCCTTTGGACAAAGCCGGTTTTTGGGAATCACACCGGAATTCTGCAGCTTGCCGTGGCTGTGGGGCCATGTCCCTTCAGGACCCAGGACACCTACCTTTTATCACAACACAGGGAACCCACATGCCCTGCTAGCCCCGAGGTCCTGACGGAGAGGCAGAAGTCCACAGGGTCCTCGATGTGGCCCCAGAACTCTGTGTTCCTCCCAGGACTGAACTCTCATAGTCCTTAAAAGTTCTAGGTTCGTACCTAGAGACACTCTGTGCTTGCAGACGGCTATAGATGCCCCCACTCCTTGCCTGTTTTTATGTAAGACTGCAGTAAGTCCTTGGTAGAAGTGAATATGAGGATTTTCCAGTAGCACAAGGAAGCAAAATAAAACCAGTGTTTAGAAGTAATTGTTCATAGATTACTCAAAATTGTGTAGTTACTAGTACCCCATGCAGTCCATCGGTGAGCTGTTTGGAACCTGAATGTATGGAGGTCACCAGTCTGGCTCTTGGTGCCGTCCGTGACCCGGCTTAGCTGCTCAGCCTTGTTTTGGGAGCGGATATTGGCAGCTTGGGTTTCGTGGTCCTATCCCCCAGCAACATGACTCAGCATTTTCCAGAGCACGTCTTTTGTGTGGTGGTCAGGTTCTGTGCCCTGTGTTGCCCGGTCCCCACCTTAGTGTGATGCCTGAATCACCACACTGTGTCACGGCATCTGTTGGCTGTGCTACAGGAGCTGTGTAACCAGTATGTGTCTGTATAGGATAGCTGTGTCAATAAGCCTAAGTGGTTTTATTGTGTTATTGGGTTTGAATGCGCTGCTTTTGTTACTGTGTTTGTAAAACCTAACTGTGCTAAACAGCCTTTATTAATTTTTGGTTAATTATTGGTCTGACTGTGCTCTTTATCCTGTGTTAATCATTAGGCTGTGTCCGGGAAAACAACAATGTGTTAGATAGGCTTTGTCATCAGAAGTGTTGTATAGCTGGTGTAAAAAAGTGGGCTGAATATGTTCAAGAGTCTGTCTTAATCATTTATCTGACTGTGTTTCTCAGCCTGTGTTCATCAGCTGTCTGCCTGTAATATATAGTCTATTTTAATCAGCAGTGTGCCTATAGCCTATGTTAATTATCAGTCTGCCTGTATCATGCAGCCTGTGTTATTCAGAAGTCTGCCTGTGTCCTACAGCCTGTGTTAATCAACAATCTGCCTGGGATATGCATCCTGTGTTATTCAGCAGTCTGCCTGTCTCATATACCCTGTGCTAATTAGCAGTCTGCCTGCAGCCTGTGTTAATCAGCAGTCTGTCTGTGTCATACAGCTTGTGTCAGTTAGCAGTCTGCTTGGGGCATGCAGCCTGTGTTAATCAGCAGTCTGCCTGTGTTATACAACCTGTATTAAGTAGCAGTCTGTCTGTATCATGTAGCCTGTGTAATCAGTAATCTGCCTGTGTCACAGCTTGTGTTAGTCATTGGCCTACCCATGTTATTTAGCCTGTGTCAATCAGCAGTTTGCCTGTGCCATGCAGCCTGTGATATCAATAGTCTGCCTATGTCACACAGCTTGTGTTAAAATGACTGTGAGGTTCCCTGGCTTCCCCGATTCTGACAAATTCCTGATTATTGTGCTCGGTCATCACAAGAAAGCTGACCCTAGAATGAATCCTTTCGCCCTGCGCTTACGCCCTGCGCTTACGCCCGCCTACATCTCCCTGTCCCTCCGCTTCCTCACAATATTCCCTCACAACCTTCACACCTCCCACAGTTGCTATGGAAACGGCTGCTGTCATCCGCCGCATGTTAATTAAAGCCCCCCCCCCAAAACATATACATGCCGACGCACAGACTCAGCGTGCCTTGACACGAAAGCGCACCTGCATCGAGGCCACTGAGCAGCCAGAAGTATTCTTCAGGACAGTCTTATGTAACCATGGCGATGTAATGACAGCAACATCAGCCCTGTTAAAGTGTTAATGGAGCGAGGCAGAGAGATTTGCAGCGATGTGCCAACCCCAGGTTCAAAGGGGCTGGCGAGCCCTGGATCTGCAACGTCACAAGCCTGGTAAACTTTAACTTCTGCCATAAGCAAGCAGGCTGTCTCTCTGCTGATAGTACCAGTCAAAAGGACAGGAAATCAGACATCCCCAAACACCTTTCAGGCTGATACCTCTCCCCATGATTGCCCCAGACAGCTGGTCCTGGGGGCTTCCTGCTTACATAACAGCATTTGTTTCAGTGCTATAACTCTGGATCTCAGTGCAGGGCTGCATCACCTTCTCTGTTCTATGCGTGACCAGCTGGTACTGCTCTTTGTCTTGAGACATCACGTTATTGTCACAGGTCTGTGTTTCTGTCCGGTTTCTCCCAGAGGTCAAAGAACTGGTGTCTCAGTATTGGTTGTAAAGTCGGGTTGGTTCTAGAAGGCTGGCGCTGTTGGGAATGTGGGTCAGCTTTGGGTCGAATGGACTCCGAGCTTCCCTGAGATGCAAAGGTCGTCCGCGTTCAGCTGGAACCTCGGGGAAGTTGGGGCAGCTCCACCGATTTCTAAACGGCCTGTTTTTTTTACCCCGTCTTTAGTAAGGGAGTCGATCTTTGTGTTTTATTGGGATCAGTTTGACGATACATTGATTAAAATACAGCTCCGGTCTCTGTGGGATTCACTTGTGCCTCAATGTAATGTGAACCTCTTTTAATTTAACAGACATACTATGAAAAAAAACAGCTCATCTAATACTTATTGAATGGAAAGAACCTTAAGTATGTTACCGTGGTTACAGAGAAGGCCTATTTACTTAATGCATGGGGACAATTAAGAGCAGCTCTGTGTTGGTTTCATGTTCGGCTAATTGACTGTGGAAAGTCCGTTTCAGAACGTAACGTCCATAGAGGATGACCAGCAGCAGGATTATCCTTAATCAGAAGTTTTGGAAGTCTTTGGGGGTGTATTGGCAAAAGGCAAAAAAATGGAAGTGAAGGTCACTGAAAGGTCACCAGTTGGGCTGCTGGGTTGGGCCACCACAGTGTATGGAAAATGCTTCTGTGGAAGTTATGTTGTGGTCACTTAAAGGGAAAGGGATTATGGGTAACTGTTCTCATGCTGATCAGGCCAGTTGCCCCGGGAGGTGTGTCGCTGTACGTACTCTTGCCCGTTCATCTTGGGTTGTATCGGTTATCAGGGCCACAGAGTATTTCATTGTGGTGCCGCCTTGCCTGCGCTTCTCCTCTTAGATGATGATGCTGTTTTGTCTCTTACGCGGCCCGTCAGACATTACAGGTGTCCACAGCCGTCTGAAGCCGCTCCCTGTCACCCCCCCCAAACAGAATGGATGGTTTGGTCTGTCCACACTCCTCATACTTGATGAGAGGACAGCTGTGAGGAGATTAGCATGTTTCACACGTCTTGTGTGGATGCGCCAGCCAGTTGCCCCTGGTATTCAAGCATCCTCTTTTTTTATCAATACTTTTGTGTAACATCCAGCCATCTTCTCATTTTCAGCCAGGGTCATGTGGGGGAGCTGGCCAGGCGGGGGTTGATGTCACATGACCCTCCCACCCATCTCTGGCTGCACCAGGGGACACATGGCTGGGGTACACCCTGGAAGGGATGTTTTGTGTAGCTAAAAGTACTTATTTATACCAGTGTACAGAAAGTTTCAGCTGAGAAAACACAGACCAGGCAGAATTAGGTCATTACCTGCTGTTATTCTCCTTCCCTCCCCAGAAAAACACACAAAAATAAACCAGAATCTAGTTTACAAAGTGAAACAAGTCCTCTTAGTCAGCTACTATGAGGGAGGAATGTGAGGTAACCGCTGTGGTCAAGGTTAAAGACTGGCCACAATTAGGAATAGCATTTAAGAAAACGCAATTAGCAAAGACAACGGAGACTAACTGGTGCTTTTAATAGCTGTAAATAATTAAATGAATTCGTGAATGTGCTCAGAGACAGTTCACGAACCAGCAGCCAGGACACAGGGGACTTTTAATTGCTACTGATGTATCTATCCCAAGTGCGGAGCCCACTGGCGAATCCCGACATCCCATGAAACTGGCCAATGGAAGAGCGGCAACGCCGAGACCCGTCCGCCAATCCCCAGGGACTTTGGGAGCGTGTGCAGATGCCCCTGCTGCCTGGTGTAGGCGGCCGGCAGGCTGACCCCGATCGCAGCTAGAGGACATGGTGCTATGACGGCGCCCAGACACACCAGACGCTGGCTGTCTCTCTGCCGCTTTGCTTCCACGGAAACATTAACCCTTAGCATGTAACTTAAAGGCTCAGTCTAGCATTTAGCATTAGCTGTGCTTTTCCCCCCTAAGTGCCCTGCTGGTGTCTTTAATGGTGTTTATGATAATAAGCCACTATCTGTCCCGTTTCGTTACTGACCCTCTCCGCCGGCCCCCTCTCACGTCTCCGAGAGCCCGCGCAGAGTTGAGGCGTGACCTTGAGAAAGGTCAGAGGCGCTCAGCTTAGCGCAGGTTCCATTCTCAGACTGTCACCCAGCCAGCCAGCCAGCCCCTCTCCCAGCATGCCTCAAGACTGACTTTGAGGATTCGGTTGCTAGGGAAACCTGTCTGTTACCATAGAGATTATTCCGTGCAGATGGATCGGTCAGTAGAACAGAGAACTTGTCCGAGGGGTCTCACCGAAACTCTTTTGTGTGTGTATGTGTGTGTGTATGCGTGCATGTCTGTGCATTGATCGAGGACCTAATATCCTCCCGGAAACATTAACGAAATACACACGTCACTAATAAGATGTATTATAGGGACACAGAGGGGCAACTGCTCCTACAAAGAGACTTTAATGAGAACAGATATTAGAGGCACAGAACAAGACGGCAGAAACACACTCCTCCAGTCACAGTTTTACAACAGGTACATCAGCATACAGGATACGTCAGACATGCCTGACACAGACAGGAAACAGTGACCCAAACTCCTAATCCTGACCTACCAGCTGGGGCATGTTATGATTGGAAACTAAATTTCAGAATAAAAGCCAGCACACCCAAACCTTATTACTAAATAAGATCATGCAACACTGTAAGAGTCTTGTCTCTTTACTGCAGGGCACTGGCTGCCCCCCTGTAGTCCAGACTTTTATTCTGACACATGTGACTCGCAGCCGTGCTCGCACCAGCCCCCACCTGCTCTTCACATCTGGATCAGGCCATTTTGATCCATCCGAAACAGTCCAGGCCTGGTCAGGGTGCCTGGGGAGAGATGGCACTCTGAATCCATCGATTGTTCCCCGTGTCCTGATAGTTCTTCCGGGATGGAGATTGTGACGTGACATAAATTATATGCAATATATTAACACAGTATATACAGGCGTAACACACATACACACAGCATCTCTCTCACTGACACAGGCATGCAGACCCCACATCTGCACCACATACAGATTCCCAGACATGCACCCTGATAAATGACCCACACACCCCTATCAGCCCCCTTAGGGTCCGGCCATCTCACTGCGGGGTCTCCCCTTCACCTGCCCTTTGTTTTATTCACACCCTCTCTCCTCCGCCTCCCCCAGTTTAAGCGGATGCTGAACCGGGAGCTGTCTCACCTGTCTGAGATGAGTCGTTCCGGGAACCAGGTGTCAGAGTACATCTCCAATACGTTCCTGGGTGAGCGTCACCGTCTTTACGTCCGCCTACCAGCACCTCTGCATTTACACCTGGACCACCACACCAGTGCATGACCCGCACCGGTGCTCAGTCACGCCTCATGCTGTCTGACCCGTACCCGTACAGGCTGCTGCTCATCCACCCGCGTTCTTTGAGCTTTGTGTTCTTTCTTACCCCAGAATGTACCTACACCCAGCGGTGGTGTTTGCCAGCACTCCAACTGCTCATTGGCTTGGGGCCCCCTGTTGGTGACAGATTATGAAACAATTAATTACTTAATCTTCTGGCTCTTCCCACTACTGATATACTTTGTTTTTAAAACATCTTGTAGGAGGGCAGAGTGACTTTTAAAGGGGTCCCCATAAACAACAATCCCAGCCCTGCTGATACCCCTGCTCAATTCTCCTCCCCCGGCCCCTTGCCCCTCCAGACAAGCAGAACGAGGTGGAGATCCCGTCACCCACGCAGAAGCAGCAGGACAAGCCCATGTGCCACATCAGCGGAGTCCGGAAGCTCACCCGCAGCTCCAGCCAGGCCAACTCCATCGTGCCCCGCTTCGGGGTCAAGACTGAGCATGAGGACGCACTCGCCAGGGTAGGCATGGGAATGTAGGGCGGATCAGTGGGAAAGATCGCAGTGGGGCAGTGGGGGTGGAGTCTTTCTGGATCCCTGTGTGGGGGTGGAGTCTTTCTGGATCACTATGTAGGGTGGGTGGGGGCAGTGTGATTCTGGATCC
>JAODKN010000045.1:15398682-15410396 GCA_026774425.1 Petrocephalus zakoni
TCCCGCTGTGTGACGCTCGGTGCGCTGTGTCCCTCAGGGTGTCTGTGTCCGAGCTACAGAGCCACCCAGAGCTGGACCCGGATGGCGATGGCTCCTTGACCGACACAGAAGCTCAGGTACCTCCCCGATTCCTTACCGGAGTTAATGCGGCGGTTTATGCTGCGTTCCATCTGAACTCGGAAATCAGATTTAGTGAGTGCCAAAGCCCCCCAAAGTGAGAGCCCTGACTCGGGAAGTCAGAGGAACCTCAGGATTAAGGCGGCTGCCTCCACAGAAGCGAAAGATGTAGTTATACTCGGTTATACTACAGTGGCTAACAATGAACCTGCCTGGGACTGGTATTGCTTGACTTCTGACTTTCTAACTCTGACTTAATGGCACGCAGCGTTAATCACAGGGGTGTTTTGTAGCAAGGGATTCTGGGAGTTGTCTTCTGTAATGGTTGTCTGTTGTTATTGTGAATGACAAGTAGTGAATGACATGTTGGAGGGGGGCGGTTTGAAACAGGGGCTGCTGAGTGGAGCCGACAAGGTGGATTCTGCTGGATTCCAGAACATATGGAGTAACATCAAGGACAAATACGTTTCTGAGGTCAGGGCTCCATCATTCTGCCTTTTACCTGTAGGGGGTGTTTCTGAATAGAAGTTAATTTGTGCTCACTGTGAGTGGTGTCCTCAGACCCAGCCGACCCCTCCTGCCCCACAAGAGCCCCAAGACTCCGAGGTGGACCAGGACAAGGATTCCAGCAAGGATTCCGATGCGGACCAAGCTGACCCTGAGGATGACCCCGGGGATGAAGAGGACGACGAGGAAGACGAGGACGATGACATTCCTGAAGAGTACGACGACAAGGTGATGGTGGGCGGTGCTAGACAAACGTGCACGACCTGCTCTTCCTGCCCGAGTTCTAGTCTCTAACAGTGACGTGTTTTACTGACAGGCGCCCCCTGCTGGCCCACCAGCAGAACACCGTGATGATGCTGACGGGGCCATGCCGCCTTATGACCTGGAAACGCAGGCTCTGATCGATGGTGGGTGGTCCTGGGTGCGCTGTGCTGCGCGCGTGTACCTGTCTGCATGTTCTTCACGTTGCGCTTTCGCCTCGCAGCTGCTCAGAAGGCCCGGGATGAGTTCGACACTGCAGAAAAATCGCTCCGTGAAGTTGATGATCAGATCAAGTGAGTCGCCCCAAACCAACCCTCCCCCCGAAAAAGAAACTCGACTGTACCACCTCCCCAGTGACACCGCCTGGGTTTCTGCTCTTCCACACCGCTGGAAGCCCCAGGGTGGAGGTGTTGAGGAGAGCTTGGTGATCTACAGCCGGGCTTCATCGGGAGGTGCCAGTACAGCTCTGTGATGGCTTCTCCTTGCTGTTTCTGCTCCAGGAGCCTCGAGAAGGAGATCTCGTTTGACTTTGGCTCCAGTGCAGAGTTTGCCTACCTTTACAGCCAGTGCTATGAACTGACCACCAATGAGTACGTCCCTCTACTCTGTGTGTGTGTGTGTGTGTGTGTGTGTGTGTGTGTGTGTGTGTGTGTGTGGGTTGGGTGGGTGCACACGTGACTGATTCAGATGTAGTTTGTGTGCGATTGAAGTTCATCCCTTGTTTTCTGGTCTTCAGATATATTTACAGGTTGTGTCCTTTCAACCGTGTATCCCAGAAGCCTAAATACGGTGGCTCCGAAACCAACTTAGGGTGAGGCTCCAGGCAGCAGATCAAGCATCAGCGCCGTGATCCGGTTTGCTGCTGGGTTTTGTTGTTGTTTTTGTAGTTGCTGATTTTGTGCATATGGGTTAACTCCAGGCTTTGGATATTTTGCCTTCTGCAGGTCATGGGGCTCCTGGACGGGACCAGAGGGCAGCAAGTACTCCATCATGAAGTACGACCACGGGACGGGCTGCTGGCAAGGCCCGAACAGGTCCACCACGGTTAGTCTCCCACTAGTGACTTTGGATGGCCAGTGAACATTATGGGACATATGCTAAAATGGGTGGAAGGCAGCCGTGAAGCCAGTATTTCTACTGGTGAACGAATATCAGTGATCACATACCTGTGGGGGTCCTTTGTAAGGACTTTTATAGTGCGTTTCAGAAATGAGTGCCTTTTGAAGGACTGGTAGAAATCAGGAAGCGTTCTCCTGCCTGAGCTTTGTGTGTCCCCGTCTCAGGTGAAGCTCTCGTGCGGGAAGGAGACCGCAGTGCTCTCCACCTCTGAGCCCAGCCGCTGCGAGTACCTGATGGAGTTCACCACTCCGGCCATTTGCCGGGAGCCTCCCAGCCTGGAGACGGTCGCCCCAGAGACCGATCCCCATGACGAGTTCTAGAAATGCTCCCGAGGTGAGCTCCTGCACCCGTGCACATGTACGTAAACACTCGCCTCCAGCATCGCAAACTCTCTGCCGATACTGCGCTAAAAAAAAAACAACATCCTTTCTTTTTATAGCCCCCGCTGTGTGGGACCGGATCACTGTCCTCCCTTCCCAAGACTTCCTGGTACCTCCTTGCCCTGCCCTGAACACTTGCTTCATTTCAACCTGTTGGGATCGACCTCACTGCTGGATCTGCACTGATCTCCTCACTGGTTTTGAGCTGATGGGGCCCTTTGCTCGGGCCCTTTGCTCGCCCCCTTCCCACCCATCAAGATACTGCTGTGAAACACCCACCCCTCCACCCCCCTTAGATGTTTTGCTAATAAACTGTATGTGTCCTGTGTCAGTGTGTATTCCTTTTTTGTTTCTTGACATATTCTTCCACCCGCTGTACCCACAGCACGCCAGGTTTGCCTGAAGATTGCCTGTTCTCAGCCCACAAAGGGCCCTTCTCCACATAGAATTGTTCTGGAGAGTCCCAGTAAATTATACAGTTCCACTAAACTAATTTGCTTTGTATAATCACGAGGTGAATTTGGAAAGGTCTTGTGTTTTTAAATGAATAATAAAGGGCAGTGAACGGCATAAAAGGTTGTTGGTGTTTGCTGCTAGTGGGCCTGCATGTTGCACCATTGCTAACTCGGGCTGTGATAATCCTTTACTGTCTGGAGCCTGGCTCGCAGACATCCATCACTGTCAGTGGTCTTGAGAGTAGTGCAGTGCTGCGTTTTATCGTTTGGCCCATGCGCGCCTCCTGTCTGTAGTGATTTATGTGTGCTGCGCTGTGAGCTCTGCGACCGTCCGGGTCTGGTGTGTAGTTTTGTCCACACAAAACAAAGGCGTGTAGGACCAGTAAGATTTGTAACTTTTATTTTTTTTTTCTCGCAAGAAAAGTACAAATAATCAAACAATTCCATGAAAAGTTTTCAAGCGTCTTCAGATGATACCCAGTAATAGATAATCTAAGCTAAATCAAAAGGTGTTTTATTTCCCCCCTGGTGTCACATTTATTTGAATCATTCTTGTTCAGATTTTTCTGTAGAATTTAGCTTTGTTCTTCTGACATTTTATTCCATCTGGATTGGTAGTTTTACCTCTGTATTTTTTTACTCTTTTTTTTTTGGTTACTATCCCCGAAAAACTATATATAAATAAATTAGAGAAATGGCAAAAGAGCTCGCTCTTTCCCCAAATAAATAGTAAGTAGATGGTTGTGAGAAAGACACACCACTGACCCCTACCGGCCACAGCCGTCCTCCTCACCTCTCAACTGCTGCAGAGGCTTTTAATTCTCCGACAGGAGCTCAGCACTACTCCCGAAAACACAAGTCCAGACAAGTGGTCCTGACCCAGAATTTAACCGCCGCTTTTAGGGTTTATAAAGTGGTTGCAAGATTGGACAGAATCGATATTCGATACAACATGGAAGATGAGTAAAATCAAAGTTTTTTTTTCCTTTTTTTTGTAACAAGACGAACAAAAGACAGGCAGCAAACGTAACATCAAGCAAGCCATTTTTGTTGTCTACACACCAATTTATTTTTCCTTACCAGTGCACTCTGCCTACGGATAACTTTTCGCTGTTATATTTCTGAATGTTTTTTTCATTCCCGTTTATAAAAGAAAATATGGTATAGCCACATTTCAGCAAAATTGAGAACTCATTTAAACTAGCAAATATAATGAAATAAAGCATAAATATACACAAAACATACTTTTATACGAGGCAATAATAGTAATAAATAGTTTTAAGTTAACAATAAGTTAAATCTACAAGTTTAAAGTCGCCCAAATAGTACAAGTTTGTTGGCGCTATCTTATATTTTCACGTTTAATTTTTTTTGTTGCAACAAAAACTACCACAGACTTTTACAAACACAATCGAACACATTTTGATTGAAATAAAAGTCTAACTCTAAAATCTGCAAACACTAAGAACTGCAACTAATTATTTTTAAATAAAGAGACAAAAATTATTGATAATTTGTGCCCAGTAAAAAGCAACCGAGTTGAGTCTTCAACCCACGTGTGTCCTCTATGTTAATCTCAATGACACAAAAACGCTTAATCAACGCGTGAATCTGATATGTAAAACAAACCAATACATAAAATAAAAGGAGCTATATTCTGATATTGAGATCGGTGGAAACCTAATCACCTTGGAGTTTTCCATAGAATTTCATAGTTGCTCTTTCAAAAATTTTGGATACTGAAACCAACTAGCCTATTTGTGTTAGTTACGCAGTCAGAACATAAATCAACGGGCCAACGGAGGAAGTGTTGTATATTTCCAGAGATCAGAGTTTCTAGTGCTTGTTTGATTTTTTTTTTTGTAATGAGTCGACATTTACACATTTTTTATTTTTTTTACATTTGATCCTTTCACTTTTTTGCAAACGATTTCAGTGTGACGTTTAATTTCTTTTTTAAAAAATATATATTATGTTCTCAGTCGATATAAAAACAAAGCACATTGCACTTGCTGTTCCATAAGAAAGTTTTTTTCCTTTTGAAATGGTTTATAACTGGAGCTCAAGCGATGCATACCTGTGTCTCTTATCATTGTCCTCGGTGCTGTGTGTGCACCGTCCAGTATGTGTCATCCTTTGTGTCTACATGTACGTGCAGTCCTGCGTGTTGTGTTTGTGTGTGTGTGTGTGTGTGAGAGAGAGAGAGTGTGTGTGTGCCCTGGCCCAGCGTGTAATATAAGCAACCTGCAAGTGTTTGAATGGTGATCTGCGCGCATGCACGCCCATATGTGCATGTGTGCGTGTGTGCGCGTGCGTGCTGTGTAATTACCGCTGTTGTAAAAGCAAAATCAGTCTCTGCGAAGGCGCGAGCGCCTGTCTTAGTTCATGACATGCATTCGTGTTCGTGAGCCCTGTTTGCATGGAAGTCGTGCTGTCACTCTGCAAAATCATCTGGGAAATATAAAACTAACGTAAATGTGAGTTAAATGAAGAATGTTCAGAAATAGTGATATTTAGATTCTTAAGTATATACGTAGAGCTACAGAGCAGTATGCATAAAGATCTCTAGAATTAGAAGCAATTCAAATGGGAGGGAAAGTCACTTTTAGACCTCCCACCAAATCAAATCGCCCACCTTTACCTATTCTCAAGGTTAATCTTTCCAAAAGCCAAATGTTTTGAGGCCTCAGGAGTACTCAAACCTTTTTTTGTGGTTTTGACGTCACGCTGATTTTATGTGCATCATTTCCATGATGCTGTAAAGCATATTTAGCATATGGAAAACAGTATATACGTGTTTTTGTTCATTAGTCCTTTAAACCAATTTCCAGTTTCTCCTACTCATGCGATGCTAAAATTACATCTTGCCAAAGGGAAGAGTTTAAGATAAGACACCTTGGATAGGTTCCTGATTCTCAGAGTCTTTGTGCACACTGACCATGATATGTATCTTCACAGCCATCTAAATTTTGAGGTGAACAATCTAGAATTTGCGCAAGACACAACATGAATTCGCCCCATAGAATCCCTACCCCCCCACCCTCCCCAACACACACAGACTTCCCTAAATGAAAAATATGAAAATTAAACTATATATGTCTGTGAAAATATTTTAAGCTCAAGAATCAGTACAAATTCTGATCAAGGTCTTTTTTTTCCTTTAAGTATAAAAATAGATTTGTTTCCTTCTGAATCCTCTCACATCAAAGAGACTACTGTCCTCTTTGGCTAAGTAAGCATTATTTAGAAAAGTAATTTTAACACAGTTCACCTTTTATTTAAGTCTTTTTGCCAATATTTAAGCTGTCTTATTGTTTAATCTATTTTTGTTATTTTCTGCCAAAGTCCGTCTCACCCTAAACATGGAAGATAACATTTCTGTCGAAATTTTGATATATTTTTTTCAGAATGAGTCGGGATTTTGGCAGATGGTCACATTGGCATATGAAACCTATTATAATTATTGTTTATATTTTAAGGATATCCAAATCTAGCATTTGTCATGCTTATAATGTTCAGGAGACAAATGACTTTTGTAAAATACTGGGATATGATTTGAATGGGGGTAAAGGTGGAGTGGGATTAAGACTAGGTCTAGAGGGTTTGGATTTAAATACGGTGAAGATTGTGTTCGTTGACCCTATTCGGGGAAACATTTACTAGTCCAGCCGACAGTGCGAAGTAAACACTGAGGCTTTTGTCCCGTCAAGTGAATTGTTTTTCGCCGTCGTACCATAAAAGGCGCATATGTACAGTACAGTAAGGTTAAGTCGACGTTGCGTGCCAGTAGGTGCCCACTAGAAACCTGCATCTCATGGAGGGTACATAGGCAGGTGACGTGGGGCAATTATTAGAACAGGAGGGCATCTTGGGTTGGGAGGGGGATGTGTGAGTGGGCGGAGCTACTGCAGTGGGCGGGGCTTTGATGAACAGAAGAGGAGAGTCGTGGATAACGTAGTCTCCATGTAACACGTCATATTGCTCTTCTGGGTCACAATCGGTAACAGGGAAAAAATGGAACCTCGCCCAAAGCGTTTGTTTGTTCTGCTACGGCTGCTGTATGTTCTTGTTAAACTCGCCACAGACCTGCCACAGGCTTCTATGCAAACACTGTAACCATGGAAACACTGTCGCCATGTCCAAAGTCAGAAGACAGCCACTTTAGGTAGACCCTAATCTAGTCGTTGAGTAGAAAAAAATCAAGCTGAAGAATACAGAGAGGATCTCCTGCGAGTCAATGATTTCCTTTTTTGCATCCTCGATAGAGGACATTTGCGTGCGTGCGCGTCAGTGTGTCTCTGTACTGGTGTGTCCTCTGGGTTTTATTGGGCGTACCGGAACTCGGCCTACTTTGCGAGATCTCTTTTGGTTGTTCGTTCCTTGTGGTGCGCGGGTTTTGCGTGTGTGCGCGTGCAAACGTGCGGCCGCCCGTCCGCGTGAGCGAGAGGCTCCCTCTGTCGGCGGCTGTCGAGCCTCGCGGCACGCGTGCGTGAGTCCCATGATCCCCTCTGCCGTGGGCAGGAGTGCAGTCAGGCCGCGTGTGCATGTGCGTGTGTGTGCGGGTGCTAGCCTGCTTGTGTGTGCATATATATATATATCTATATATATATATATATATATATATATGTCCATGTGTGTGTGTGCGCGTGTGTGAGACACTGAATGGCCTGGGGACAGCCTGCAATACAGTCAGGTTGCACCTAGATAAAAGAGCTCACGGATAGTAGACAAAGTTCTCCTAAAAAACTGCTTACATACTTGGCTATTATAATGACCTTAAATATTGAATAAATATTTATATATTTATATTATATATAAGCGAACACTGTTTTTTTTTTTTTTTTTACTTTTTTTTTAGTTTAAAAAATTTTTGATTGAAATGCCCACACGTAAAAAAGTGATTTCTCGCTGTTCTTTCTGTCTTTACTAGACACAAGCAGAACACAAGGTGGAGGGCTGCGGTTCCAGGTTCTTGGTTCCGGTTAGGGTGAGTCGCACATATTTATAATTCATGCTTAACTTTTGTCTGTTTTTTTTTTCTTCGTCGTTCGTCGTACTTACTCTTTGCCTGTGTTGAATTAAAGCCTCAGAACATTCCGCCTCCGCCGTGTCAGCTTGCCCGGTCTCCCACCTCCCCCTCTCTCCCTCTCCACCTCCCCCATCCTGGTTAATTCAGCACAGGCAAGTGAGGAGAAGAACTGCTGTGTTTGCGTGGATAGGAAAAACACTAAACGTCATCTGTCCGTGTGAGTGTGTCCTCATGTCAAAGTGTGCCCCCTTGATCCGTGTGTGTGCGTTGGACACTTGTGTACATCCTGCATCTGTTTGTGTGTGTGTATGTGTGTGTGAGAGAGAGAGAGAGAGCGAGAGACTCACTCCCGGTCCATGGTTTCGTGAGTGTTCGGGAAGCTCGTGAGCTCCCCCTACAGGCTGGACCAGCCAATGCGACGGCGCCTCTCCTGCCCGCAGCTCAGGCCTTGTGCTGCTTGCTGGTCTTGAAGGAGACTTGCAGGACGCGGTCGCCCAGTCGGTAGCCGTTGAGGCTGGCGATGGCCATGGCCGCCTCGTCGTAGTTGGTCATAGTGACAAATCCGAACCCCTTGCACTTGTTGGTGGTGAAGTCGCGGATGACCTTAACGTTGGTTACGGCCCCAAACGGCCCGAAGAGCTGCCACAGGACGCTCTCGTCAGCCTCGGGTGACAGGTTATAGACGAAGATGCACCAGCCGGCCCCCGTCGGCCCGGTCAAATTGACCCCGGCCAGACTGGTCATGCTGTCGATGGTGATGGGAGAGAACCTGGGCAGGAGAGAAGGAGAACTACCATGGGTGTCACTCTGAAGTCCTACAGAGCATGGCGCCCAATGGCCACCCCGGTGTGGGAGGGAGTGCGTGTGATTGGCTGAGTGGGTGTGTGTGCGTGTGCGTGTGATTGGCCGAGTGGGTGTGTGTGCGTGTGCGTGTGATTGGCCGAGTGGGTGTGTGTGCGCGACGTAGTCTGTGCGAATGTGACCGAATGTAGTGTGAATAAGTGAGTGTGTCTGTGACAGCCAGCCTTGAATCCAAGTCATGGTGTGTGTATGTGCATCTGTGTGTCTGCGTATTATAGCAAGGAGGATTGTGTGTATGTGTGTGTGTGAGCGTGATTGGTAAAAACATTAAGTGTGAGGGTGGACTGTTCATGAATGCATGACTAGAGTGAATGTTGCGTGTGTGTTCACTGTCATTCTGTGCAGGTGTGTGCGAGTGTGTGCGATTAATAGTCCGTGCAAATCTGTGTGCGTGCGGGTACTTGCTTGACATTCGGTGTGGATCCGTGTGGGTGTGCGTGCGTGTGCGTCTGTGTGCTTGCGAGAGTCTGCGACGTGTTATATCGTTTTCTGCATTAATTAACGTCCGTTATTCATCCCTCGTTTTGCCGTGTCGCCATGTGGGGGCTGTGTGCCACCCGTTGGCGGAGGGGGGAGGGGGGGGGCATACATGTGTGTGTCGACAACACAGAATCCCGACCACTCACACACAATGAGGGACCTGGGGTCCCTGAACGAGACAGACACTGAGAAACACAGAAAATATTCCACTGCTGTCCAAAAGCGTCTGCTGATAACAGGATCTATCCAACAAAACACAGAACCCTAGAGGGAGAACCAAGGAAAGCCAGACAGAAATTAACGCAAAAAACTGTGGCCAATCGAAAGGAGACGCACAACTGAATCTGGGTATGTCCATGCTGGTGGATAAAGGGGGGGGAAACCAAACCAACGGAAAACAAACGTTAGTCCAACGCGGTGCCAAACAAAAGTTAGTGCGAGTAAGGAAAGCAAAAGGAACTGAAAGGTCCAACAAAGCCAGGCCAGAATTTCCTGCTGCGACCAGCTTCAGCCTGTGTGGGTCAAACCGGGCAAGCGGGCTACCGTCAGCCTGACAGGGTTAGCAGAGCTCGCGGTGCCGGTCAGCTGCGCTCGGCGGCGAGCTTAGCAACTTAGTTCTACGCCAGCAGGTGGAATTCCAGCCGCTTTGTTTGCTCTTTGATATGGATGCTTTTGTCTTTTTTTTGTCTGTTTGTTTGTTTTGGACGTGAACCTTTAATTATTTTTGTTTATTTGTTTATTGGACTTTACCTCTTGACTCCGTAGCTGGCGTTTAGTAAATTGTCGAGTCTGCAACGCAAGAGGGGAGAGTTGAGGGGGGTGGACACGTTAGTAAAGAGACCCGAGAGGTCGGAGAACAGGGCTCTCGTTTCGCATGCAGCTCTTCCATCTGTCGGCCTCCAGGGGGCACTACTCATTGCAGAAAGGGAAGAGGGTACAAAGAGTTGGCTGGTGTTAGACGGCATGACTCTGAGTGGAAGGACGCGTGTGAATGTGCATGTGTGCGTGCGAGTGCGTGTGCAAATTATCGGTACAGAGATTAAATAAACAGATTAGTTTATTATCCAACTTTTTAATTCTTGTTCTGTCAAGATGGGCTTTTTCTATAATTAAATCCAGAGAACTGCAGTGAGCATGTCAGGCAGAGGGAGGTGGGGGTTTGGGGTGGGGGTTTGGGGAGGATAAAAGAGGGTGTGGGACATCAAAGTGATGCTGGGAGGTTTGGTGCGGTGGAAGAGAACTAGATTAAGGTGCTGCTAGGTGAGTTTCTGGGAGTCTGCTGCCGTGTACTCAAAGACTGATGGTGTAAGGTGACTGGATGATGGTGTGGGGAGTCTGGGCGAAGTGGTACCTGAAGCGCTGGGTCTGGTGGTGCAGTGGGCCGGTGTAGCGACGGGCCGCCGTCTGGTACAGCTGGGTGAGCAGCGCCTGGCCCGTCTTCTGGCTGGGGTTGTTGGCAAACTTGACGGTGATGGGCTCAGCCGCACCCAAGGGCTTCTGCCCGTTCAGGCCTTTGATAGCCTCTTCGGCCTCGTTCCTCTTGTCGAACCGGATGAAACCCACTCCTCGTGATACACCTGCTCCGGAACACAAAGCAGACTCATGTTAATACCCAACAGAACCTGGCTCCTAGCTACGGTTATGCTGAGGAAGTCGAATGCATGGGTGCGTGAGACCCAAGCCTCAGATCAGGGCTTAAGATGTCAACCAGCATACACTGTGAGCTTTGAGCAATGGAACTGGCCAACCACACTGCTTGGGGTCAGAGTTCAGGGGTCAAGGTCAGAGTTCAGGGTATGATCAACCGGCACATTCATTGTCCCTGGAGAAACTGGAGTGTCATCGCTGGTCGAAGATGAAGGGTGAGATTGGGGGGAGGAGGTGGGTGGGGGCAGATAGGCCTTTGTCAAGGAGTGAGGTAAGGCTGTACCTGTGACCTGGTCCACCAGGATGCGGGAGGTGATGATGCGGCCATACTGGGAGAACAGCTGCTCCATGTCTTTCTGACTCATGGTCTTGGGAAGGCCGCTGACGTATAGGTTGGCGTCTCGGATGGAGGCGGAGCTCGGCCGGGCGTAGGACACCTGCAAAACAGCACGCATTGGCGCGTTAGTGTGCACACGGTAACACATCACTACCCGCATCTACCCCGCAGGTACATGTTTTCTCTTATGCGTGTTAGCTTACGCATTGAGGTTACGCACTAACTCAGCCTGCATATTCCAAGCTGTCTACCACATTGGGCGAAATCTGGCTTGATTAATCATGTATTTTATGTGAAATAAGGCTTACAGGAAGAGCAGGAATAAGTGTGTATATGTGTGCGTGTGTGTGTTTGTGTATCTGTGTATATCTGTATGCGCCTGTGTCTGACTATGTGTGTGACTGGTGTACATCTGTGTGTGTGTGTGTGTGTGTGTTTGTGTATCTGTGTATATCTGTATGCGCCTGTGTCTGACTATGTGTGTGACTGGTGTACATCTGTGTGTGTGTGTGTGTGTGTGT
>JAODKN010000045.1:15432865-15445605 GCA_026774425.1 Petrocephalus zakoni
TGTGTGTGTGTGTGTGTGTGTTTCAGGCAGCAGCTGTAGCCATTAGGACAGTGGCGCGGGGTTTGTACAGGAGGGGGTGTGTGTGGCCCCCCATTCCGGTCTGATCCTGCCAGGCTCTGAGCCTCCGTTTGTCTTCAGCCTGGCGTAATCACATGTGACTCCCAGCTCAGCTGCTCGTTTTTAATACCGGCGTCTGGTACAAGTGCAAGGACGCAGAACCTTTCCGATGTCGTATGGAGTTCTTTTTTCCCCCAGTTCTACTTACGAAGACGCGGCTCTGATCTTCCCGTTCTTGATACGGTTTCTTTCTGCTCCGTTAAAAAAAACACCCAGTGATACTTTTCGTGGCGGGACAGTCTGACGGCGAGCAGCTGTGCCGTCGCCGTGGTTCCCCGACACGCCGTGACCGTGGTACCCTCACACGCGAAGGCTGTCCTGCCTTCCCATAGGCCTTTTGCGAACCCGCCCTGCAGTAACCTAAGACAGTATCGTGCCCTGATCTAGTCACGCTCTCGCAGGCGTGACGTATCGTGGTTCCCCATAGTGCCGTCTCTGTCGTGGGTCCCCTTGCACCGAAACTCTTCCTTCTTGCGGTTCCTGTGGCCGTACGTAAACGTCGCCCAACCCACCCCGCCGTGACCCTGTCCGTATGTCTCCCGGGGCCGCACTTTATGTAAGCTGATCTCCAGTCCCATAATTGACAGGGTCGATTTCGCTGAGCTTTTGTGTAAACCCCCCCCCTCCAGGACCGTGGCTGCTGAAGTGAGGAAGCAGGTGACCCGGGAGTATGGCTCCCCTCAGCTCTCCAAGAAGCGCCCGGGGCTGCTCCAACATGTAAGTGTGTGTGTGTGTGAGCTGGAGGAAAGACTGTCAGTCTGTGACAGTGAGCCGCAGGCAGTTTGAGTTAATACAAGGGGCATACGCCTGTTTTTTTACACCCACCTGCCCCCCTAAACTTTCAGCGGTTGGAACCAAAAAAGCTTTGGGGTGTAATACGAAAAATGTGTCTGTGTGGGTCTGTATCACTGTGTGTTAGGGGTGTACACACATTCATACTGAAAGTTTTCAGTATGGGTCTTTCGGTTTGGTACGCATATGTACCGATAGAGACCCTTTGTGTGTCTGCCTGTTTCCCCCCAACAAACATTCGAAACGGGGAGGCTGAAGCTGCACCACTGCCCATAGTTATGGCGAACACAGATAAAGGGCTTGAACACCCTCATTACGGTCTGCCATTTGGGAACAAAGTGAAGTTTCCTTTTCTTATTAGTAGATTGCAGCAGAATTGAGCGAGACTTTTTGTTTATGAAGGACAGTCATACTTTGCTTAGTAAATCACTCAATAAAGAAAAAAGCAATTTGTGTTTTCTGTCTCTTACCCCCCCTCCCTTACCGGAAAGGTATCGAACCGTGATTTCCAAACTGAGATACGTACCGAACTTTGGTTTTTGTATACCGCTACACCCCTAGTGTGTGTGTGTGTGTGTGTGTGTGTGTGTGTGTCTCTGCGTGTGTCTCTTTGGTGGCCCACGCACCCATGACCCTGGCGGCCTGGCGCTCAGGTGCCCCTGACCGACGTGGTGGAGCCGGTGGACTTCGAGGAGTTCCTCAGCAGCCACGCCCTGGGGGTGGAGCCCGGCCCCCTCCGGCAGCTGATGGAGTTCCCCCCCGATGACCTGGAGCTGCGCCTGCAGGAGAGGGAGTGCGTGACGCTGGAGCCCGCGCTGCCCGAGGAGGAGTGAGTCTCCACGTCGCTAGTTGGGGGAGGGCGGCGCTGTGACTCACTGGCGCCGCCCCGGTGGCTGCTTTGTCACGCCACTTCAGGTTATCCCGCTCTCCCCTTGCAGCACCCTGGACCCCCGCGTCAGAGATGCCCTGGGTGTCTACACTGATGACTGGCTCATTATTCAGAGAAAGTGAGTCATGCGCCATTCTCCCTTATCCACCGTTCATCCCCCTGTTTTTCTGTCAACCCTCCTCTCTGTCTTCTCTCCCTTCGTTCCATCTCTCCTTCATCACTCCATCTGTTCTCCCTCCTGTCCTCGTGTTTCCGGTGAGACGGTGATGGTGGTGGTGGTGGTGATGATGATGATGATGATGATGATTATAATGATGGGGGTGGTGGTGATGCAGGTACCAGCACCTGAGCACGGCCCACACGGCCCAAACCCCCGAGCGGCTCAGGGAGAGGCAGCAGGGCCTTGTCAAGCAGACCTTTGAGCTGGATGCAGTCAGTGCCGAGCGCCATGACGACCAGGTATCACTTACCGCCTCGCCACCAATGATGCTGTGCCTTCTGGCAAAAATGCACCAGTTGCCAGTTGCTGGCGGTGCTTAGACATTGCTGGCAGCAGTCCCTCACAGGGGTGACCCTTAAAGTGAGCCAGCATCTGTTTTTCTGTTGACACTGGTGCACCTCCTACAGGCCTGGTGAGGTATTGCAGTTGGTTTAGATATTCACCTGCGTCCTCGGACGTAAAATGCACAAGATGAGTACAATGGTTAGTTATTTTATAACTGCACAATAAAACAGAGGGGGGGCAAACTGGAGGAAATGTTCACACATAGGATCACAACATCCGGAATGGGTGTAGGTCGCATTGAGGGGACATGATGACAGGGATAGTGTCTCACCGTCAACGCGCAGTACGTGTGAGACATTTGGAAATAAGTAATTGTGGACATTTGAGGTGTGAGCAGATGCAAATGGGTGTCTGCATCAGTAAATTAATGTAAATATATTCTTATGTGACAGATACTTTTATCCAAAGCGGTGTATAATTCAGAAAGCAGGGACAGCTAGTCCCTGGAGCAACTGGGGTTAAGGGATCTTACCCAAAGGCACAACGGTGACGTCAGTGTGCTGATCGTGAGATTTGGGTTGTTAACTTTCTGATGACAGGCACAGTGTGCCAACCCGCTCAGCCACACGCCGGCCCTCTCCATATGCACGGTGTGTACGCACACATAAATAAAGGGGCTGCGTAGGAGCTCGGAGCAACCAAAACACGCATAATGAAATATGAATGAGTGGGTCCGTTCTGAGTCTCTGCCGTCTGGGGATGAAGCGTGCAGGATTCCTCCCGGACTCTGCCCGCACATGTAAATGTGCGGCTTCACCCTGTATTCGTTGTTTCTGTTTAGTCATCACTTTTAATGGTGGAGGGAACAGCGTGTGTTTTGTTTCCCTGACGACGTCCCTGTCGGTCCGGTTTTTATTCTGGAATAGGTGCAGCTGGCAGCCACGGGTGGATTTTATACAGCGCCTCTGCATCTCAGGCTGTTGAGATTTTAGTCATTGTCATTTTCAAAGGGGCTCCCCTGAAAGAATACATCTACAGGCCTCGGCTCTGAGAGTCCAGGCCTGAATGAGTCAGAGGTCAGGGGTCAGGAGTCAGAGGTCATGCAGAACGGGACACTGGGTGCGTTCGACTTTATTAAGCCGCTTACAGCGATGCATCCTGGTCTTGACGCAATGCATGATGGTTAGTTTTTGGCCAATCAGAAATGACCTGATTGACCAGAATGCATCGCTTTAAGCCAGCGCTGTAAGCTGTCATTGGTTCTCCATGCCCTCCATGCCCTCCATGCCCTCCATGCCCTCCTTAATGGAGCTTAGCTTGTCGTGTCTTGTGGTTACCTGTCTCAGTTTACAGAATTGGCTGCTATCTTCCCAGTTTGTGGAAGAAGTGCATATCTTGTCTCATTTAAAATTTTATTTAGGCTGAAATCTGTCAGTGCGTTTGACTCAGATTTTCCGCATTGTTGCTAGCTGCCGGTAGCAGATCAGAATTTAATTCGTTTATTTTTTATATTTCTTAACTTTTATTGCAGCAGATTATCCTGGGGCTGTCTTTTTAACTATCCTCTCAACGTGTACACACCTACCTAATGATGAATTTGTCGGTTGGGTGGGGGTTAGGCCAAAAAATACTTTAACTCCTGTTAACACTGTATAAATGTAAAGGGGCCCTATGATACTTTTCCAGTTTTTCCCTTTCCTTTAGTGTGTAAATGTCTGCCAAGTACACACCTCCAGCCCTTTCTTCTGTGACGTGGTGAGGTCACCTCGTACCACAATCCTTATTGGCCGCCTACTTGGAAGGATCTATCTACAGACTGCGAGATGGGCAGAATGTTCAGGGAAAGCTGACCAATCAGAGCGCACTGGGCTCATCGGGGTTGGGGCATGAACCTGTAATGGAATGTTTCAGACAGTTGCAGAATAGGGATGTGCAGCATGAGAAAAATGCACTTTGGAACATTGAAGCGTGTCATTCTGTTCTGCTAGACCCCAAAAATAAAACTGAACCGAAAACATAAACATAATGGAGCCCTCCTGAAAACCAGAAAGAGTGCCACTGAGTGGCATTATTCTGAATGATAGCTTCAGAGCGGCGATATGATTGGTGCGTGTAGAAGGAAGCAGTTCCCCCATTAATTCAGACTTTGTAGTGAGCAGTTTTTCTTCAATAACCGGGTTGTGATTTTGGGACGGTGGTGACCTAATGGTTAGGGTAGTGCACTTATGACTGAAAGGTTGCTGGTTTGAATTCCTGACCAACAAGGTACCTCCCCCACGCACTGCTCCCCGAGGGCTGAATTTGCTGCCCCCTGCTGTGTCCCACTGTCGTATATGAGGTAAATGCGGAGGACACGTTTCATTGTTGTGCTCGGTGTGCTGTGGTGTGTCGGTAATGACAATTAGTCACTTTCACCTTCATGATTTCTGGTAGAGACATTGCTGTTGAATTTTTCAAATGTGGTTTTCTAGTGCTTTAATCAACACAGAAATATTCCCTCCCATTATATTAGAGAGAAGCCTGACATTTCTATGGCCAGTATTTCCAAACTAGGCAACTCCCAGCCCTCTAAAACATATATATTTTTCAGTTTTGGGGGTGAACTGCCCCTTTTCAATGGATGAATAAATGTGTTTAATAAGCAGAACCTCCCCCAATTGCCAGGATGACCTGAAGCGCCGCTCCGTGTCCCTGGACGACACCCCCCGGGGCAGCTGGGCCTCCAGCATCTTTGACCTGAAGAACTCTTCGCCCGACTCGCTGCTGCCCTCGGTGCTGGAGCGCACCGCGGCCGAGGACATGGACCGGCGCAATACTGACGCCCGCCAGCGGGGGCGCCACCCTGACCTGATGGGTCTCTTCACAGCCCCCGACGAGGTCTGTCTGTCTGTCTGTCGGCACGGTGACACTGCCAACCCCTCCCGCCATGTGCCCCTGCTCACTTCGCCACTATAATCGCCTTCCAGGACGAAGCCGTGGAGCGGAGTTCAATCCCGGAGGTTCCCAAGGAGCAGACTGGTCAGAGGATCCTGGTGAAGTGCCTGTCACTGAAGTAGGTGGTGATGCTGTCTCATGGTGGCCGTGGCGCTGGTGGCTGCGAGTGGTTTGATTAAAGCTTCAGGCGTATCGTCAGAGGAACATCTATTACTTGATGGGTGGCTGTAGGGTTCGTATGGTGAGGCGTCTAATTAGGGCTGTCACTATTGATTAAATCAATAATTGAGTAATCTAATTATTAATCTGATGATTCATTGAGTAATCATACAAAATATAATCAGAGGTGCGTTATCCAGGAGCAAAAATCCAGACCAGAATTTTGCTTCAACCAACCAGTTCAGTAATAATAATAAAAAATAATAATAATAAGCAAGTAGATCAATAAATAAGAAACATGCAGCCTGCAATATTAATTAAAATCTGTAAGTTCTGTTAATTTCAAAAAAGGACTTTTTTTTATTTTTTTCAATGCAGAGTTCAGTACTGAGTACTGAACAAAATCCTGGTCTGAATTTTTACTCTTTGGACCTGAATTACCCACCTTTGAATGTAATGTAATGCAGTAATATAATTTATATTATATATAAAATAATAATATATTATAATTTATTATATTACTGATAAGTCCATGGAAGTAACAAAATATTGCACGGCACACACTCAGTCCCACGCCGTCGCTTTGGGCACTCCGGTTAATTTACGTTTCTGGTCAGTGGAAGAGAACCAAAGAAGCGGTCGCCGAGCGGGTCGGGATAAACGCGCAAACCCCGTACACATGATGCGGCAGTGCCTCACGTCAGACGTCCAGCCTTCGATAAATAATGCTAAACCATTTTTGGTCAGTCATAGGAAATCAAATTTAGAAAGGATTGCAATTTTAATAGTGATTCTTCTTTTCAACATTGTCTGGTATATGTTTTAAAAAAAAAAAAAAAGGTTCAGTCTAAAGTTTCCGGCTTTTGCATGAGCTCTGCATGTGCTCTCCGCGACAATCGTGAACATTCTCCCCCTCGCTGTTTGATTCACTCAGACCGTGCGGCGCGTTTGTGAGGAATTAAACAAAACGAGCGCGGAGCAGAACTGGCCACAAAAGGACATTCTTCTGCTGTATGGAAATGTTTTGTGTTCCATAGAGACAATATTGAGCAAAGACGAGTGATTTGTCAGCAATGCTCTGTGGGCTTGTGGCAACCCCACCAACTTGTTTGACAGATGTCGTCGGTAGATAAGTCCTGTTTGCTGTATGGTTCATTTTAAACTCTTAAATATCGCAAAACTTTAAATATGTCAATGTGAAGTTTTCCCAGTATCGCTAAGCCCTTCTAAAAAGCACGATATGCTCGCAAAAATACTGTATGGTTATGTACTGTATTACGTAACCCAAAGAAGATGGTTTTGTGATGGGAGGAACTGGTATACAAACTAACCTCTCTCGTCATCACAGGTTCGAAATCGAAATTGAGCCGATCTTCGGAACCCTGGCTCTGTACGACGCCAAGGATAAGAAAAAGGTACCCCCCAAGATTCCCGTGGTGTGGGCGTGAGTGAGGGTGCGAGGTGCGAGGTCGGTGCTGTGGCAGCCCAGCTGACCTGCCAGCCAGTTTTCCCTCTGTGATCTTTATGCATTTTTAATGAAGTACGACCTGTAAAACTGGCACAGGACACAGAGGTCAAAACAGTGTTAATTTGGAAATATCAGAGTATTTGCTGTGATCTGAATGTCTGAGGACAGTTTATGGATAAGTAAGAATGGGCCTCTCTCTCTCCTCCCTCCAGATCTCAGAAAATTTCCACTTTGATCTGAACTCAGATCAGATGAAAGGCCTCCTCCGCCCACACGCTCCACACATGGCCATCTCCACCCTGGCCCGGTCCGCCATCTTCTCCATAACCTTCCCGTCTCCAGACATCTTCCTGGTCATCAAGGTGCGGCCACTAGGGGGCACCCGTTCTGGCCAAGAGTAGGAATGGCCACTGTTCTGTTCGGCTCTTGCTGAATGCTTGTCTGTGGTGGGTGGGTTTATGTTACAGCTGGAAAAGGTGCTACAGCAGGGGGATATCGGAGAGTGCTGTGAGCCGTACATGGTGCTGAAGGAGTCGGACTCCTCCAAGGTATGCCCTCTGTTGGTGGATACTGGTACTGCAGGCTTGTGTGTGTGTGTGTGTGTGTTGTGTGTGTTGTGTGTGTGTATGTGAGAGAGAGAGTGCACATCCTGCAGAAGCTGCCAGAGCTGTTATCAGTAATTTCCCAATTCTGTCCTTTCGAGTTCCAGGGTGTTCCGTTTTCTCTGGGCATTGAGTCAGGTTCCGTCTAGCAGATCGTTAAGGGGCCTGTCCCTGCTCGAACTGTGGGAGTCACATTAATGGATGATGAAATTCGTAGCTCCCATTACAGACTCCAAAGCTTGACAATTCATTAAATGCACCTATTATGCTTAATAATGAATTTGGCCTGGATGCTCTTGAAATGACCCCCGCCTCCCCCTTATAAGTCACGCTCTTTTAGTCTATTTTTAGGCTTTTAGTTGTACCCCCCCTTCCCCCCCCACAAATCGCTGTCTGTAGCTGGGTTTATCGTGACTCTTAATTATGCCCGTTAATCAAAATTAGTGAATTTAATTAATCTTGCTGATTTTGCTGGGCTGTGTATAAAAACACATATTTCCCCTTTTAAGCTTCGCCTCTTAAGCTGCTCGTCTTCCAGCTTGTTGGTTTCAGGCTGAACTGGGAACCATCATGTTGGCTGAAGCCAGTCTGCCCAGTTTCCCAGCTCCCGTGGGCTGCAGGGCCTTCGGAGGGGGGAGGAACCCGATGTTGCCTCATGTTCCTGGTCTGTTCCAAAATCACTGCTTGCCTAATTTGTGCGGGACGCCTGCCAGTTGACTTGTCCTCTTGTACTCTTGAGTCACCCACTCCAGAAATCCACCATATCCCAGGACACAGGGGTGGAGTAGGGGGCGGAGGGGGTACCAATGGATAATCAGTGGCGGGTGGATGGGGCGGGTGGGCGGTGGGGACGGTGGGGAGTTGTATTGGGACAGCAGACAGCCAAGCCTTTAACCCTGTTCCCCACGGCGTGTTATTAGCGTGTTATGTCGGGAATTATTACCATTATTGGCATGTTCAACATAGTGTTTGTTTATAATCAGGTCTTTCCTGTCAAATGAACCGTCGACATAACTATGCTTTATTGGAATGTGACCAGCTGCTTAATCACATCAGTTCCTTCATCTTTCTTGGTCCGTTAGCTGGCTGACATCCTGAAGGCATTTAAAATGTTTATGACATCATTTGTGCAGCTGAAGTGATTATGGTTTAGTGTCCGGGCTGCTCCCGAGGTTACGCCCTCATCCTCGCTCCCCCCAACGCCCGCCGCACTATATGACACCATCAGATGGCCTGCTGACCCCCGTCTCTCACTCGCTAATCCCTCCTTCTGCCTCCGACCCCATGACGACCAGCACAAGGAGAAGCTGGAGAAGCTGCGATCGCAGGCCGAGCAGTCCTGCTCTCGCCTCGGAAAGTTTCGGATGCCCTTTGCCTGGACCGCCATCCACCTGCTCAACATCGTCAGCAGCGTGGGCGGGCTGGACCGGGCCGACTCAGATTCTGACTCCGGTGGGTATCAGGCCTGTGAGAGTGCGTGTGTGTGTGTATGTGTGTGCGTGTGTTCTTTGTTTTGCTGTACTTGTGAAGACCAAAGGTTAGGGTTGGGTTGGGGTTGGGATTAGGATTTTTCCCATAGAAATGAATGGATGGTCCTCACTAAGGTAGGAATACAAACGTGTGTGTGTGTGTGTGTGTGTGTGTGTGTGTGTGTGGCTTGCTCTGCCTGATGAGGATGTACCCTCCCCCCCGTCCCGGGACAGAGAGGAAGGGCACGTGGAATGAGCGTAAGAAGAAGGGTTTGGAGCGCATGAGCGTCGGCGAGGAGATGTGCAGCTTCACCTCCTTCCGCCCCGCTACCCTCACCGTCACCAACTTCTTCAAGCAGGTCTGCTCCTGTTCACCCCGCGCTTGTGGCACAGACACCCCTCGCTCTGCGATGGTTCAACTTACGATATCTCGTCTCTACGATGGTGCGATAGCGATGCACATTCAGTAGTCAACTTTGAATTTCGATCTGTTTCCGGGCTGACGATATACTGTACTATACTTTCCTGCTAGTGGCATAACTTTATGTTTGAGTTACTGGTATTTACTTACAGTAATTATTTACTTACTTACTTTGTGGCATCATCATCAAGTCCAGGGGCACCAGTATTTATGAATCTCTGTGAAACTTTTTATATACTGTGTGCTTGTCTGCTGTGGGGCCATAGTGGATGACTGACCACATGAGCTATAACAGAAAATTTGATGTTGTGGTGTATAACTTATTGTTTTTGGACTCTGATAAGTCCCTAAAGTGTGCCTGTATGCGTGCATGTGCGTGTATCTGTTTCCGCATGACACAGGAAGGGGACAGACTCAGCGATGAAGACCTCTACAAGTTCCTGGCCGACATGCGCAGACCGTCCTCTGTCCTGCGCAGACTGAGGCCAGTCACAGGTACCTCGAGGACGCAGACACACACAGACAGCTGCTCTGCCTACCCCCGGCAGGCCCTGCCTGTCATCTCATCCTCTTCCACCTCCTCTTCCTCCTCTCCAGCCCAACTGAAGATAGACATCTCTCCAGCTCCAGAGGTTCCCCACTACTGTCTTTCTCCAGAGCTGCTCCACGTCAAGCCTTACCCTGACCTGCGGGTGCGACCCACCAAGGACGTGCTGGAGTTCCCCACACGCTATGTCTACACCCCCTACAGCACCTACAGGTAAGCCTGGGTATTGAATTCGGTCTGTGCGATGTTTATCCAACCCTAATAGCCTGCAGGTCAACTTGGGTATTACACAAAGACGAAAATTCGACATGTGGATAATGATATTTGGTATTGCATGTACATAAATCACAAATCATACATATACATTCCATTTCCATTCATTTTCCCAATGCCTGTAGTACAAGGCCACCCACCAACCACTGCAGCGAACGCATATCATATTCCCCCTATTGGTTAGTCTGGGTATTACACAAACCTAACATAAATCACACTCGACATAGTGTCCTGAATTCAAAAAGCAAAAAAGCACTTAACTACCCTTTCAAAATATTTAGACACATGAAAAATGCAGTTTTTCCCTATTTATTCTAAAACTTAGCCCAAGTTAAGTTCACGTTTGAAGATTCCAGAGCGGAAGATTCCGCGCCTGCCGTTTCTCATCAAGAGGCATGGGAAGCCGTCACAGTGTCTGTGTGTGTCTGTCTGTCTGTCTGTCTGTCTGTGTGTGTGTGTCTGTCTGTGTCTGTGTGTGTCTGTGTGTGTCTGTGTGTCTGTCTGTGTCTGTCTGTCTGTCTGTCTGTCTGTCTGTCTGTCTGTCTGTCTGTCTGTCTGTCTGTGTGTGCATGCATGCGTGCATCTCTGTGTGTGGGGCCACACTTGGAACAGTGTATGGAGTTTTCGGCTTCAGCTGATGAGGGCAAGTGAGGGGGGGGGTGGCTCATGAATCATTCTCTGCAGGCTGATCAGCTGCTGGTTCTGCTCCTCAAGACTCTTTCTGTGGTCCTGGATCCATTTCACCAAGGCCTTCAGAACTCCGGAGTTCTGAATCGTCAGCTCCTGTGGGCAGCCACGTTTCTGGGTGTGAGCATGATGCCGGAGTGTGTGTGTGTGTGTGTGTGTATGCGTGAGTGTGTGTGTGTATGCGTGAGTGTGTGTGTGTGTTGTTCGGGGGCAGTACCTTCAGTGCACTGATTTTGCCGGGGACGGAGTTCTTGAGGACCGACTCCAAGGTGGTCACCTGGTTCCGTAGCTCTGCCTCCTCCTGCTCGACTTTGTTAAGTGTCCCCCCTAGCTCTGACGCTTGTAGCTGCAGTCCGGCCGTCTGCGTCTGCGCGGGATAGTCTGCATGGCAGATACACTGTCCTGGGCCCAGTGACACCCCCCCACCCCCAATCCAACTGGTATCAGAACTGCAGAACCTACCAAGACTTTCTTTGACCTCATAAGATAATCATGTGACTCGCCCCCCACCACCACACACAAACTTAACTTCTGTAATCTGAGGGGGCTTGCCCCTCTCCAGCGCCCCCTACCTGCAGCATGGCGAGGGCGTGTTTGAGCTGCTCCTCTGTATGGGCGGCGACCTCCGCTTCCTTCTTCAGTTGCTCCAGCGCCCCCTGCTGCCGCTGCAGGGTGTTGGTGATGCGGGTGAGCTTGCTGTCGGTGTTGTGGTAGGTGCTGTGGAGGACCTCGCTGAACTGCAGCACCCCGTACATCAGCACGTTGACTTCGTCCGTGGAGGCCAGCTCTGCCTTGTCCTTGGTCTCATCCGTGGGTGTCGCTCGGGGCCCGTTTACCCATAATGCCACGGACACGAAAAGCAGCAATCCCTTCATGCCTGGGGTGAAAGGTCACAAGGCTCTTATCGTCTCAGTTCAAAGTAGAGAAACAGCTTTTATTTTGGCCCGTTTTTTTCCTGGAATCAGAGCCCCTACTCCTACATCCTGGACCGTCGTCTTGTGGGAGCACATGCTTCCACATCTTTTATATTGTGTGTTTACGCCCGTCTGCCAGCTCTGCCAGCAGCCAGCCAATCGGAGGGCTGCTCGTTCCTCGTTATCACCCTGACCCGTGGAACACGGTCCCACAAACAAATGGGCTAGATGACATGGGTTGCTCAACAATATTTGATTTCCAGCAGCGCGCACACAGCGGTGTGTATTTTTAACCCGCGTTGGGACCATGAGGGCGACCTCGTCCATGACCGTGCCCTGGGTCCATTTGACTGCCTCTCGCTTGTGTCAGCCGGTGCGTCTTTAGGGGACAGTTGTTTGTTGCAGTTGACCGCGTTGTTGAATTAAGGATGACCTCTTGTTTAACCTTGGACATGGAGACATGCATGGGAAATTTGTAGCGTACTCAAGCACAACCTCTCAAGCACACGAGTGGCTCTCTGATGCTCCGTAGATGGTGAGAGAGAATTCAGTGGGTCCTGCTGGATTAGGCAGTAAGAATGTTTAGATTTTTTTGGCTGAGGGTCAACCAGCTCCTCTTGGGCCGTCAGTTTGGACATTGGGCTCTGAGTTAAAGGATGTTCTTGGACGTTCTTCAACAGTTTACACTGTTCCGTCTCCCCTCCCCTCCCCTCCGCCAGGAACCTGCTGTACATATACCCACAGAGCCTCAACTTCAACAGCCGTCAGGGTTCGGTGAGGAACATCGCTGTGAAGGTGCAGTTCATGGCAGGAGAGGATCCCAGTCAAGCCATGCCTGTAAGTGTCTCTTTGCTCCATCGTTTGCTAGAACTCCTCGCTCGTGTGAGTGCCCAATCGTAGGCCTGGATAAAGCTCCCCACTCGTGTGAGTGCCCAATCGTAGGCCTGGATAAAGCTCCCCTCT
>JAODKN010000045.1:15454688-15474891 GCA_026774425.1 Petrocephalus zakoni
ACCTAGTTTATTAAAAATGATTCTGTTCCTATATTGTTTAAAAAAATATTTATTGTAGTGGTTTTTAATTAATGGCGATTTTTTAAAAGCCTTAGTGCTCCAATTGGTAAAACCAGGGTTGCTTTCTCTATGGTGTACTTTTGGGGGCAGTTCCAGTCACCTGCGTCCTTGGGGTTTTCTCCTGATGTCTGTCCCCCCGCCCCCCCCCCCAGGGCGTTCTTCCTGCACAAAAAGGCCATCAGCGCCCTGCACTCCCTGCTCTGCAGCCACGACGCCGACCCCCGCTTCACGGACCCGCTGGTGCGCTCCCACGTGGCCAAACTCTACCTGCCGCTGCTGCCCGTCGTCATGGAAACACTGCCTCAGCTCTACGACTTCACCGGTGAGTGGGGGGGTGGGGCCCCGGGCACATACCCGAGTCGGAAAGCGGTCCGGAGATCCAATCCCGTGCTCGCGTCTCCCCGCAGACACGTGCCCCCCGCGCGCACGCCACACCTCCGCGTTCATTACCGACGACGCCGACATGGACGGCGGCAGCACCATCAGCCAGTCCGTCGCCATGGCGATCGCAGGCTCGCCCCTGCCGTTCTCCAAGGCGAACCCTTTCTCCCTCCCTGTGGTGAGTGTCATCCAAAACCCACCCCAGCCTAAGCGGGGAAGACTAACAACTTCTGGCTGCACTCCTGTGCTCGGCCATTAGAGGGCAGCACACTCCGTACTTTGTTTGAGTGCTGCTATTGAAACCAGCACTCTGCGATTTGGCAGATTGCAGGCAAACACGAGTATCACTGTCCGTGTTTTATATGCATATTTGAGTGTGTGTGTCAGTGTCTGCCTGTTACCTAGTATGCCTTTCTGCTAGTCTTGGCATCTGATATCACATTTTTGTCTGGGACTCAGCCTTTAAGCAGCCTTTGCGTCCAACAGTTAATGTTTCCTGGATGTGTCCCGATGTGCCGGACGGCATGGAAATGAGCTCTTTGCTGCGAGCGTGTGTTTGCGCTTGTTCTGCTCACATCTTCGTGTGTTTGTGCAAACCTCTGTCACGTTGCTGCCTGCGGGGATAACCCTAAGTGTGAACGCTGATATATGGGGTGTTTATAAAAGTTCGGTGTGGGAAGACGAGTGTGCTTTGCGGTGGCTAAGCGCGGCTATGCCGTCTGAACAGGCAGGGCGGCCCGGGGGGTCCCTCTCGGCCGAGTGCAGCCGCACCCTGCTGGCATGCCTCCTCTGGGTGCTGAAGAATGGCGATGCGGTGCTGCTGGAGAACTGGCTCTCCGACCTATCCGTGCTGCAGACCAACCGGCTACTCGACCTGCTGCACCTCTGCGTCGCCTGCTTTGAGTACAAGGTCCGTGCCCCGCCCCCTCTGTCTGCCCATTGGCTGGTGTCCCGTGCGTGTGATTGGTTTGCGGGCCATCTCGCCCGCGTCCGATTGGCTCGTGGGGCCATCTGTCACTGTGACGTCGCTTCAGGGGAAGAAGGCCCTGGAGAGGATCAACAGTCTGACGTTTAAGAAGTCCCAGGACATGAAGGCCCGGCTGGAGGAGGCCATACTGGGCACGATCGGAGCCAGGCAGGAGATGGTGCGCCGCTGCAGAGGTACAGCGTGTGTGTGTGTGTGTGTGTGTGTGTGTGTGTGTGTGTGTGTCCGTTTGAGTGTGTGCCCCTGACACAACGACTGTCTCGCCGCAGAACGGAGTCCCTTTGGGAGCCAGGAGAACGTCAGGTGGAGGAAGAACGTCACACACTGGAGACAGCCGGCCGACCGCGTGGACAAGTAGGTCCCAGTGTCCCCCAGGGGGCGCTGTCACTGACTTTAGTTAGATATTATGGCCAGCATCTTCACATTTCTAGGTGTTACTATAATTAGTGTGACGTACCCTGCAGGTCCAAGGCTGAGATGGAGCAGGAGTCTGTGGTGGATGGAAACCTGGCGACGGAGGCCTCCCTGATAGTGCTGGACACACTGGAGATCATCGTAAAGGTAGCAGGACGTGGGCCAGGCTCTGTCTATGTGTGCCACATTACCGTTATTGGGTGGGTGTGGCTTAACTTTGGAGCGGTAGGGATGGGGGCGTGGCTGTTTAGGGTAGGCTTAGTAGTGGGAGATGAAGGCTTGGGATTGGTCAAGTCCCAGAAAAGAGGGTGTGTGTGTGTTTATAATGGCATGCTAATGAGCTGCCAGGGCCCATATGGTGCCTGATGGTGTTACCACACTGCAGTGACTCAGAGGGTCTCTCGCCCCCATTTCTCTGCCCGGCCAGACGGTGATGATGTCGGAGCTGAAGGAGAGCGTGCTGGGCGGGGTGCTGAGGGTGCTGCTGCACAGCATGGCTGGGAACCAGAGCGCCCTCTTTCTGCAGCACTGCTTCACTACGCAGAGGGCTCTGGTCTTTAAGGTAGGCTGGGGAGCAACTGTTTCTGTCTGTCTGTCCCTGTCCCCATCTCTGCCTGTCTCTCTGTCCCTGTCCATATCTCTGCCTGTCTGTCTGTCTGTCCCTGTCCCCATCTCTGTCTGTCTCTGTCCCTGTCCTCATCTCTGCCTGTCTCTGTCCCTGTCCTCATCTCTGCCTGTCTCTGTCCCTGTCCTCATCTCTGCCTGTCTCTGTCCCTGTCCCCATCTCTGCCTGTCTGTCTCTCTGTCCCTGTCCCCATCTCTGCCTGCCTGTCTGTCCCTATCCCCATCTCTGCCTGCCTGTCTGTCCCTGTCCCCATCTCTGTCTGTCTGTCCCTGTCCCCATCTCTGCCTCTCTGTCCCTGTCCCCATCTCTGCCTGACTGTCTGCCTGTCTGTCATTGTCCCCGCGCCCATCTCGTTCTGTCCTTGTCTCCATCCCTGTCCCTGTCCGTTGGTAACTTTGCCATCTCCGCTCCGCAGTTCCCCGAGATGCTCTTTGAAGATGACACAGAGCTGTGCGCCGACCTCTGCCTGCGCCTTCTCCGTCACTGCAGCAGCAGCGTGGGCTCTGTCCGCAGCCAGGCCAGCGCCTCTCTCTACCTGCTCATGCGTCAGAACTTCGAGATTGGAAATGTGAGTGCGGCTGTCCCGCCCAGACATGCGTACGAGACCCACGCGAGTGCGGCTGTCCCGCTCAGACATGCGTGCGAGACCCACGCGAGTGTGGCTGTCCCGCTCAGACGTGCATGCGAGACCCACGCGAGTGCGGCTGTCCCGCCCAGACATGCGTACGAGACCCACGCGAGTGCGGCTGTCCGCCTCAGACATGCGTACGAGACCCACGCGAGTGCGGCTGTCCCCCTCAGACATGCGTGCGAGACCCACGCGAGTGCGGCTGTCCCGCTCAGACATGCGTACGAGACCCACGCGAGTGCGGCTGTCCCGCTCAGACCCTCACGCCTCTTCTCTCCTGGGCAGAATTTTGCTCGGGTGAAGATGCAGGTCACCATGTCCCTGTCCTCCCTGGTTGGGACATCCCAGAACTTCAATGAAGAACACTTACGGCGTTCCCTGAAGACCATCCTCACGTATGCGGAGGAGGACCTGGAGCTGAGGGAAACACCCTTCCCTGACCAGGTAACGCCCCTCCGTAATATTCATGAAGGGCCCCCGCTGAGGTCTGTGTAGGGTTGTGTAGGTCATTATCATTACAGTGGGTGTGGCTTATTAGAATGGAGTAGGTGGTGCCCTTATCCACAATAATGAGTGATGGCACCAGCAGATAGGCTGAAACCAGTCTTAGCCAGAACACCAACTTTACAAAGGCCCAAAATCTTTCTGAGATGTGGTACAATTTTTTGCTGACCCTTGACTGGTTTCCCCTCTCAGGTGCAGGACCTGGTCTTCAATTTGCACATGATTCTGACTGACACGGTCAAGATGAAGGAGCACCAGCAGGACCCGGAGATGCTCATCGACCTCATGTACAGGTACGCGCAAACGTCACGCAGACATCATGCACACACGCCATATCTGCAGGGTCATGGTTTGTAGGGACTCTTAGAAACTTCTGTATTCAGTGCATAGCTTATAGTTTTATCTCGCCTTACATCATCCACTTCATCATTTACTGGTCAGAATCGCTAAGGGCTATCAGAACTCGCCGGACCTGCGGCTCACCTGGCTGCAGAACATGGCCGCGAAGCACTCGGAGCGGGGGAACCACGCGGAGGCGGCCCACTGCGTGGTGCACAGCGCCGCCCTGGTGGCGGAATACCTCAACATGCTGGAGGACACCCGCTACCTGCCCATCGGCTGCGTTTCCTTTCAGGTCGGGGGCCGAGGTTCAGCACCCTGACACCCGCAGGTTTGCTGAGTGTCTGTTCGCTGTAAAGCCTCTTGGTAATAACTAGTTCTCCATTTGTTTCTGATAACAGAGCATTTCTTCCAATGTTCTGGAGGAATCGGCCATCTCAGATGACATCCTTTCTCCCGAGGAAGAGGGTATCTGTGCGGGGAAATACTTCACTGAGTCTGGCCTCTTGGGACTCCTGGAGCAAGCAGCAGCCTCGTTTAACTTGGTGAGAGGCGTGGCTTCTGCCGTTGATGGCCTACGGGGGCATGGCATTTTGTGTCAGTGGAGTGTAGGGGCGTGGCCTGATAGAACAATGGGATCTGGGGGTAAGCGCTTTAATCTTCTTCCATCCGACAGGCGGCCATGTATGAAGCCATAAATGAAGTGTATAAAATCCTGCTGCCCATCCTCGAGGCCAACAGGGACTTCAAGAAACTGGCCATTATCCACGGCAAGCTTCAGGACGCCTTCAACAAGGTGTACAACCAGGTGTGCAAGCACGTTGGGGGGCACAAAACGTGTGTTCAAATGTTTCTGGTTCAGGTATGAATTAGCGGAGGTTGGTGGGTAACGGGCTTGATTATCTGTTCCCTTTCATCCTTCTTGATAACTCTGTGACGGGCGTGCCCCCCCCCAAAGAGCTCCGGATGGGAGGTAAGACTCTTTCGTGCCCCCCCATATATGAAGATTTTCTAGTTCTAGTTTTCTAGTTTCTGTTCCTAAACTGTTTTTTTTCTTTCCTCTGTCTCCATCCACCCTGTCTGGACCTTCATCTGCCCTGTCGGTAATGAACTGGTGAGTAATCTCATGGACCCCCACCCCCACTGTGGGCCCCCCTCCCACTGTCCGTCTCTCCTGCCCATCTGTCTCCCCGTCTGTCCACACTTTTCTCCCTGCTCCTCTGATCCATCCCTTATCTGGTACTGATCTCCCTATTTGAAGTTCAGATTCATCTGCACCTCACCGCTCCCTCCCAGCAGCAGGCGGGGAGAAGCTCAGCCTGGCTGAGATGTCGGCCAGCCCGCTTCCCCCTGACCCCCGCCGCCCCGCCTTCCTGACTCCGCCCTCCCGCCTTCCTGACTCCGCCCTCCCGTCTTCCTGACTCCGCCCTCCCGTCTTCCTGCAGGCTGCAGAGGATGTTTGGGACCTATTTTCGCGTGGGCTTTTATGGCTGCCGCTTCGGGGACCTGGACGAGCAGGAGTTTGTGTACAAGGAGCCATCCATTACCAAGCTGGCCGAGATCTCCCACCGATTGGAGGTACACGGCTCTCCGGAAGGTTCCGAGCTGTCGCGACCTCTCTCAGCCTCAGTGCTCCTTTCTCTTTATTATTCCAAAATGAGAATATCACTCTCTCTCATTAAAGGACTCTCTCCTGCTATCTTATTTTGCGCGGTCAGGTGGTCTGACCGCTACACAATGCTGCCATCTGTGCCCCCAAAGCACCTCCGAGTGGGAGGGAATGTGTGAATGGGTCCGTTTGATAACATCGCCCCGTCAGGCTCTCTGTCTGCCTCTGTGTTCTATCTTTTTAACCTTAATGGCGTGATTCAATCAGAAAAATGTGCTTTCTCCATAAACCGTGTGGGGCCATCTGTTTGCGTTTGATTTGTAAAAAAGCAGACGTCTTCCCCCCCCCCTCCCCCGCCACAGGAGTTCTACTCTGAGAAATTTGGGGATGAGATTGTGGCGATCATCAAAGACTCGAATCCTGTGGACAAGAGCAAACTGGATCCCAATAAGGTCGGGAAGAGCTAGTGGAGTTTACTGGCACTCGGGTTGGATTGCTTTGCCTTTCTAAGATGAAATTCCCATTTAGTATATAACTTTGTTTCACCTCCTGCGGCCTCCATCCCCTTTATTCTGTTCCTCTCTCTTTCCCCCGTCCCTGCTGCCATCCAGGCGTACCTGCAGATCACCTACGTGGAGCCGTTTTTCGACACCTACGAGCTGAAGGAACGGATCACCTACTTCGACAAGAACTACAACCTGCGCACGTTCATGTACTGCACGCCGTTCACGCTGGACGGCCGCGCACACGGCGACCTGCACGAGCAGTACAAGCGCAAGACTATCCTCACCACCTCGCACGCCTTCCCCTACATCAAGACCCGCATCAACGTGGCCCACAAGGAGGAGGTCGGTCTCTATGGTGACTGGAGTGGGTGTGGCTTAGGTGGCATGGGAGGGGCCTTGATGGCATGGGTGGGGTTTGGCTGTGACAGGCAGGGCTTAGTTTGGGAAATTACCCCGTCTTGACCAGCATAGCCAGCTGAGCCAATACGCAGCCCCATGTGGCTCTGTGGGGTGTGTCACTGTGACATGGTCAGCATGCTGCCCCCTTGTGGCTCTGTGGGGTGTGTCACTGTGACATGGTCAGCATGCTGCCCCCTTGTGGCTCTGTGGGGTGTGTCACTGTGACATGGTCAGCACGCTGCCCCCTTGTGGCTCTGTGGGGTGTGTCACTGTGACATGGTCAGCACGCGGCCGTTCTCCATGGAACCTCTTGATCTGCTCTCCCCGACGCCTCCCCCTAGATCGTCCTGGTCCCCATAGAAGTGGCCATCGAGGACATGCAGAAGAAGACGCAGGAGCTGGCCTTCGCTACCCACCAGGACCCCGCCGATGCCAAGATGCTGCAAATGGTGCTGCAGGGCTGTGTGGGCACCACCGTCAACCAGGTCTGTATGTGCGTGGTGTGCCTGGGAAAGGTGTGTGTGTGTGTGTGTGTGTGACGGTCTGTCTTGCTGCTCCAGGGGCCCCTGGAGGTTGCTCAGGTCTTCCTGTCTGACATCCCAGAAGACCCCAAGCTGTTCCGTCACCACAACAAACTTCGCCTCTGCTTCAAGGACTTCACCAAGAGGCGAGTACATCTGCACTATACGCACACACAAGCACCTACCCACACACACACGGGCACGTGCCACACGATTGGTCTGACGACCCTCGATTCCACACAGGTGTGAAGATGCCCTTCGGAAGAACAAGTCCCTGATCGGTCCTGACCAGAAGGAGTACCATCGGGAGCTGGAGAGGAACTATGCCAAGCTGAAGGAGGCTCTGTACCCTCTGATCAACCGGAAGATTCCCCAGCTCTACAGGAGTCACGCCTCGAACTCCACACTTGCACAGCGGTAACTATGACAACTGCTTGCCCAGCCAATCACATTTAAGTGATGGTCACCCTGGAAGTTTGGGTGGGGGGGGTGGAATCCTGTTGGGGAATTCCAGTCCTAGCCCACCTGTTATTGGTTAGAGTGTAACCATGTTCAGTAGCTACCCCCCACACTGGTTTATCAGCACTGTGGTCCAGATCATGAAATATGAGTCCAGATGTGATTATTTGAAAACAATTTTTTTCAGACAGACATTTGCCTTGGGAAACCCACAGCTAATTATTGAATCATGATATTTACACTGTAAAATAAACATTTACTCACACACATAAAATAAACGTTTATACACACACACACACACACTCACAGCTGCTGTGATGGCCTCAGCGAGATGCTGGATGCTGATTGGACGTGTAGCCTGTGGGCGCGACCCCATAAACTGTTAAAATGTTAATATGTGGAATTATGACGTGAGTGTTACAGTTCCGGTCTGGCAGAGGTGTCTCATTTTGTGTGATTGTGTGTCGACAGAAATTCCCTGGGTCGCTCCAGCCTTCGCAAAGCAGACTGCTGAACTGAGGCTAAGAAACCGTCTGGTCAGAGGCCTCCTTCTCGCGTCTGTCCCCCTCTGGCCCAGCCTCATGCTCCATACCTCCCGTCCCCCAGGAGCAACAGCCATTCCTGCCAACAGCTGCACCCCCCGCTGGCCCCCGCTGGCCCTCGCTGGCCCCCGCTGGCCCTCGCTGGGCCCCGCTGGCTCCCGCTGTCCGCTAGCCACACACCAAACCCTATTCCATGGCTGTGGACGCCATTCACTTCAGCAGTCACCCAAGTTTCCATTCCAGTCAGTAAGCCAGGATTATTTCAACACTTTTTTTGTAATGGATAATCCAAATCTTTTAACTACAAACACTATAAACGGGCAGATGTGTGTTTAGCCGCTGGACTTGAATCGGAACCTTTTTTGTACTTAAACCTGTAAGCTAGTGCTTTTGCTGAGGACCAAAAGGACTGGCGTGTTTCCTCTTGTCTCGGACCTTCAGCTGCTGTCATGATGCCCCCCAGAGCTCCCAGTCCCCTGTGCTGGGCCCAGAGCGGGGGGGTGATGGGTGTAGCCACTTTGCTGTTTGACTGCTGACTTTGTACTGCTGTGTCGGGGGAACAGTGTCTGACTACTGTATTTCTGACAGATTTCTTTAAAAAAAAAAAAAGTTTAAGTTATGGTGGGTTTTTACTGCTTTGTATTAAATCTTTTCTTATTCCTTTTACAAATTGGCTTTTATTTGGAATAAGGTTGTACTTCATCTTTCCCGCTACACTTTAAGGTTTCTTTTCCCCAAGCAAGCATCTATAAAGCATCGCTCCACTGCCACGTGAAGCACCCCTGCCTTTATACTGATGATCGAAATGAATCTTTAAACTCCACTGTGGTTAAAACCACATTTTTCAGAGAAATGCCATTTAGAGCTTAGTCTCTATAAAGGACCCACTGGAGGGGATGAAAATGGTGGTGTATTAGGATAAGTCTTAATAATAACAACAACAATTATTATTATTATTTATGCCCCAGTGTTGAACCCTGGGTTCCTGGGCTCCAAACAGAAACAAGGTAAGAAAGGTGGATACACAGTGTGTTATATGGGCAAGAAGTGTGTGTGTGTGAGACAGAGACCTTGTGCATTTGTATGTCTGCATACATGCGTGCCTGTGAGCTTGTGCATTTGTGTGTGCGTGCATGTGAGCTTGTATGTTTGTGTGTGCGTGCCTGTGAGCTTGTGCATTTGTATGTGTGTGCATGCATGCGTTCCTGTGAGCTTGTGTGCGTGCCTGTGAGCTTGTGTTTGTGTGTGTGTGCCTGTGCGCTTATGTGTGTGTGCGTGCCTGTGAGCTTGTGTGTGTGTGTGTGCGTGCCTGTGAGCTTGTATGTGTGTGTGCGTGCCTGTGAGCTTGTGTGTGTGTGTGTGTGTGTGCCTGTGAGCTTGTGCATGGAAGGTTTGGTGCCAGGTCCTAAAAACAAGCAGAAGTCTCAGGGCAAAACAAAACAAAGTACAGAACTTTAACAGCAGGAAGCAGAAAGGCCACAGCGTCAATTCGAACGCTTAATCCTGAGCTCAAAAGAGAGGGCCGAATGCCAAAACGGGCTTTAATATAAACAAATGGTGTTTTTTTAATTTGAAAGTACAATAATCCCCTTAGACCCCACCTAACCTGGAAAAATCCACTTTCGTTCCCTCAAGACTCCAAAGCTCACTGATTAGTCCGCGGACCCTTTCTGTTTTTATCGGGGTTAGAGGTTTAAATGTTTACGAGAGGCGAGGAAACCGTTACTTTGGCTTTAATCTGCGCTGACTGCCTGCGGGAACTTCGGACTTTACTACTAGGTCGCCCGTGATTTACCACCAGAGAAACGCAAAATGCGTTTATAAGCTGGGCGGTATCCACCTAGATAAGCTGAAGCACAGTGATGAATTTAAAACGTCGCTTATCGGATTTTAGTGTCTAAAAATTACAGAGGTGAACACAGAAATTCAACACAGTGTTAATGGTGTTTTGTACAGTCCAGAATAATTCTAAATCCAATTTTGGATACAAGACTTACATTGGACCAAAAAAAAGCCGGCATATTAAATTCCCACTACATATGTCTGTGTCGTTTAGGAGATAAATTTTAATTAAATTTAGAGAATTTGATGACAGGTGTGCGGAGTCTCCGAAGCATTTGGCCCCCAAACAGAGGTCCGCCGCCCCTGGATCCGCTTTAATTGAAGTCCGGCGAAGACCGCCGAGGGGGGAGCCGCGCCGTCCACATGCGCCCAAATGGGAAGCCAGTCCAGCGGCTAGGAGGGACCGCCGCATGGCCGCTTGAAGGGGGCTGATCGCGGCCGCCAGGGGCTTTATTCGCTCCAGATGTCGCCCGGTGTTATGGCGCCCGGCCACTGCGGACACGTTTCGATGGGAAAAGCCTGTCCTGGCTGCCGTGGGGTACCCGGCCTCCCGCGTTCTGCTTCCCCGTCACTGGGTCATTGCTGATACGCGAAGCGAAAGCCCGTGCATCGTCTATGGCAAAGATAAAATGCGAAGCGCCGCTTTCCGCTTGATTGCCAACAGCGCTTCCCCGACGCATTATTTTATTGCGTGTTATAGCCGGCGAAAGTGACAAGCCCCATTGTTACTCGTCGTTTTATTTTCCGGTTAAAATGACAAAACACTTACATGCTTAATTCTCACACCTATATAAAAGTGTTATATTCACACGGACCTGGGTTTAAATTATGTTATAAATAAATGGGCCCTAAAGTAAAATCATTTTGTCCACATGGGAAGCCGTGAACTGTATAAATGCAGTGCAGATTGCAAGTTATTCCCGTAAATCTCGGTGGCTTCCTGCTTATTCGCAGCCTGCGGCTTTTGCTTTGACGGTTCGGCGTTTCGGTTCGCGTTCGGGAAGCCGGGAGTCGGCCGGTCCGGGGGCATCCGTGCTGGGCGCACTGGTCCTGCGCTCGGCTGTTGCCTCTTTAAGAGCGTGTGCGTGTGTGTGTGTGTGTGTGTGTAGCGGCCCTGGGTGGGGGCGGGTGGATTTTTTGCATTTGGTCTGCTGCGGTGTTTTTGTGTCGCTGTCAGAGCGTTTAGCGGCTGGGCTTCGGACATCAGACGGGGACTGCGAGGTGGGAAAGGTAAGAAAAGATCCGCTTGCCGCTTCTCCTCATCCCACTCATGACGGCACTATAACAACAATGGGAATAATTATGAATAGAATTTTATTTTATCCATGAAAGCCAGCCCCGTCTGAATCCCCCCAGATAATGGCTTCTAGGTCCTCTCGCCTGATCACTGCCTGGCTTAATGCAGGCGGTGCGTCTCCTATATTTATTTCATGTGTCCATGTGTGTGTGTGTTTTTCGCGCGATCTTCGCCGTGCATGAAACTTCGGAGTCCCCGGTTCAAGGACGCCGTCCTCCGGCGAGGATCCAGCCGCGCCGAGCATCCCTGGATAGCGCCCGGCGGCTCAGGTCGCTTTTAGAAGCCGAGGAAGCCGTCCAGGCGCTTTTCCGTATCCTCGCCATTTCGGGACGGCGGCGCTTCCATCCAGCGCCGAGGCTGCCTCTTTGCATCGCCTTTAAACCCCGTGCTGTCAAGCAAGCAACTTATTGTTATTGTTACGTATGCTAAATGAGGCAGACCTCCTTATATACCCATGCGGGTAGGAACCCAAGCCACAAAAGTATTCAGTACTGGGATCTTTTTTTCCCCAGCGCTTGGAAATCATGGTTTAAAAACAAAACAAAAAATTCTAGGTGTGGCAGCTGAAAGCGGCATTCTGGAATTAATGATAATTTCTTTATTTACTTATTGAGAAATAACATGCTTGCTGGGAGCCTGGGGAGAGGGTGGGTCCGTTTTTTCCGACTTTCATGACTTCCAGATGTGCACTATTAAAACACCGCTGCTCCTCTCAACTACGCAACAGAAATGCTCGAGGAGAAGTATTTAATGATAAGCGCGCTCGCCTTCTCCGTGCCCGGGATCCGGTCAGATGAAAATGAACAGATGTGCCTCTCGGACACGATCCCCAGGCAAAGGAATGACTCTTCGCGCCGTGGCTCGCTTTTATGAAATGATTTTTCCACTTTGGGCATATATGGGGAAAGGAGCTATGAAGTTAATGACTGCTGCCCGACGCTGTCCGCTTGGCGTCCTGGGCTGGTCGTGTTTGGAAAGTATTTGGTTCCATTCTGGTCCCTGTTTCACATAGTTAACTGAAAGTTGCGCCGCTTCTTTAAAGAGCGAGAGAAGGAGAGAGAGAAGTTTCACATAAATGACTTCATTGTTCCGTAAAATTTTTTCATACTACTCAGTTTTGTAAGATAGGCCTACTTCTATTCACTCACACACACACACACACACATATATGTGTGTGGATATTTATATATACACACGCACACACACTCTTTATTCAATTTACATAAATACAAAGATACCCAGGCAACATATCCTACTCAGAGAGTTTATATTGTTTTTTATATACATTTAAATAATGATACTTGAGAATACTTTGTATCATGGTCACTCGAGTATACACCGCATCTTGAAATTCCGTAGGTAATAGATCATTAAACGCAACGAATGACTGATGGTGACTGCCAGTGTCGACGCTCTTGTGAAGTTTTGTTTATTACCACCCCAACGGGGGGGAGGGGGGTGCGTTACAGAGTCACATTCCCGATTAAAGTGTTTGGAAAGAGGGGGTCGCACCTCTGGAACCTGGAGGAAGCCGACGCTATAAACCCAATTTATCTAACGAGTTGCACGCTGGGCATTGAAATTACTCCGCGAGAGTAACTGGATTAACAGGGTAATTGTATGCAGCCGGTTGCTTGGAATTAGGGAGCGTCTTTGATTCGCCGTCTTCGCGGGGGCGCGCTTCGCGCGTGCTGCCCGCCGCCGTGCTGAGCTCGGCGCTTTTCCTGCGCCCTCGCGCCGTCGCGCGGCGGCTTCCCCTCCGCCAGGCTTGGGCTCGTGCGGCTGACGTCACCCGAGAGCTGGCGGAGTGATGTCATTGTAAGCCGCGCGCAGGTGGGCCTGCGCTTTGTTCTCGCCGAGAGGTACCGAGGACCCCCCCCCCCCGTAAGGGTAGCGGAGCCCCCAAAATACCGGCGGCACGCGGGGAAATCGCGGCGGGATGTGGGGGCGTTTTTGGGAAGCCCTTTTCGGCGCATTAAATACTGCGCGCGCTCCTCGCCTTCCCCATTGCTTCTCTTTTGATTAATTCTTATTAAACTGGCCCTGTGTGACATTTTCTCTCTTTGCCCACATTTAAACGAGCACACACGACATCGTGCCGATTGCCTCCTTTTGTTTAAGGCTTACCCTTGAGTGCATACTGGGTTTTGCAGATGCAAAAACTGCTCCTTTTCAATCCTCGGCACAATACCACATATTTATAGGTTTTAATAAATACTTTTATAATGTTTACTACTTCGCTTTGCATAGGGTGACCAGATAATCCATGTCATCCCGGACTCTTCGAACTACTTCAGGTTTTACAAACTACTTTAGACCTGAAAAGCTTCTGTGCTTAGCTAAATAGTTCAGTTCTTCTTGTGCTTTGACTGGTTTGTTTCCTTGATTGAAAGACTCATCCAGCCGTTTCCCATCAACATCCAGGTCCTTTTGATTGAAACTGCAGTTTGCAAATCTGGTCCTAGCTCAAAGTGGCTGGGATGACATGGATTATCTGGTCACCCTGTTTTGCACTCGCCGTCGATTGATTTAACATGCTTATCATGGTAACGAAGACCTTGTTGATTTCTGTTTCAGTTTATGAAAGAATGTGGCATGCTGGGGTAGATATGGTGTGGATTAGTAATGTTTTAAAGAAGCACTTGAGCACAAAGGCTCCAACAATTTCCTGTGTTTGCCTGTGTCTTTCCTGTGTGTTGATGACACACTGCGGTTGGTTAAGCATCTGTACTATCCATCTAGTCCGGACCCCTGATATCGTATACTATAAATATTTAAGTAAGTTGCGGACTTTGGTAATCCTTAATAACATGCTATGCCTGTGCAGATAAGGCAGTCAAGGGTCTTTTTGTTTGGATGGCACTGAGCACACACTGCGGAGGAGAGCATGTAAATGTGTGGCCAGTTAACAGAAAGCTCTCTATTCATGCTGACGCGTGAGCCCTCTGTTTGAGTGGACCCCAGTTTCTCCTGTTTTTAATTGATAACGACACTGTCAGTTGACTCCGTTCATTCGTCCTTCCCAAAAATGACTCCTGAAGCTTCTGAATGTTATTTTTTGTAGTAATTAAGGTGAATTCTGATGCTGGCCTCCTCGTGTGGGGCTGAATGGGCTGCGTGTGAGGGCCTGCTTGGGATGGGACCCCTAATCCCTGCATGATATCATGTTATACAAAACATTTGTCCAGCTGTAATGTGCTGGAGTCATTCTGGGGAAGAATGTGCCTGCAGCTTCTCACTGCCGCCCAAAGCACGGATCTGCTACTTCACATCGACCATTCCTCCACACCGACTGCAGTTTCGCACCGACCGTTTCTCTGCACTAACCGACGCTTCACATAAACTATTTCTCAGTTCCGATCGCCGTCTAAAACTGCCCATTTCTCCATGCCGACCACCATCTCGCTGTCTCAGCGCGGTTACTGTGTTCTCTCTCATAGTTTTGAGGGCAGAGTGACTTCTGCGGGCCGGCGGTGGACTCTGGGCCTGCTTGCCCTCTGCGGATGTTTGTTCCCGCCCTGTCGCGGAGCACCTTCCCTTTCAGAAACTTCCTGACTCCGTCCCTTTTCACCTCTGATGAATGCTAGTCGCATGACGCTCTTTAGCTTTAGCTCCCCGTCGTCCCCTGGATTCCATCCCTGCCTGACCTCCTGCTGCTTCTTCCCCAAAGTTCTGCTCCAGTTTCGTCTGAATTGCCCATAAACTAAATCCACCCCCCCACCCCCAGGCTCTGCTCGTCCGCCTCCAGTTACGCACTTTAACTTTTAAAACGTTTTTCTTTTCACGGTGAATCACGTACCTCCAGCCCACTTTCTCGAGGTTCGGGGGGGGTGGCGAACCCCCACAGCCATTGTATCCCGAGGCTGTTTACTTTGCTCCTCCTTAAGGAGCAGGGAGGGACAGGCGGCCCCTCCCTGGGAGGGACAGGCAGGGAGTCCACGGCATAGGAAGTCAGTGCCAAAACGTCATTTTTTTTCGACCTTCCCGGCAAGGCGCCGTAATGTGAAATGCAGCTCCAGACGTCTGCCTGAGAGAGCCTTTCTCAAAAACTTAAAATAGGGGTCCTACTGGTGAATTCTGGGGACGGGCCTTCCCGTCAGTGACACACCCATAGCCGACACTGGCATTTCACAGCAGTCCAGTTTGAAAAGGGTAATGGGCATTCTTAAAACACACGCGTACCAAAGCGGAGCGTCCCTCGGCACGGAGGTGGAGCAGCAGGGAGCACAGAAGTTTGGGGGAGGGGGGGGCTTTTGCACTGTTGAGCAAAGTATGTGGGAATTGCTTTAGCTTCTATGGGCACAGTTGTGACATATAAGCTACTTTGGACTAAGTATTTGCTAACTGACTAAAAACCTAAAAACAAAAGCCTAGCTAGGAATTAGGGTCACTGCTAATCTGTCTGCTGGAAGGTCATGTGTGCCGGCAGACTGAGGGCAGTCTAGGTAGGGAGTCCCGTCACGAGATGCTGGGCACGGCAAACCTCGACGGCACTTTTGGGAGAGTGACAGGTGGAACAGTCCCTGTATTAGTGTCTGAGTTTGTCCCCTTCAAAGAAGGCAGGCTAAAATGCTAACGCGGGGAACATACCAGCTAAATGTAATGTTCCAATCCCCTTCAAACTCCGTTGCGTGTCCAGCCCTCGGAAAAAGCATTTAAAATATTCGAACGCTTTGCAGGAGGCTGCCAGAGCAGCGGTCTGGCTCGTTCACAGGTTATCTTGGCCGCGCTTGGCCCAGCCTGACCGTGTACTCGAACCCGCTTAACTCTTGAGTGCCGTGGTCTGTCCCTGCATGTGACGTGCACATCTGATCTCCGTCCCGGTGAGCATAGCCACGGTGGCATGGCGACGGTGGGCCAAAAATGCCAGGGAGTGCCGGTGCGCGGTACGAAGTGGGGCGAGCCTCCCGCCCGTGACTCACAGTTTATATCTCGATTATAAATAGGGTCTCGGGAAAAGTTTCCATCTAGACGTCCGCGTTCCCACGCTTTTCTGGTACCGCTAAGACGCCCGCCACTGTCGAATCAGGACGTCGTTAATGTCACTAAGTGCCTTTCCTCTGAACACCTTACTACCCCCCATTTGGGAATTTGATAATTACGACCGAGTGTAACTCTTAAGACATTTCTCTGGCACCGCAGGGATGCTAGAAGGTTCTCTGCCAAGTTCTGTATGAGTCTCTGGTGGGAGAAGTTCCCCATTCGGCGCAGCCCTTCGCGTGTGTGTTTTTATAATGGAGAAGTGCTCCCTCTGAAGCAGTGTGTTTGAAGGGCGCAGGTTGACGCTTTCATCATGGAACAGTTTCTCCCTGGGACTATTTCTCCATCCTGCTCCCCCCCCACCCCCTCCCTTCTTCTGGGGGAGGAAGTGGCTGGGTTGTTTCTGGATCCACTGGGAGCTCAGAGACGGAGCTCCCTTTCCTGTAACCCCTCCCTGCCTGCAGCGCCGCTCGGTCACCGCCACCCCCCCCCCAGCCCGGAGTCAGCTTCACAATGAGGCGTGAGCTACTGAAAGGCTGCGACGTTTGGGTGTAGTTGCGTTTTGGGAATAGTCCTTGTATGTGCCAACAGACTGCAAAATGGCCATGACCTCTCATTAGACTCCGCGACGTCGTCCTGTTGGAATAAATATAGATCCACACTCGCTTCTCATACTGGCAGTGGATATTTCATTGGCACATATAACAAACAGATAGCCACACCCCTTCCCATTTAAATGGCCCATGTCCCTAATAGATGGCCACACCTCTTCCTATTTCATTGGCACATATCACAGATAGATGGCCACACCCCTTCCCATTTCATTGGCACATATCACAAACAGATGGCCACACCCCTTCCCATTTCATTGGCACGTATCACAAACAGATGGTCACACCCCTTCCAATTTCATTGGCACATATCACAAATAGATGGCCACACCCCTTCCCATTTCAATGGCCTATATCACTAATAGATGGCTAGTGATAATGTGAACTGTGATATTGTGAACTGTGACTTTCCTGGGTGAGGCTTCACACACATATCATTACTTGGTATCAATGAGTGGGTGTGTCTAGCATTCTCCCTTATCTGTGTGTAGATGCGTAACGTCAAAAGTCTTAAAATAATGAAACCCCTGAAAAATGAGCCGGCCTGAATCATTGTAGGAGATATTTGGCTAAAACTGCGAGCAACATGAGTCAGAACATGAGCTCAACTGGAAGAAAATGCAGCCGCCCGTGCCCTGGGCACCGAAACCATCTGCGGACATCCCGAGATGCACTTATAGCCAGCGTTTCCTAACGCCGGTCACTCCGGTCATTCTGGGTCTTTCCTTTTGGGGCCAATAGAACTCTTTCTTGTACCAGACACTTCTGGACCCCGCGGTTTATGATTTATGGCTTCTGTTGCTCAACAAGTAGAGCATTGTGCTAACTGCACATGGGTTGTGGGTTCAAATCCCAGGAAATGCAGTAATCCTTCCCTGTATTGTAAGTCGCCTTAGATATATGGGTAAGATGAGTAAAAGTAAATTTGTGGGTCCTGTTGACTGGGGGGGGTCAGGGGTGCTCCCGGCAGCCCCTTCCTGTACCCGTGGATTTGTAGAAGAATTTCCTGTAGCCAGCCGGAGGGCCCGTGTTTATTTCTTTTTCTAAAAATCCCAACCTGAGCCGATTGGCATGTTAAACGCTTGCCAGCACTGACTTACCGAGCAGCGGAAGATGTCAGCAGATTCTGTAACATGCCGGCATCCTTCCATCGCGAACTCGGGGCGACGCCCCCGCATAACCCGGCCCGCTTTCGCAGTCAATGCCCTGATTCCTACACCTTTCAAACCCAACCATTGTTCACGTTAAAAAAAAAAGCCCCAGAAAACTGAGGGTTTTCTGGATCTGAGGGTACCACCTGTGCAGTCCAGCTGTCTCAGTATGTAATCGGAAGAGATTCCGATAACAGACACACAGAGACAGGCAGACGTAAACACACAGACATACAAGTTCACCAATTAAGCTAGTTCTCCGTATTTCAGGAAACTATTATCTCAGAAGCATCCATATTCATAATTAGTATTAAATTTACATTTTTCTTGTAATGAGAAATGGTTGAAACACATACACCCTGATGTTCCCGATGCACATACACACACACACACACACACACACACGCAGTCACTACACTCCCCTCTGTCTTTTACCAAAACACGCAGTGTCTGGCTGTACCACGGTAAACCAGCAGAGAGATACGGTGCCTCTGAGGTGGGGTGGCAAATACTATCCCGGGATGATCTGAAGTTCAGAATCATTTTTAACTTTTTCGGCACTAATGTTAATGGGCCAGAGGTCAGGGGTTTGTACTGCTGAGGAGGGGGGTTGGGGATTCACTCCATTTGGCTGTCTTGGAATGCAAGCAGAGGAGGTGGGCTGGGGTGGGGGTGGGGGGGCACTGGCGAAGCCCGGGCCAGTGCATTCCTTCATCCAGAGAGCCGAGATTGGCCAGGCCGGGAAGAGGGGAGCAGCTCGACAGAGACCACCCACCCCAAGCAGCACCAGCACCACCAACGCCGACCTGATGAAACTGGGGGTCTCTGTTCACTGTCAGCCCAATGCCGCCTCGCTGTATCAGAGAGACAGAGCGAGGGAGGGGGCTGATAGGAGGTGAGCAAGAAGCGAAGGAGTGCGTACAAAGAACAAGGAGACGGAGGAGGAGGCCAGGCAGGCGTGCCAGCGGGGACAAAGGAGAGAGTGTTCAGGCGGGTAGATGGAGTGAGATGGAGTGATGTAGACTGGAGTGAGAGAGACAGAGTGATATGGGGAAAGTGAGTGAGATGGAGTGATGCAGAGAGATGGAAGGAGTGCTGTGGGGAGAGTGGGCAGGCCCCAGTCAGAGCAGCCCCGCCAGGGCAGCCCCGAGTCACCGCCAGGGTCCGGAATGTTTGTCACACTCTGTGGGCGAAATGCAGGCACTAATTATAACCAAGCACCCGCCCTGAGGTGTCCCTGTCATCCCTGTCCCGAGTGACGCGCATGCTTCTGGCTAAAAGCGGCCCAGCCGCGTATGTGCGCACCATGCGTTTGGTGCGAGGGCGCGTGGGCGTGTTTGGGGTACGTGCGGGGATGCAGGGCGGAGTGACCCGCTCGTGTGAGAGAGAGAGAGACGGAGGGAGAGCCAGTTTCACACGGTTTAGCCGATTTGCAGCTAAGGGCTCATAAAATACCGAGATAATTCAGTCAGTGTTTCCGAGCCCCCCCCACCCCCCAAACAGGCAGGAGCTGGAACAGGCAAACCTCAGTCTTACTGGGGTCATGAGATTGGAGGGGGAAGGGCTTGTGGGGGGCATAAACACCAGGGTGGCTCTGCTCCAAACCCGCGGGGGGGGGACAAGGAGACAAGGAACATAACCAGTGACAGGGCGAGGGGAGGGGGGGACAAGGAGACAAGGAACAGGACCAGCGACGGTCATAAACCAGCAGCAGGAGAAGAAGGACGGAGGGAAACACGGAGAGAGGGAAAGTTCCGGAAAACACCTCACGGGCTCGCAGCTTTTCCCACGAGAGTACAAGGGGCCCGGTTGCGAGTGTCCCGATCCGGATGAGCCACGACTGAGACATTCAGAGCCAGCCTGGCCTTGAACGGGCCCAGTCTGACCAGTGCTGGGGGTCACAGGAGGGACGCTCACCCGCACACACACACACACACACGTACGTGCAGGCAGTCACCCCGACCAGTCCTACAGCTCAGCAGGAATCCTGAGCCTGAAGGGGTCCTTCCCCCACCTACAAGTAGCGAGCGGCCCAAAAAGCCCAATCAACCCATTGGGGATTTGCCTGTATGCCTGTGCTGTGCTGTCTGTGTGTGCCTGTGCTGTGCTGTCTGTGTGTGCCTGTGCGGTGTCTGTGTATGCCTGTGCTGTGCTGTCTGTGTGTGCCTGTGCTGTGCTGTCTGTGTATGCCTGTGCTGTGCTGTCTGTGTATGCCTGTGCTGTGCTGTCTGTGTGTGCCTGTGCTGTGCTGTCTGTGTATGCCTGTGCTGTGCTGTCTGTGTATGCCTGTGCTGTGCTGTCTGTGTGTGCCTGTGCTGTGCTGTCTGTGTATGCCTGTGCTGTGCTGTCT